>JADANN010000439.1:1215485-1393748 GCA_018806985.1 Angiostrongylus vasorum | reverse complement strand
TCACTGGCGATAATGCAGACCATACAAATTCCATCGAAACGTGTGCGAGCAACACATTCCATCAAGAGGGCAGTGGTTCGCCCCAGAGGCGATGTGAGCGGCACGATTCCCATCAGAGGCAGAGTGCAGGGAGCACGTTTCGCATCAGAGGCGTGTGTGGACAGCACGATTCCATCAGAAGAGGGCACGTGGTTCGCCCAAGAGGCGATGTGAGCGCGGCACGATTCCATCAAGAGGGCAGTGGTTCGCAACAGAGGCGATGTGAGAGCAGCACGATTCCATGAGAGGCGATGTGCGGACTGCACGATTCCATCAGGAGCGATGTGCGGGCAACACGATTCCATCAGAGGCGAAATGCGGGCGGCAGCGGCTGGTCTCAGAGGCGAAGTGCGGGCAGCACTATTCCATCAGAGGGCGCAGTGGGGAGTACGTTTCCGCATCAGACGCGATGTGAGGGCACCACGATTCCATCAGGGCGAGACAGTGGGCTCGCCCCAGAGGCGATGTGAGGGCAGCACGATTCCATCAGAGGCGAAATGCGGGCGGCACGGCTGGTCTCAGAGGCGATGTGCGGGCAGCACTATTCCATGAGAGGCGAAGTGCGGGGAGCATGTTCGCATCAGAAGCGATGTGTGGACAGCACGATTCCATCGAGAGGACGATGTGCGGGCAACACCGATTCCATCAGAGAGGGCAGTGGTTCGCCCCAGAGGCGATGTGAGGGCAGCACGATTCCGCATGAGAGGCGAAGTGCGGGGAGCACGTTTCGCATCAGAGGCGATGTGCGGACTGCACGGTTCCATCAGAGGAGCAGTGGTTCGCCCAGAGGCGATGTGCGGGCAGCACGATTCCATCAGAGGCGAAAAGTGCAGGGAGCACGTTTCGCATCAGAGGCGATGTGCGGGACAGCACGATTCCATCAGAAGGCAGTCAGTGGATTTCGCAGCACGGAAGAGCGATGTGAGAACGACACGATTCCATAAGAGGGCAGTGGTTCGCACCAGAGGCGATGTGAGGGCAGCACGATTCCATGAGAGGCGATGTGCGGACTGCACGATTCCATCGAGAGGCGATGTGCGGGCAACACGATTCCATCAGAGGGCAGTGCGGGCGGCACGGCTCGTCTCAGAGGCAGAAGATGCAGGGCAGCACGATTCCATGAGAGGCGAAGTGCGGGGAGCACGTTCTCGCATCAGAGGCGAAGTGCGGGCAGCACGATTCCATCAGAGGCGATAGTGCGGACAGCACGATTCCATCAGAGGCGAGTGCGGGCAGCATGGTTCGCATCAGAGGCGATGTGCGGGCAGCACGATTCCATCAGAGGGCGAGTGCGGGAGCACGTTTCCCATGAGAGGCCGATGTGCGGACGGCACGATTCCATCAGAGGGCAGTGGTCTCGCCCAAGAGGCGATGTGCGGGCAGCACGATTCCATGAGAGGCGATGTGCGGACTGCACGATTCCATCAGAGGCGATGTGCGAGCAACACGATTCCACTCAGAGGCGAATTGCGGGCGGCACGGCTCGTCTCAGAGGCGAAGTGCTGGACAGCACGATTCCAGCGAGCTATGTCTGACGATCAGCAGGGGGAGCAGCGTTTCGCCTCAGAGGCGATGTGCGCAGCACGATTCCATCAGAGGCGAGGTGCAGAGCACGTTTCGCATCAGAGGCGATGTGCGGGCAGCACGATTCCATCAGAGGCGAAAGTGCGGGCAGCACGATTCCATATGCAGAGGCGAAGTGCGGGAGCACGTTTCGCATCAGAGGCGATGTGCGTAGCACGATTCCCCATCAGGAGGACGTATGTGCGGACGAGTCACGATTCCATCAGAGGGGCAGTGGTTCGCCCCAGAGGGCGATATGCAGGCAGCACGATTCCATGAGAGGCGAAGTGCGGGAGACTTCGCATCAGAGGCGATGTGCGGACTGCACGATTCCATCAGAGAGGGCAGTGGCTCGCCCAAGAGGCGATGTGGGCAGCACGATTCCATCAGAGGCGAAGTGCGGGCAACTACAGGGTTTCGCCTCAGAGCATGTATGCGGGCAGCACGATTCCATCAGAGAGGCTGGCAGTACGTTTGCAACAGAGGCGCGAGTGCAGGGGAGCTCGATTTCCGCATCAGAGGCGATGTGCGGACAGCACGATTCCATCAGAGCGGGATGCAGTAGCGGCTGCGATTCCATCAGAGGCGATGTGCGGGCAGCACGATTCCATCAGAGGCGAAGTGCGGGCGGCACGGCTCGTCATCAGAGGCGAAGTGCGGGGCAGCACGATTCCATGAGAGGCGAAGTGCGGGAGCACGGTTTCGCATCAGAGGCGATGTGCGGACAGCACGATTCCATCAGAGTGGCAGTGGTTCGCCCACAGAGGCGATGTGAGGGCAGCACGATTCCATGAGAGGCGATGTGCGGGGCAGCACGATTCCATCAGAGGCGAAATGCGGGCGGCACGGCTGGTCTCAGAGGCGAAGTGCGGGCAGCACTATTCCATGAGAGGCGAAGTGCGGGGAGCACGTTTCGCATCAGAGGCGATGTGTGGACAGCACGATTCCATCAGAGGAGATGTGCGGGCAACACGATTCCATCAGAGGGGCAGTGGTTCGCCCCAGAGGCGATGTGAGGGCAGCACGATTCCATGAGAGGCGAAGTGCGGGGAGCACGTTTCGCATCAGAGGCGATGTGCGGACCGCACGATTCCATCAGAGGGCAGTGGTTCGCCCAAGAGGCGATGTGCGGACTGCACGATTCCATCAGAGGCGAATTGCGGGCGGCACGGCTCGTCTCAGAGGCGAAGTGCGGGCAGCACGATTCCATGACAGGCGAAGTGCGGGGAGCACGTTTCGCATCAGAGGCGAAGTGCGGGGAGCACGTTTCCCATCAGAGGCGATGTGCGGACAGCACGATTCCATCAGAGGGGGCAGTGGTTCGCCGCAGAGGCGATGTGCGGGCAGCACGATTCCATGAGAGGCCATGTGCGGACTGCACGATTCCATCAGAGGGCAGTGGCTCGCCCAAGAGGCGATGTGAGGGCAGCACGATTCCATGAGAGGCGATGTGCGGACTGCACGATTCCATCAGAGGCGATGTGCGGGCAACACGATTCCATCAGAGGCGAATTGCGGGCGGCACGGCTCGTCTCAGAGGCGAAGTGCTGGCAGCACGATTCCATGAGAGGCGAAGTGCGGGGAGCACGTTTCGCATCAGAGGCGATGTGCGGGACAGCACGATTCCACCAGAGGGGCAGTGGTTCGCCCCAGAGGCGATGTGAGGGGCAGCACGATTCCATCAGAGGCGAAATGCGGGCGGCACGGCTCGTCTCAGAGGCGAAGTGCGGGCAGCACGATTCCATGAGAGGCGAAGTGCGGGGAGCACGTTTCGCATCAGAGGCGATGTGTGGACAGCACGATTCCATCAGAGGCGATAGTGCGTCGCCCAAGAGGCGATGTGCGGACTGCACGATTCCATCAGAGGGGCAGTGGTTCGCCCACAGAGGCGATGTGCGGACAGCACGATTCCATCAGAGGCGATTTGAGGGCAGCGCGATTCCATCAGAGGCGAATTGCGGGCGGCACGGCTCGTCTCAGAGGCGAAGTGCGGGCAGCACGATTCCATGAGAGGCGAAGTGCGGGGAGCACGTTTCGCATCAGAGGCGAAGTGCGGGGGAGCACGTTTCCCATCAGAGACGATGTGCGGACAGCACGATTCCATCAGAGGGCAGTGGTTCGCCGCAGAGGCGATGTGCGGGCAGCACGATTCCATGAGAGGCCATGTGCGGACTGCACGATTCCATCAGAGGGGCAGTGGTTCGCCCAAGAGGCGATGTGAGGGCAGCACGATTCCATGAGAGGCGATGTGCGGACTGCACGATTCCATCAGAGGCGAATGTGCGGGCAGCACGGCTCGTCATCAGAGGCGAAGTGCGGGCAGCACGATCGTCCATGAAGGCGAAGTGCGGGCAGCACGTTTCGCATCAGAGGCGAAGTGCGGGGAGCACGTTTCGCATCAGAGGCGATGTGCGGACAGCACGATTCCATCAGAGGGGCAGTGGTTCGCCGCAGAGGCGATGTGCGGGCAGCACGATTCCATGAGAGGCCATGTGCGGACTGCACGATTCCATCAGAGGGGCAGTGGCTCGCAACAGAGGCGATGTGAGGGCAGCACGATTCCATGAGAGGCGATGTGCGCACTGCACGATTCCATCAGAGGCGATGTGCGGGCGGCACGGCTCGTCTCAGAGGCGAAATGCGGGCAGCACGATTCCATGAGAGGCGAAGTGCGGGGAGCACGTTTCGCATCAGAGGCGATGTGCGGGACAGCACGATTCCATCAGAGGGTAGTGGTTCGCCCAAGAGGCGATGTGAGGGCAGCACGATTCCATCAGAGGGCAGTGGTTCGCCGCACAGAGGCGATGTGCGGGCAGCACGATTCCATCAGAGGCGATGTGCGGGGCAGCACGATTCCCATCAGAGGCGATGTGCGGGCAGCACGATTCCATCAGAGGCGATGTGCGGGCAGCACGATTCCATGAGAGGCCATGTGCGGACTGCACGATTCCATCAGAGGGGCAGTGGTTCGCCCACAGAGGCGATGTGAGGGCAGCACGATTCCATGAGAGGCGATGTGCGGACTGCACGATTCCATCAGAGGCGAATTGCGGGCGGCACGGCTCGTCTCAGAGGGCGAAATGCGGGCAGCACGATTCCATGAGAGGCGAAGTGCGGGGGAGCACGTTTCGCATCAGAGGCGATGTGTGGACAGCACGATTCCATCAGAGGGGTAGTGGTTCGCCCAAGAGGCGATGTGAGGGCAGCACGATTCCATCAGAGGGGCAGTGGTTCGCCGCAGAGGCGATGTGCGGGCAGCACGATTCCATGAGAGGCCATGTGCGGACTGCACGATTCCATCAGAGGGGCAGTGGTTCGCAACAGAGGCGATGTGCGGACAGCACGATTCCATCAGAGGCGATGTGCGGGCAGCACGATTCCATCAGAGGCGAATTGCGGGCGGCACGGCTCGTCTCAGAGGGCGAAATGCGGGCAGCACGATTCCATGAGAGGCGAAGTGCGGGGAGCACGTTTCGCATCAGAGGCGAAGTGCGGGGAGCACGTTTCCCATCAGAGACGATGTGCGGACAGCACGATTCCATCAGAGGGGCAGTGGTTCGCCGCAGAGGCGATGTGCGGGCAGCACGATTCCATGAGAGGCCATGTGCGGACTGCACGATTCCATCAGAGGGGCAGTGGTTCGCAACAGAGGCGATGTGCGGACAGATCGATTCCATCAGAGGCGATTTGAGGGCAGCGCGATTCCATCAGAGGCGAATTGCGGGCGGCACGGCTCGTCTCAGAGGGGAAATGCGGGCAGCACGATTCCATGAGAGGCGAAGTGCGGGGAGCACGTTTCGCATCAGAGGCGAAGTGCGGGGGAGCACGTTTCCCATCAGAGACGATGTGCGGACAGCACGATTCCATCAGAGGGGCAGTGGTTCGCCGCAGAGGCGATGTGCGGGCAGCACGATTCCATGAGAGGCCATGTGCGGACTGCACGATTCCATCAGAGGGGCAGTGGTTCGCCCAAGAGGCGATGTGCGGACTGCACGATTCCATCAGAGGCGAATTGCGGGCGGCACGGCTCGTCTCAGAGGCGAAGTGCGGGCAGCACGATTCCATGAGAGGCGAAGTGCGGGGAGCACGTTTCGCATCAGAGGCGAAGTGCGGGGAGCACGTTTCCCATCAGAGGCGATGTGCGGACAGCACGATTCCATCAGAGGGGCAGTGGTTCGCCGCAGAGGCGATGTGCGGGCAGCACGATTCCATGAGAGGCCATGTGCGGACTGCACGATTCCATCAGAGGGGCAGTGGCTCGCCCAAGAGGCGATGTGAGGGCAGCACGATTCCATGAGAGGCGATGTGCGGACTGCACGATTCCATCAGAGGCGATGTGCGGGCAACACGATTCCATCAGAGGCGAATTGCGGGCGGCACGGCTCGTCTCAGAGGCGAAGTGCTGGCAGCACGATTCCATGAGAGGCGAAGTGCGGGGAGCACGTTTCGCATCAGAGGCGATGTGCGGGCAACACGATTCCACCAGAGTGGCAGTGGTTCGCCCCAGAGGCGATGTGAGGGCAGCACGATTCCATCAGAGGCGAAATGCGGGCGGCACGGCTGGTCTCAGAGGCGAAGTGCGGGCAGCACTATTCCATGAGAGGCGAAGTGCGGGGAGCACGTTTCGCATCAGAGGCGATGTGTGGACAGCACGATTCCATCAGAGGAGATGTGCGGGCAACACGATTCCATCAGAGGGGCAGTGGTTCGCCCCAGAGGCGATGTGAGGGCAGCACGATTCCATGAGAGGCGAAGTGCGGGGAGCACGTTTCGCATCAGAGGCGATGTGCGGACTGCACGATTCCATCAGAGGGGCAGTGGTTCGCCCAAGAGGCGATGTGCGGACTGCACGATTCCATCAGAGGCGAATTGCGGGCGGCACGGCTCGTCTCAGAGGCGAAGTGCGGGCAGCACGATTCCATGACAGGCGAAGTGCGGGGAGCACGTTTCGCATCAGAGGCGAAGTGCGGGGAGCACGTTTCCCATCAGAGGCGATGTGCGGACAGCACGATTCCATCAGAGGGGCAGTGGTTCGCCGCAGAGGCGATGTGCGGGCAGCACGATTCCATGAGAGGCCATGTGCGGACTGCACGATTCCATCAGAGGGGCAGTGGCTCGCCCAAGAGGCGATGTGAGGGCAGCACGATTCCATGAGAGGCGATGTGCGGACTGCACGATTCCATCAGAGGCGATGTGCGGGCAACACGATTCCATCAGAGGCGAATTGCGGGCGGCACGGCTCGTCTCAGAGGCGAAGTGCGGGCAGCACTATTCCATGAGAGGCGAAGTGCGGGGAGCACTTTTCGCATCAGAGGCGATGTGCGGACAGCACGATTCCATCAGAGGGGCAGTGGTTCGCAACAGAGGCGATGTGAGGGCAGCACGATTCCATGAGAGGCGATGTGCGGACTGCACGATTCCATCAGAGGCGATGTGCAGGGCGCACGTTCGCCGCAGAGGCGATGTGCGGGCAGCACGATTCCATGAGAGGCCATGTGCGGACTGCACGATTCCATCAGAGGGGCAGTGGTTCGCCACAGAGGCGATGTGGGGCAGACGATTCCATCAGAGGCGATGTGCGGGCGCACGATTCCATCAGAGGCGAATTGCGGGCGGCACGGCTCGTCTCAGAGGCGAAGTGCGGGCAGCACGATTCCATGAGAGGCGAAGTGCGGGGAGCACGTTTCGCATCAGAGGCGAAGTGCGGGGAGCACGTTTCCCATCAGAGGCGATGTGCGGACAGCACGATTCCATCAGAGGGGCAGTGGTTCGCCGCAGAGGCGATGTGCGGGCAGCACGATTCCATGAGAGGCCATGTGCGGACTGCACGATTCCATCAGAGGGGCAGTGGCTCGCCCAAGAGGCGATGTGAGGGCAGCACGATTCCATGAGAGGCGATGTGCGGACTGCACGATTCCATCAGAGGCGATGTGCGGGCAACACGATTCCATCAGAGGCGAATTGCGGGCGGCACGGCTCGTCTCAGAGGCGAAGTGCTGGGCAGCACGATTCCATGAGAGGCGAAGTGCGGGGAGCACGTTTCGCATCAGAGGCGATGTGCGGGCAACACGATTCCACCAGAGTGGCAGTGGTTCGCCCCAGAGGCGATGTGAGGGCAGCACGATTCCATCAGAGGCGAAATGCGGGCGGCACGGCTGGTCTCAGAGGCGAAGTGCGGGCAGCACTATTCCATGAGAGGCGAAGTGCGGGGGAGCACGTTTCGCATCAGAGGCGATGTGTGGACAGCACGATTCCATCAGAGGAGATGTGCGGGCAACACGATTCCATCAGAGGGGCAGTGGTTCGCCCCAGAGGCGATGTGAGGGCAGCACGATTCCATGAGAGGCGAAGTGCGGGGAGCACGTTTCGCATCAGAGGCGATGTGCGGACTGCACGATTCCATCAGAGGGGCAGTGGTTCGCCCAAGAGGCGATGTGCGGACTGCACGATTCCATCAGAGGCGAATTGCGGGCGGCACGGCTCGTCTCAGAGGCGAAGTGCGGGCAGCACGATTCCATGACAGGCGAAGTGCGGGGAGCACGTTTCGCATCAGAGGCGAAGTGCGGGGAGCACGTTTCCCATCAGAGGCGATGTGCGGACAGCACGATTCCATCAGAGGGGCAGTGGTTCGCCGCAGAGGCGATGTGCAGGGCAGCACGATTCCATGAGAGGCGATGTGCGGACTGCACGATTCCATCAGAGGCGATGTGCGGGCAACACGATTCCATCAGAGGCGAATTGCGGGCGGCACGGCTCGTCTCAGAGGCGAAGTGCGGGCAGCACTATTCCATGAGAGGCGAAGTGCGGGGAGCACTTTTCGCATCAGAGGCGATGTGCGGACAGCACGATTCCATCAGAGGGGCAGTGGTTCGCAACAGAGGCGATGTGAGGGCAGCACGATTCCATGAGAGGCGATGTGCGCACTGCACGATTCCATCAGAGGCGATGTGCGGGCGGCACGGCTCGTCTCAGAGGCGAAATGCGGGCAGCACGATTCCATGAGAGGCGAAGTGCGGGGAGCACGTTTCGCATCAGAGGCGATGTGCGGACAGCACGATTCCATCAGAGGGGCAGTGGTTCGCCCCAGAGGCGATGTGCGGGCAACACGATTCCATCAGAGGCGATGTGCGGGCAGCACGATTCCATCAGAGGGGCAGTGGCTCGCCGCAGAGGCGATGTGCGGGCAGCACGATTCCATGAGAGGCGAAGTGCGGGGAGCACGTTTTCGCATCAGAGGCGATGTGCGGACTGCACGATTCCATCAGAGGGGCAGTGGTTCGCCCCAAGAGGCGATGTGCGGACAGCACGATTCCATCAGAGGCGATTTGAGGGCAGCGCGATTCCATCAGAGGCGAATTGCGGGCGGCACGGCTCGTCTCAGAGGCGAAATGCGGGCAGCACGATTCCATGAGAGGCGAAGTGCGGGGAGCACGTTTCGCATCAGAGGCGAAGTGCGGGGAGCACGTTTCCATCAGAGGCGATGTGCGGACAGCACGATTCCATCAGAGGGCAGTGGTTCGCCGCAGAGGCGATGTGCAGGGCAGCACGATTCCATGAGAGGCCATGTGCGGACTGCACGATTCCATCAGAGGCGATGTGCAGGGCAGCACGATTCCATCAGAGGCGATGTGCGGGCAGCACGATTCCATCAGAGGCGAAGTGCGGGCAGCACGATTCGCATCAGAGGCGAAGTGCGGGGAGCACGTTTCGCATCAGAGGCGAAGTGCTGGCAGCACGATTCCATGAGAGGCGAAGTGCGGGAGCACGTTCCACATCAGAGGCGATGTGCGGGCAGCACGATTCCATCAGAGGCGATGTGCGGGCAACACGATTCCATGAGAGGCCATGTGCGGACTGCACGATTCCATCAGAGGGGCAGTGGTTCGCAACAGAGGCGATGTGAGGGCAGCACGATTCCATGAGAGGCGATGTGCGCACTGCACGATTCCATCAGAGGCGATGTGCGGGCGGCACGGCTCGTCTCAGAGGCGAAATGCGGGCAGCACGATTCCATGAGAGGCGAAGTGCGGGGAGCACGTTTCGCATCAGAGGCGATGTGTGGACAGCACGATTCCATCAGAGGGGTAGTGGTTCGCCCAAGAGGCGATGTGAGGGCGGCACGATTCCATAAGAGGGCAGTGGTTCGCCGCAGAGGCGATGTGCGGGCAGCACGATTCCATGAGAGGCCATGTGCGGACTGCACGATTCCATCAGAGGGGCAGTGGTTCGCAACAGAGGCGATGTGCGGACAGATCGATTCCATCAGAGGCGATTTGAGGGCAGCGCGATTCCATCAGAGGCGAATTGCGGGCGGCACGGCTCGTCTCAGAGGGGAAATGCGGGCAGCACGATTCCATGAGAGGCGAAGTGCGGGGAGCACGTTTCGCATCAGAGGCGAAGTGCGGGGAGCACGTTTCCCATCAGAGACGATGTGCGGACAGCACGATTCCATCAGAGGGGCAGTGGTTCGCCGCAGAGGCGATGTGCGGGCAGCACGATTCCATGAGAGGCCATGTGCGGACTGCACGATTCCATCAGAGGGGCAGTGGTTCGCAACAGAGGCGATGTGCGGACAGCATCGATTCCATCAGAGGCGAGTTTGAGGGCAGCGCGATTCCATCAGAGGCGAATTGCGGGCGGCACGGCTCGTCTCAGAGGGGAAATGCGGGCAGCACGATTCCATGAGAGGCGAAGTGCGGGGAGCACGTTTCGCATCAGAGGCGAAGTGCGGGGAGCACGTTTCCCATCAGAGACGATGTGCGGACAGCACGATTCCATCAGAGGGGCAGTGGTTCGCCGCAGAGGCGATGTGCGGGCAGCACGATTCCATGAGAGGCCATGTGCGGACTGCACGATTCCATCAGAGGGGCAGTGGTTCGCCCAAGAGGCGATGTGCGGACTGCACGATTCCATCAGAGGCGAATTGCGGGCGGCACGGCTCGTCTCAGAGGCGAAGTGCGGGCAGCACGATTCCACGAGAGGCGAAGTGCGGGGAGCACGTTTCGCATCAGAGGCGAAGTGCGGGGAGCACGTTTCCCATCAGAGGCGATGTGCGGACAGCACGATTCCATCAGAGGGGCAGTGGTTCGCCGCAGAGGCGATGTGCGGGCAGCACGATTCCATGAGAGGCCATGTGCGGACTGCACGATTCCATCAGAGGGCAGTGGCTCGCCCAAGAGGCGATGTGAGGGCAGCACGATTCCATGAGAGGCGATGTGCGGACTGCACGATTCCATCAGAGGCGATGTGCGGGCAACACGATTCCATCAGAGGCGAATTGCGGGCGGCACGGCTCGTCTCAGAGGCGAAGTGCTGGCAGCACGATTCCATGAGAGGCGAAGTGCGGGGAGCACGTTTCGCATCAGAGGCGATGTGCGGGCAACACGATTCCACCAGAGTGGCAGTGGTTCGCCCCAGAGGCGATGTGAGGGCAGCACGATTCCATCAGAGGCGAAATGCGGGCGGCACGGCTGGTCTCAGAGGCGAAGTGCGGGCAGCACTATTCCATGAGAGGCGAAGTGCGGGGAGCACGTTTCGCATCAGAGGCGATGTGTGGACAGCACGATTCCATCAGAGGGAGATGTGCGGGCAACACGATTCCATCAGAGGGGCAGTGGTTCGCCCCAGAGGCGATGTGTGGACAGCACGATTCCATCAGAAGAGATGTGCGGGCAACACGATTCCATCAGAGGGGCAGTGGTTCGCCCCAGAGGCGATGTGAGGGCAGCACGATTCCATGAGAGGCGAAGTGCGGGGAGCACGTTTCGCATCAGAGGCGATGTGCGGACTGCACGATTCCATCAGAGGGGCAGTGGTTCGCCCAAGAGGCGATGTGCGGACTGCACGATTCCATCAGAGGCGAATTGCGGGCGGCACGGCTCGTCTCAGAGGCGAAGTGCGGGCAGCACGATTCCATGACAGGCGAAGTGCGGGGGAGCACGTTTCGCATCAGAGGCGAAGTGCGGGGAGCACGTTTCCCATCAGAGGCGATGTGCGGACAGCACGATTCCATCAGAGGGGCAGTGGTTCGCCGCAGAGGCGATGTGCGGGCAGCACGATTCCATGAGAGGCCATGTGCGGACTGCACGATTCCATCAGAGGGGCAGTGGCTCGCCCAAGAGGCGATGTGAGGGCAGCACGATTCCATGAGAGGCGATGTGCGGACTGCACGATTCCATCAGAGGCGATGTGCGGGCAACACGATTCCATCAGAGGCGAATTGCGGGCGGCACGGCTCGTCTCAGAGGCGAAGTGCGGGCAGCACTATTCCATGAGAGGCGAAGTGCGGGGAGCACGTTTTCGCATCAGAGGCGATGTGCGGACAGCACGATTCCATCAGAGGGGCAGTGGTTCGCAACAGAGGCGATGTGAGGGCAGCACGATTCCATGAGAGGCGATGTGCGGACTGCACGATTCCATCAGAGGCGATGTGCGGGCGGCACGGCTCGTCTCAGAGGGCGAAATGCGGGCAGCACGATTCCATGAGAGGCGAAGTGCGGGGAGCACGTTTCGCATCAGAGGCGATGTGCGGGACAGCACGATTCCATCAGAGGGGCAGTGGTTCGCCCCAAGAGGCGATGTGCGGGCAGCACGATTCCATCAGAGGCGATTTGCGGGACGGCATGGTTCGCCTCAGAGGCGATGTGCGGGCAGCACGATTCCATGAGAGGCGAAGTGCGGGGAGCACGTTTCGCATCAGAGGCGATGTGCGGACTGCACGATTCCATCAGAGGGGCAGTGGTTCGCCACAGAGGCGATGTGCGGACAGCATCGATTCCATCAGAGGCGATGTGCGGGCAGCACGATTCCATCAGAGGCGAATTGCGGGCGGCACGGCTCGTCTCAGAGGCGAAAGTGCGGGCAGCACGATTCCATGAGAGGCGAAGTGCGGGGAGCACGTTTCGCATCAGAGGCGAAGTGCGGGGAGCATCGTTTCCCATCAGAGACGATGTGCGGACAGCACGATTCCATCAGAGGGGCAGTGGTTCGCCGCAGAGGCGATGTGCGGGCAGCACGATTCCATGAGAGGCCATGTGCGGACTGCACGATTCCATCAGAGGGGCAGTGGTTCGCCCAAGAGGCGATGTGCGGACTGCACGATTCCATCAGAGGCGAATTGCGGGCGGCACGGCTCGTCTCAGAGGCGAAGTGCGGGCAGCACGATTCCATGAGAGGCGAAGTGCGGGGAGCACGTTTCGCATCAGAGGCGAAGTGCGGGGAGCACGTTTCCCATCAGAGGCGATGTGCGGACAGCACGATTCCATCAGAGGGGCAGTGGTTCGCCGCAGAGGCGATGTGCGGGCAGCACGATTCCATGAGAGGCCATGTGCGGACTGCACGATTCCATCAGAGGGGCAGTGGTTCGCCCAAGAGGCGATGTGAGGGCAGCACGATTCCATGAGAGGCGATGTGCGGACTGCACGATTCCATCAGAGGCGATGTGAGGGCAGCACGATTCCATCAGAGGCGAATTGCGGGCGGCACGGCTCGTCTCAGAGGGGAAATGCGGGCAGCACGATTCCATGAGAGGCGAAGTGCGGGGAGCACGTTTCGCATCAGAGGCGAAGTGCGGGGGAGCACGTTTCCCATCAGAGACGATGTGCGGACAGCACGATTCCATCAGAGGGGCAGTGGTTCGCCGCAGAGGCGATGTGCGGGCAGCACGATTCCATGAGAGGCCATGTGCGGACTGCACGATTCCATCAGAGGGGCAGTGGTTCGCCCAAGAGGCGATGTGCGGACTGCACGATTCCATCAGAGGCGAATTGCGGGCGGCACGGCTCGTCTCAGAGGCGAAGTGCGGGCAGCACGATTCCATGAGAGGCGAAGTGCGGGGAGCACGTTTCGCATCAGAGGCGAAGTGCGGGGAGCACGTTTCCCATCAGAGGCGATGTGCGGACAGCACGATTCCATCAGAGGGGCAGTGGTTCGCCGCAGAGGCGATGTGCGGGCAGCACGATTCCATGAGAGGCCATGTGCGGACTGCACGATTCCATCAGAGGGGCAGTGGCTCGCCCAAGAGGCGATGTGAGGGCAGCACGATTCCATGAGAGGCGATGTGCGGACTGCACGATTCCATCAGAGGCGATGTGCGGGCAACACGATTCCATCAGAGGCGAATTGCGGGCGGCACGGCTCGTCTCAGAGGCGAAGTGCTGGCAGCACGATTCCATGAGAGGCGAAGTGCGGGGAGCACGTTTCGCATCAGAGGCGATGTGCGGGCAACACGATTCCACCAGAGTGGCAGTGGTTCGCCCCAGAGGCGATGTGAGGGCAGCACGATTCCATCAGAGGCGAAATGCGGGCGGCACGGCTGGTCTCAGAGGCGAAGTGCGGGCAGCACTATTCCATGAGAGGCGAAGTGCGGGGAGCACGTTTCGCATCAGAGGCGATGTGCGGGACAGCACGATTCCATCAGAGGAGATGTGCGGGCAACACGATTCCATCAGAGGGGCAGTGGTTCGCCCCAGAGGCGATGTGAGGGCAGCACGATTCCATGAGAGGCGATGTGCGGGACAGCACGATTCCATCAGAGGGGCAGTGGCTCGCCCCAGAGGCGATGTGCGGGCAGCACGATTCCATGAGAGGCGATGTGCGGACTGCACGATTCCATCAGAGGCGATGTGCGGGCAGCACGATTCCATCAGAGGCGAATTGCGGGCGGCACGGCTCGTCTCAGAGGCGAAGTGCGGGCAGCACGATTCCATGAGAGGCGAAGTGCGGGGAGCACGTTTCGCATCAGAGGCGAAGTGCGGGGAGCACGTTTCCCATCAGAGGCGATGTGCGGACAGCACGATTCCATCAGAGGGGCAGTGGTTCGCCGCAAGAGGCGATGTGCGGGACAGCACGATTCCATCAGAGGCGAATTGCGGGCGGCACGGCTCGTCTCAGAGGCGAAGTGCGGGCAGCACGATTCCATGAGAGGCGAAGTGCGGGGAGCACGTTTCGCATCAGAGGCGAAGTGCGGGGAGCACGTTTCCCATCAGAGGCGATGTGCGGACAGCACGATTCCATCAGAGGGGCAGTGGTTCGCCGCAGAGGCGATGTGCGGGCAGCACGATTCCATGAGAGGCCATGTGCGGACTGCACGATTCCATCAGAGGGGCAGTGGCTCGCCCAAGAGGCGATGTGAGGGCAGCACGATTCCATGAGAGGCGATGTGCGGACTGCACGATTCCATCAGAGGCGATGTGCGGGCAACACGATTCCATCAGAGGCGAATTGCGGGCGGCACGGCTCGTCTCAGAGGCGAAGTGCTGGGCAGCACGATTCCATGAGAGGCGAAGTGCGGGGAGCACGTTTCGCATCAGAGGCGATGTGCGGGCAACACGATTCCACCAGAGTGGCAGTGGTTCGCCCCAGAGGCGATGTGAGGGGCAGCACGATTCCATCAGAGGCGAAATGCGGGCGGCACGGCTGGTCTCAGAGGCGAAGTGCGGGCAGCACTATTCCATGAGAGGCGAAGTGCGGGGGAGCACGTTTCGCATCAGAGGCGATGTGTGGACAGCACGATTCCATCAGAGGAGATGTGCGGGCAACACGATTCCATCAGAGGGGCAGTGGTTCGCCCCAGAGGCGATGTGCGGGCAGCACGATTCCATGAGAGGCCATGTGCGGACTGCACGATTCCATCAGAGGGGCAGTGGTTCGCCCAAGAGGCGATGTGCGGACTGCACGATTCCATCAGAGGCGAATTGCGGGCGGCACGGCTCGTCTCAGAGGCGAAGTGCGGGCAGCACGATTCCATGACAGGCGAAGTGCGGGGAGCACGTTTCGCATCAGAGGCGAAGTGCGGGGAGCACGTTTCCCATCAGAGGCGATGTGCGGACAGCACGATTCCATCAGAGGGGCAGTGGTTCGCCGCAGAGGCGATGTGCGGGCAGCACGATTCCATGAGAGGCCATGTGCGGACTGCACGATTCCATCAGAGGGGCAGTGGCTCGCCCAAGAGGCGATGTGAGGGCAGCACGATTCCATGAGAGGCGATGTGCGGACTGCACGATTCCATCAGAGGCGATGTGCGGGCAACACGATTCCATCAGAGGCGAATTGCGGGCGGCACGGCTCGTCTCAGAGGCGAAGTGCGGGCAGCACGATTCCATGAGAGGCGAAGTGCGGGGAGCACGTTTCGCATCAGAGGCGATGTGCGGGACAGCACGATTCCATCAGAGGGGCAGTGGTTCGCCCCAGAGGCGATGTGTGAGGGCAGCACGATTCCATCAGAGGCGAAATGCGGGCGGCACGGCTGGTCTCAGAGGCGAAGTGCGGGCAGCACGATTCCATGAGAGGCGAAGTGCGGGGAGCACGTTTCGCATCAGAGGCGATGTGCGGGACAGCACGATTCCATCAGAGGACGATGTGCGGGACAGCACGATTCCATCAGAGGGGCAGTGGTTCGCCGCAGAGGCGATGTGCGGGCAGCACGATTCCATGAGAGGCCATGTGCGGACTGCACGATTCCATCAGAGGGGCAGTGGTTCGCCCAAGAGGCGATGTGCGGACTGCACGATTCCATCAGAGGCGAATTGCGGGCGGCACGGCTCGTCTCAGAGGCGAAGTGCGGGCAGCACGATTCCATGAGAGGCGAAGTGCGGGGAGCACGTTTCGCATCAGAGGCGAAGTGCGGGGAGCACGTTTCCCATCAGAGGCGATGTGCGGACAGCACGATTCCATCAGAGGGGCAGTGGTTCGCCGCAGAGGCGATGTGCGGGCAGCACGATTCCATGAGAGGCCATGTGCGGACTGCACGATTCCATCAGAGGGGCAGTGGCTCGCCCAAGAGGCGATGTGAGGGCAGCACGATTCCATGAGAGGCGATGTGCGGACTGCACGATTCCATCAGAGGCGATGTGCGGGCAACACGATTCCATCAGAGGCGAATTGCGGGCGGCACGGCTCGTCTCAGAGGCGAAAGTGCGGGCAGCACGATTCCATGAGAGGCGAAGTGCGGGGAGCACGTTTCGCATCAGAGGCGAAGTGCGGGGAGCACGTTTCCCATCAGAGACGATGTGCGGACAGCACGATTCCATCAGAGGGGCAGTGGTTCGCCGCAGAGGCGATGTGCGGACTGCACGATTCCATCAGAGGCGAATTGCGGGCGGCACGGCTCGTCTCAGAGGCGAAGTGCGGGCAGCACGATTCCATGAGAGGCGAAGTGCGGGGAGCACGTTTCGCATCAGAGGCGAAGTGCGGGGAGCACGTTTCCCATCAGAGGCGATGTGCGGACAGCACGATTCCATCAGAGGGGCAGTGGTTCGCCGCAGAGGCGATGTGCGGGCAGCACGATTCCATGAGAGGCCATGTGCGGACTGCACGATTCCATCAGAGGGGCAGTGGCTCGCCCAAGAGGCGATGTGAGGGCAGCACGATTCCATGAGAGGCGATGTGCGGACTGCACGATTCCATCAGAGGCGATGTGCGGGCAACACGATTCCATCAGAGGCGAATTGCGGGCGGCACGGCTCGTCTCAGAGGCGAAGTGCTGGCAGCACGATTCCATGAGAGGCGAAGTGCGGGGAGCACGTTTCGCATCAGAGGCGATGTGCGGGCAACACGATTCCACCAGAGTGGCAGTGGTTCGCCCCAGAGGCGATGTGAGGGCAGCACGATTCCATCAGAGGCGAAATGCGGGCGGCACGGCTGGTCTCAGAGGCGAAGTGCGGGCAGCACTATTCCATGAGAGGCGAAGTGCGGGGAGCACGTTTCGCATCAGAGGCGATGTGTGGACAGCACGATTCCATCAGAGGAGATGTGCGGGCAACACGATTCCATCAGAGGGGCAGTGGTTCGCCCCAGAGGCGATGTGAGGGCAGCACGATTCCATGAGAGGCGAAGTGCGGGGAGCACGTTTCGCATCAGAGGCGATGTGCGGACTGCACGATTCCATCAGAGGGGCAGTGGTTCGCCCAAGAGGCGATGTGCGGACTGCACGATTCCATCAGAGGCGAATTGCGGGCGGCACGGCTCGTCTCAGAGGCGAAGTGCGGGCAGCACGATTCCATGACAGGCGAAGTGCGGGGAGCACGTTTCGCATCAGAGGCGAAGTGCGGGGAGCACGTTTCCCATCAGAGGCGATGTGCGGACAGCACGATTCCATCAGAGGGGCAGTGGTTCGCCGCAGAGGCGATGTGCGGGCAGCACGATTCCATGAGAGGCCATGTGCGGACTGCACGATTCCATCAGAGGGGCAGTGGCTCGCCCAAGAGGCGATGTGAGGGCAGCACGATTCCATGAGAGGCGATGTGCGGACTGCACGATTCCATCAGAGGCGATGTGCGGGCAACACGATTCCATCAGAGGCGAATTGCGGGCGGCACGGCTCGTCTCAGAGGCGAAGTGCGGGCAGCACTATTCCATGAGAGGCGAAGTGCGGGGAGCACGTTTTCGCATCAGAGGCGATGTGCGGACAGCACGATTCCATCAGAGGGGCAGTGGTTCGCAACAGAGGCGATGTGAGGGCAGCACGATTCCATCAGAGGCGAATTGCGGGCGGCACGGCTCGTCTCAGAGGCGAAGTGCGGGCAGCACGATTCCATGAGAGGCGAAGTGCGGGGAGCACGTTTCGCATCAGAGGCGAAGTGCGGGGAGCACGTTTCCCATCAGAGGCGATGTGCGGACAGCACGATTCCATCAGAGGGGCAGTGGTTCGCCGCAGAGGCGATGTGCGGGCAGCACGATTCCATGAGAGGCCATGTGCGGACTGCACGATTCCATCAGAGGCTCGCCCAAGAGGCGATGTGAGGGCAGCACGATTCCATGAGGCGATGTGCGGACTGCACGATTCCATCAGAGGCGATGTGCGGGACAGCACGATTCCATCAGAGGCGAATTGCGGGCGGCACGGCTCGTCTCAGAGGCGAAGTGCGGGCAGCACGATTCCATGAGAGGCGAAGTGCGGGGAGCACGTTTCGCATCAGAGGCGAAGTGCGGGGAGCACGTTTCCCATCAGAGGCGATGTGCGGACAGCACGATTCCATCAGAGGGGCAGTGGTTCGCCCGCAGAGGCGATGTGCGGGCAGCACGATTCCATGAGAGGCCATGTGCGGACTGCACGATTCCATCAGAGGGCAGTGGCTCGCCCAAGAGGCGATGTGAGGGCAGCACGATTCCATGAGAGGCGATGTGCGGGACTGCACGATTCGCATCAGAGGCGATGTGCGGGCAGCACGATTCCATCAGAGGCGAAGTGCGGGCGGCACGGTTTCGTCATCAGAGGCGATGTGCGGGCAACACGATTCCATCAGAGTGGGCAGTGGTTCGCCCCAGAGGCGATGTGAGGGCAGCACGATTCCATCAGAGGCGAAATGCGGGCGGCACGGCTCGTCTCAGAGGCGAAGTGCGGGCAGCACTATTCCATGAGAGGCGAAGTGCGGGGAGCACGTTTCGCATCAGAGGCGATGTGCGGACAGCACGATTCCATCAGAGGAGATGTGCGGGCAACACGATTCCATCAGAGGGGCAGTGGTTCGCCCCAGAGGCGATGTGAGGGCAGCACGATTCCATGAGAGGCGATGTGCGGACTGCACGATTCCATCAGAGGGGCAGTGGTTCGCCCAAGAGGCGATGTGCGGACTGCACGATTCCATCAGAGGCGAATTGCGGGCGGCACGGCTCGTCTCAGAGGCGAAGTGCGGGCAGCACGATTCCATGACAGGCGAAGTGCGGGGAGCACGTTTCGCATCAGAGGCGAAGTGCGGGGAGCACGTTTCCCATCAGAGGCGATGTGCGGACAGCACGATTCCATCAGAGGGGCAGTGGTTCGCCGCAGAGGCGATGTGCGGGCAGCACGATTCCATGAGAGGCCATGTGCGGACTGCACGATTCCATCAGAGGGCAGTGGTTCGCCCAGAGGCGATGTGCGGACAGCACGATTCCATCAGAGGCGATGTGCGGGCAGCACGATTCCATCAGAGGCGAATTGCGGGCGGCACGGCTCGTCTCAGAGGCGAAGTGCGGGCAGCACGATTCCATGAGAGGCGAAGTGCGGGGAGCACGTTTCGCATCAGAGGCGATGTGCGGGGCAGCACGATTCCATCAGAGGGCGATGTGCGGGACAGCACGATTCCATCAGAGGGGCAGTGGTTCGCCCCAAGAGGCGATGTGCGGACTGCACGATTCCATCAGAGGCGAATTGCGGGCGGCACGGCTCGTCTCAGAGGCGAAGTGCGGGCAGCACGATTCCATGAGAGGCGAAGTGCGGGGAGCACGTTTCGCATCAGAGGCGAAGTGCGGGGCAGCACGTTTCCCATCAGAGGCGATGTGCGGGACAGCACGATTCCATCAGAGGGGCAGTGGTTCGCCGCAGAGGCGATGTGCGGGCAGCACGATTCCATGAGAGGCCATGTGCGGGACTGCACGATTCCATCAGAGGGGCAGTGGCTCGCCCAAGAGGCGATGTGAGGGCAGCACGATTCCATGAGAGGCGATGTGCGGACTGCACGATTCCATCAGAGGCGATGTGCGGGCAACACGATTCCATCAGAGGCGAATTGCGGGCGGCACGGCTCGTCTCAGAGGCGAAGTGCGGGCAGCACGATTCCATGAGAGGCGAAGTGCGGGGGAGCACGTTTCGCATCAGAGGCGAAGTGCGGGGAGCACGTTTCCCATCAGAGGCGATGTGCGGACAGCACGATTCCATCAGAGGGGCAGTGGTTCGCCGCAGAGGCGATGTGCGGGCAGCACGATTCCATGAGAGGCGATGTGCGGACTGCACGATTCCATCAGAGGCGCAGTGGCTCGCCCCAAGAGGCGATGTGAGGGCAGCACGATTCCATGAGAGGCGAAGTGCGGGGCAGCACGTTTCGCATCAGAGGCGATGTGCGGGCAACACGATTCCATCAGAGTGGCAGTGGTTCGCCCCAGAGGCGATGTGAGGGCAGCACGATTCCATCAGAGGCGAAATTGCGGGCGGCACGGCTCGTCTCAGAGGCGAAGTGCGGGCAGCACTATTCCATGAGAGGCGAAGTGCGGGGAGCACGTTTCGCATCAGAGGCGATGTGTGGACAGCACGATTCCATCAGAGGAGATGTGCGGGCAACACGATTCCATCAGAGGGGCAGTGGTTCGCCCCAGAGGCGATGTGTGGGCAGCACGATTCCATCAGAAGCGATGTGCGGGCAGCACGATTCCATCAGAGGGGCAGTGGTTCGCCCCAGAGGCGATGTGAGGGCAGCACGATTCCATGAGAGGCGAAGTGCGGGGAGCACGTTTCGCATCAGAGGCGATGTGCGGACTGCACGATTCCATCAGAGGGGCAGTGGTTCGCCCAGAGGCGATGTGCGGACTGCACGATTCCATCAGAGGCGAATTGCGGGCGGCACGGCTCGTCTCAGAGGCGAAGTGCGGGCAGCACGATTCCATGAGAGGCGAAGTGCGGGGAGCACGTTTCGCATCAGAGGCGATGTGCGGACAGCACGATTCCATCAGAGGGTAGTGGTTCGCCCAAGAGGCGATGTGAGGGCGGCACGATTCCATCAGAGGGGCAGTGGTTCGCCACAGAGGCGATGTGCGGGCAGCACGATTCCATGAGAGGCCATGTGCGGACTGCACGATTCCATCAGAGGCGAGCAGTGGGCGTTTCGCCCACAGAGGCGATGTGCGGGCAGCACGATTCCATCAGAGGCGAAATGCGGGCGGCACGACTCGTCTCAGAGGCGAAGTGCGGGCAGCACTATTCCATGAGAGGCGAAGTGCGGGGAGCACGTTTCGCATCAGAGGCGATGTGCGGACTGCACGATTCCATCAGAGGGGCAGTGGTTCGCCACAGAGGCGATGTGAGGGACAGCACGATTCCATCAGAGGCGAATGTGCGGGCGGCACGGCTCGTCTCAGAGGCGAAGTGCGGGCAGCACGATTCCATGAGAGGCGAAGTGCGGGGAGCACGTTTCGCATCAGAGGCGATAGTGCGGGACAGCACGATTTCCATCAGAGGGCAGTGGTTCGCCCAGAGGCGATGTGCGGACAGCACGATTCCATCAGAGGGCAGTGGTTCGCCCAGAGGCGATGTGAGGGCAGCACGATTCCATGAGAGGCGATGTGCGGACTGCACGATTCCATCAGAGGCGATGTGCGGGCAACACGATTCCATCAGAGGCGAAATGGGGGCGGCACGGCTCGTCTCAGAGGCGAAGTGCGGGCAGCACGATTCCATGAGAGGCGAAGTGCGGGGAGCACGTTTCGCATCAGAGGCGATGTGCGGACAGCACGATTCCATCAGAGGGCAGTGGTTCGCCCAAGAGGCGATGTGAGGGCGGCACGATTCCATCAGAGGGCAGTGGTTCGCCGCAGAGGCGATGTGCGGGCAGCACGATTCCATCAGAGGCGATGTGCGGGCTGCACGATTCCATCAGAGGCGAAGTGCGGGCAGCACGATTCCATCAGAGGCGAAATGCGGGCAGCACGGCTCGTCTCAGAGGCGAAGTGCGGGCAGCACGATTCCATCAGAGGGCGAAGTGGTTCACGCCCACAGAGGCGATGTGAGGGACAGCACGATTCCATGAGAGGCGAAGTGCGGGAGCACGTTTCGCATCAGAGGCGAAGTGCGGGCAGCACGTTTCCATCAGAGGCGATGTGCGGGACAGCACGATTCCATCAGAGGGCAGTGGTTCGCCGCAGAGGCGATGTGCGGGCAGCACGATTCCATCAGAGGCGATGTGCGGGACTGCACGATTCCATCAGAGGGGCAGTGGCTCGCCCCAAGAGGCGATGTGAGGGCAGCACGATTCCATGAGAGGCGATGTGCGGGACGGCACGATTCCATCAGAGGCGATGTGCGGGCAGCACGATTCCATCAGAGGCGAATTGCGGGCGGCACGGCTCGTCTCAGAGGCGAAGTGCGGGCAGCACTATTCCATGAGAGGCGAAGTGCGGGGAGCACGTTTCGCATCAGAGGCGATGTGCGGACAGCACGATTCCATCAGAGGGGCAGTGGTTCGCCACAGAGGCGATGTGAGGGCAGCACGATTCCATGAGAGGCGATGTGCGGACTGCACGATTCCATCAGAGGCGATGTGCGGGCGGCACGGCTCGTCTCAGAGGCGAAGTGCGGGCAGCACGATTCCATGAGAGGCGAAGTGCGGGGAGCACGTTTCGCATCAGAGGCGATGTGCGGGACAGCACGATTCCATCAGAGGGGTAGTGGTTCGCCCAAGAGGCGATGTACGGCACGATTCCATAAGAGGGGCAGTGGTTCGCAACAGAGGCGATGTCACGATTCCATGAGAGGCGATGTGCGGACTGCACGATTCCATCAGAGGCGATGTGCGGGCAGCACGATTCCATCAGAGGGCAGTGGTTCGTCCCCAGAGGCGATGTGCGGGCAGCACGATTCCATCAGAGGCGAAGTGCGGGGGCAGTTTCGCATCAGAGGCGATGTGTGGACAGCACGATTCCATCAGAGGGGCAGTGGTTCGCCCAGAGGGCGATGTGCGGGCGGCACGATTCCATCAGAGGGAGGCGAGTGGTTCGCGCAGAGGCGAGTGCGGGCAGCACGATTCCATCAGAGGCGATGTGCGGGCAGCACGATTCCATCAGAGGCGATGTGCGGGACAGCACGATTCCATCAGAGGGCGAAGTGCGGGCGGCACGGCTCGTCATCAGAGGCGAAGTGCGGGCAGCACGATTCCATCAGAGGGCAGTGGTTCGCCCCAGAGGCGATGTGCAGGGCAGCACGATTCCATGAGAGGCGAAGTGCGGGGAGCACGTTTCGCATCAGAGGCGATGTGCGGACAGCACGATTCCATCAGAGGGGCAGTGGTTCGCCCAAGAGGCGATGTGCGGACAGCACGATTCCATCAGAGGGGCAGTGGTTCGCAGCAGAGGCGATGTGCGGGCAGCACGATTCCATGAGAGGCGATGTGCGGGACTGCACGATTCCATCAGAGGCGACAGTGGTACACGATTCCATCAGAGGCGATGTGCGGGCAGCACGATTCCATCGAGAGGCGAATGTGCGGGCAGCACGATTCCATCAGAGGGGCAGTGGTTCGCCCCAGAGGCGATGTGAGGGCAGCACGATTCCATGAGAGGCGAAGTGCGGGGAGCACGTTTCGCATCAGAGGCGATAGTGCGGGACAGCACGATTCCATCAGAGGGCAGTGGTTCGCCCAAGAGGCGATGTGCGGACGGCACGATTCCATCAGAGGGGCAGTGGTTCGCCGCAGAGGCGATGTGCGGGCAGCACGATTCCATGAGAGGCCATGTGCGGACTGCACGATTCCATCAGAGGGGCAGTGGCTCGCCCCAAGAGGCGATGTGAGGGCAGCACGATTCCATGAGAGGCGATGTGCGGACAGCACGATTCCATCAGAGGCGATGTGCGGGCAGCACGATTCCATCAGAGGCGAATTGCGGGCGGCACGGCTCGTCTCAGAGGCGGGAAAGTGCGGGCAGCACGATTCCATGAGAGGCGAAGTGCGGGGAGCACGTTTCGCATCAGAGGCGATGTGCGGGACAGCACGATTCCATCAGAGAGGGCAGTGGTTCGCACCAGAGGCGATGTGAGGGCAGCACGATTCCATCAGAGGGGCGAGTGGTTCGCTGCAGAGGCGATGTGCGGGCAGCACGATTCCATGAGAGGCGATGTGCGGGACTGCACGATTCCATCGAGAGGCGATGTGCGAGGCAGCACGATTCCATCAGAGGGGCAGTGGTTCGCAACAGAGGCGATGTGCGGAGCAGCATCGATTCCATCAGAGGCGAAGTGCGGCAGCACGTTTCGCATCAGAGGCGATGTGCGGGCAGCACGATTCCATCAGAGGGGCAGTGGTTCGCCCAAGAGGCGATGTGAGGGCAGCACGATTCCATAAGAGGGCAGTGGTTCGCAACAGAGGCGATGTGCGGGCAGCACGATTCCATCAGAGGCGATGTGCGGACAGCACGATTCCATCAGAGGCGATGTGCGGGCAGCACGATTCCATCAGAGGCGAATGTGCGGGCGGCACGGCTCGTCTCAGAGGCGAAGTGCGGGCAGCACTATTCCATCAGAGGGCAGTGGTTCGCCCAAGAGGCGATGTGGGCAGCACGATTCCATCAGAGGCGAAGTGCGGGGAGCACGTTTCGCATCAGAGGCGATGTGCGGGCAGCACGATTCCATCAGAGGGCAGTGGTTCGCCCCAGAGGCGATGTGAGGGCAGCACGATTCCATCAGAGGCGAAGTGCGGGCAGCACGGTTCCATCAGAGGCGAAGTGCGAGCAGCACGATTCGCATGAGAGGCGATGTGCGGGGCAGCACGATTCCATCAGAGGCGATGTGCGGGCAACACGATTCCATCAGAGGGGCAGTGGTTCGCCCCAGAGGCGATGTGAGGGCAGCACGATTCCATGAGAGGCGAAGTGCGGGAGCACGTTTCGCATCAGAGGCGATGTGCGGGCAACACGATTCCATCAGAGGCGAATTGCGGGCGGCACGGCTCGTCTCAGAGGCGAAGTGCGGGGCAGCACGATTCCATCAGAGGCGAAGTGCGGGGAGCACGTTTCGCATCAGAGGCGATGTGCGGGACAGCACGATTCCATCAGAGGGGCAGTGGTTCGCCCCAGAGGCGATGTGAGGGCAGCACGATTCCATGAGAGCGATGTGCGGGACTGCACGATTCCATCAGAGGCGAAATGCGGGCGGCACGGCTCGTCTCAGAGGCGAAGTGCGGGCAGCACGATTCCATGAGAGGCGAAGTGCGGGGAGCACGTTTCGCATCAGAGGCGATGTGCGGGCAGCACGATTCCATCAGAGGGGCAGTGGTTCGCCCCAGAGGCGATGTGAGGGCAGCACGATTCCATCAGAGGCGAAGTGGTTCGCCGCAGAGGCGATGTGCGGGCAGCACGATTCCATCAGAGGCGATGTGCGGGCAGCACGATTCCATCAGAGGCAGTGGTTCGCCCCAGAGGCGATGTGAGGGCAGCACGATTCCATGAGAGGCGAAGTGCGGGGCAGCACGGTTTCGCATCAGAGGCGATGTGCGGGCAGCACGATTCCATCAGAGGCGATGTGCGGGACAGCACGGTTCGCCTCAGAGGCGATGTGCGGGCAGCACGATTCCATCAGAGGCGAAGTGCGGGGAGCACGTTTCGCATCAGAGGCGATGTGCGGGCAGCACGATTCCATCAGAGGCGAAATGCGGGCGGCACGGCTCGTCTCAGAGGCGAAGTGCGGGCAGCACGATTCCATGAGAGGCGAAGTGCGGGGAGCACGTTTCGCATCAGAGGCGATGTGCGGGACAGCACGATTCCATCAGAGGGGCAGTGGTTCGCCCAAGAGGCGATGTGAGGGCGGCACGATTCCATAAGAGGGGCAGTGGTTCGCCACAGAGGCGATGTGAGGGCAGCACGATTCCATGAGAGGCGATGTGCGGGACTGCACGATTCCATCAGAGGCGATGTGCGGGCAACACGATTCCATCAGAGGGGCAGTGGTTCGCCCCAGAGGCGATGTGAGGGCAGCACGATTCCATCAGAGGCGAAGTGCGGGCGAGCACGGTTTCGTCATCAGAGGCGATGTGCGGGCAGCACGATTCCATCAGAGGCGAAGTGCGGGGTTACGCTCGCATCAGAGGCGATGTGCGGGCAGCACGATTCCATCAGAGGGGCAGTGGTTCGCAACAGAGGCGATGTGAGGGCAGCACGATTCCATGAGAGGCGATGTGCGGGACTGCACGATTCGCATCAGAGGCGATGTGCGGGCAGCACGATTCCATCAGAGGCGAAGTGCGGGGCAGCACGGTTTCGCATCAGAGGCGATGTGCGGGCAGCACGATTCCATCAGAGGGGCAGTGGTTCGCCCCAGAGGCGATGTGAGGGCAGCACGATTCCATCAGAGGCGAAGTGCGGGCAGCACGGTTTCGCATCAGAGGCGATGTGCGGGCAGCACGATTCCATGAGAGGCGCAGTGGTAGCACGTCCCGCATCAGAGGCGATGTGAGGGCGGCACGATTCCATAAGAGGGGCAGTGGTTCGCAACAGAGGCGATGTGAGGGCAGCACGATTCCATGAGAGGCGATGTGCGGACTGCACGATTCCATCAGAGGCGATGTGCGGGCAACACGATTCCATCAGAGGGGCAGTGGTTCGCCCCAGAGGCGATGTGAGGGCAGCACGATTCCATCAGAGGCGAAATGCGGGCGGCACGGCTCGTCTCAGAGGCGAAGTGCGGGCAGCACTATTCCATCAGACGCGAAGTGTGTGCGGCACGGCTGGTCTCAGAGGCGAAAGTGCGGGCAGCACTATTCCATGAGAGGCGAAGTGCGGGGAGCACGTTCCGCATCAGAGGCGATGTTAGGGCAGCGCGATTCCATCAGAGGCGATGTGCGGACTGCACGATTCCATCAGAGGCGAATTGCGGGCGGCACGGCTCGTCTCAGAGGCGAAGTGATGGCAGCACGATTCCATGAGAGGCGAAGTGCGGGGAGCACGTTTCGCATCAGAGGCGATGTGCGGGCAACACGATTCCATCAGAGGGGCAGTGGTTCGCCCCAGAGGCGATGTGTGGGCAGCACGATTCCATCGAGAGACGAGCAGTGGTTCGCCCCAGAGGCGATGTGCGGGCAGCACGATTCCATCAGAGGCGAAATGCGGGCGGCACGGCTCGTCTCAGAGGCGAAGTGCGGGGAGCACGGTTCGCATGAGAGGCGAGGTGCGGGGGAGCACGGTTTCGTATCAGAGGCGAAGTGCGGGCAGCACGGTTCGTCATCAGAGGCGAAGTGCGGGCAGCACGATTCCATGAGAGGCGAAGTGCGGGGAGCACGTTTCGCATCAGAGGCGATGTGCGGACAGCACGATTCCATCAGAGGCGATGTGCGGGCAGCACGATTCCATCAGAGGCGAAGTGCGGGCGGCACGGCTCGTCTCAGAGGCGAAAGTGCGGGCAGCACGATTCCATGAGAGGCGAAGTGCGGGGAGCACGTTTCGCATCAGAGGCGATGTGCGGGCAGCACGATTCCATCAGAGGGGCAGTGGTTCGCCCCAGAGGCGATGTGCGGGCAGCACGATTCCATGAGAGGCGAAGTGCGGGGCAGCACGTTTCGCATCAGAGGCGATGTGCGGGCAGCACGATTCCATCAGAGGCGATGTGCGGACAGCACGATTCCATCAGAGGCGAAAGTGCGGGCGGCACGGCTCGTCTCAGAGGCGAAGTGCGGGCAGCACGATTCCATGAGAGGCGAAGTGCGGGGAGCACGTTTCGCATCAGAGGCGATGTGCGGAGCAGCACGATTCCATCAGAGGCGATGTGCGGGACAGCACGATTCCATCAGAGTGGGCAGTGGTTCGCCCCAGAGGCGATGTGAGGGCAGCACGATTCCATCAGAGGCGAAAGTGCGGGCGGCACGGCTCGTCTCAGAGGCGAAGTGCGGGCAGCACGATTCCATGAGAGGCGAAGTGCGGGGAGCACGTTTCGCATCAGAGGCGAAGTGCGGGGAGCACGTTTCCCATCAGAGGCGATGTGCGGACAGCACGATTCCATCAGAGGGGCAGTGGTTCGCCGCAGAGGCGATGTGCGGGCAGCACGATTCCATGAGAGGCCATGTGCGGACTGCACGATTCCATCAGAGGGGCAGTGGCTCGCCCAAGAGGCGATGTGAGGGCAGCACGATTCCATGAGAGGCGATGTGCGGACTGCACGATTCCATCAGAGGCGATGTGCGGGCAACACGATTCCATCAGAGGCGAATTGCGGGCGGCACGGCTCGTCTCAGAGGCGAAGTGCGGGCAGCACGATTCCATGAGAGGCGAAGTGCGGGGAGCACGATTCGCATCAGAGGCGATGTGCGGACAGCACGATTCCATCAGAGGCGATGTGCGGGCAGCACGATTCCATCAGAGGGGCAGTGGTTCGCCCCAGAGGCGATGTGCGGACAGCACGATTCCATCAGAGGCGATGTGCGGGCAGCACGATTCCATCAGAGGGGCAGTGGTTCGCCCACAGAGGCGATGTGCGGGCAGCACGATTCCATCAGAGGCGAAGTGCGGGCAGCACGGTTCGCATCAGAGGCGATGTGCGGGCAGCACGATTCCATCAGAGGCGAATTGCGGGCGGCACGGCTCGTCTCAGAGGCGAAGTGCGGGCAGCACGATTCCATCAGAGGGGCAGTGGTTCGCCCCAGAGGCGATGTGAGGGCAGCACGATTCCATCAGAGGCGATGTGCGGACTGCACGATTCCATCAGAGGCGATGTGAGGGCAGCACGATTCCATCAGAGGCGAAATGCGGGCGGCACGGCTGGTCTCAGAGGCGAAGTGCGGGCAGCACTATTCCATGAGAGGCGAAGTGCGGGGAGCACGTTTCGCATCAGAGGCGATGTGTGGACAGCACGATTCCATCAGAGGAGATGTGCGGGCAACACGATTCCATCAGAGGGGCAGTGGTTCGCCCCAGAGGCGATGTGTGGACAGCACGATTCCATCAGAAGAGATGTGCGGGCAACACGATTCCATCAGAGGGGCAGTGGTTCGCCCCAGAGGCGATGTGAGGGCAGCACGATTCCATCAGAGGCGAAGTGCGGGGGGCACGGTTTCGTCATCAGAGGCGATGTGCGGGCAGCACGATTCCATCAGAGGGGCAGTGGTTCGCCCACAGAGGCGATGTGAGGGCAGCACGATTCCATCAGAGGCGATGTGCGGGACAGCACGATTCCATCAGAGGCGAATGTGCGGGCGGCACGGCTCGTCTCAGAGGCGAAGTGCGGGCAGCACGATTCCATGAGAGGCGAAGTGCGGGGGAGCACGTTTCGCATCAGAGGCGATGTGCGGGACAGCACGATTCCATCAGAGGGGCAGTGGTTCGCCCAAGAGGCGATGTGAGGGCAGCACGATTCCATAAGAGGGGCAGTGGTTCGCCACAGAGGCGATGTGCGGGCAGCACGATTCCATCAGAGGCGATGTGCGGACTGCACGATTCCATCAGAGGGGCAGTGGTTCGCCCCAGAGGCGATGTGAGGGCAGCACGATTCCATCAGAGGCGAAATGCGGGCGGCACGGCTCGTCTCAGAGGCGAAGTGCGGGCAGCACGATTCCATCAGAGGGCAGTGGTTCGCCCACAGAGGCGATGTGAGGGCGGCACGATTCCATCAGAGGGGCAGTGGTTCGCCGCAGAGGCGATGTGCGGGCAGCACGATTCCATCAGAGGGCGAAATGCGGGCGGCACGGCTGGTCTCAGAGGCGAAGTGCGGGCAGCACTATTCCATGAGAGGCGAAGTGCGGGGAGCACGTTTCGCATCAGAGGCGATGTGTGGACAGCACGATTCCATCAGAGGGGCAGTGGTTCGCCCAAGAGGCGATGTGAGGGCGGCACGATTCCATAAGAGGGGCAGTGGTTCGCCACAGAGGCGATGTGAGGGCAGCACGATTCCATGAGAGGCGAAGTGCGGGCGGCACGGTTCGTCATCAGAGGCGATGTGCGGGCAGCACGATTCCATCAGAGAGGCAGCATGGTTCGCCCTCAGAGGCGATGTGCGGGCAGCACGATTCCATCAGAGGCGAAGTGCGGGGAGCACGTTTCGCATCAGAGGCGATGTGCGGGACAGCACGATTCCATCAGAGGGGCAGTGGTTCGCCCCAAGAGGCGATGTGAGGGCAGCACGATTCCATAAGAGGGGCAGTGGTTCGCAACAGAGGCGATGTGAGGGCAGCACGATTCCATGAGAGGCGATGTGCGGGACTGCACGATTCGCATCAGAGGCGATGTGCGGGCAGCACGATTCCATCAGAGGCGAAGTGCGGGCGGCACGGCTCGTCTCAGAGGCGAAGTGCGGGCAGCACGATTCCATCAGAGGGCAGTGGTTCGCAGAGGCGATGCGAGGGCGCACGATTCCATCAGAGGCGAAGTGCGGGGAGCACGTTTCGCATCAGAGGCGATGTGTGGACAGCACGATTCCATCAGAGGGGCAGTGGTTCGCCCAAGAGGCGATGTGCGGGCAGCACGATTCCATCAGAGGGGCAGTGGTTCGCCCCACAGAGGCGATGTGAGGGCAGCACGATTCCATCAGAGGCGATGTGCGGACTGCACGATTCCATCAGAGGGGCAGTGGTTCGCCCCAGAGGCGATGTGAGGGCAGCACGATTCCATCAGAGGCGAAGTGCGGGAGCACGTTCGCCTCAGAGGCGATGTGCGGACAGCACGATTCCATCAGAGGCGAAATGCGGGCGGCACGGCTCGTCTCAGAGGCGAAGTGCGGGCAGCACGATTCCATGAGAGGCGAAGTGCGGGGAGCACGTTTCGCATCAGAGGCGATGTGCGGACAGCACGATTCCATCAGAGGGGCAGTGGTTCGCCCACAGAGGCGATGTGAGGGCAGCACGATTCCATCAGAGGCGAAGTGCGGGCGGCACGGTTCGTCATCAGAGGCGAAAGTGCGGGCAGCACGATTCCATGAGAGGCGAAGTGCGGGGAGCACGTTTCGCATCAGAGGCGATGTGCGGACAGCACGATTCCATCAGAGGGGCAGTGGTTCGCCCCAAGAGGCGATGTGAGGGCAGCACGATTCCATCAGAGGCGAATTGCGGGCGGCACGGCTCGTCATCAGAGGCGAAGTGCGGGCAGCACGATTCCATGAGAGGCGAAGTGCGGGGGAGCACGTTTCCCATCAGAGGCGATGTGCGGACTGCACGATTCCATCAGAGGGGCAGTGGCTCGCCCAAGAGGCGATGTGAGGGCAGCACGATTCCATCAGAGGCGATGTGCGGACTGCACGATTCCATCAGAGGCGAAATAAGGGCGGCACGTCTCGTCTCAGAGGCGAAGTGCGGGGAGCACGTTTCCCATCAGAGGCGATGTGCGGACAGCACGATTCCATCAGAGGGGCAGTGGTTCGCCCAAGAGGCGATGTGCGGGCAGCACGATTCCATGAGAGGCCATGTGCGGACTGCACGATTCCATCAGAGGGCAGTGGCTCGCCCAAGAGGCGATGTGCGGGCAGCACGATTCCATCAGAGGCGAAATAAGGGCGGCACGGCTCGTCTCAGAGGCGAAGTGCGGGCAGCACTATTCCATGAGAGGCGAAGTGCGGGGAGCACGTTCCGCATCAGAGGCGATGTTAGGGCAGCGCGATTCCATCAGAGGCGATGTGCGGACTACACGATTCCATCATAGGGGCAGTGGTTCGCCCCAGAGGCGATGTGAGGGCAGCACGATTCCATCAGAGGCGAATTGCGGGCGGCACGGCTCGTCTCACAGGCGAAGTGCGGGCAGCACTATTCCATGAGAGGCGAAAGTGCGGCGGCACGGCTCGTCTCAGAGGCGATGTGCGGGCAGCACGATTCCATCAGAGGCGAAATGCGGGCGGCACGGCTCGTCTCAGAGGCGAAGTGCGGGCAGCACGATTCCATCAGAGGCGATGTGCGGGCAGCACGATTCCATCAGAGGGGCAGTGGTTCGCCCCAGAGGCGATGTGAGGGACAGCACGATTCCATCAGAGGCGATGTGCGGGCAGCACGATTCCATCAGAGGGGCAGTGGTTCGCCCCAGAGGCGATGTGAGGGCAGCACGATTCCATGAGAGGCGAAGTGCGGGGAGCACGTTTCGCATCAGAGGCGATGTGCGGACTGCACGATTCCATCAGAGGGGCAGTGGTTCGCCCAAGAGGCGATGTGCGGACTGCACGATTCCATCAGAGGCGAATTGCGGGCAGCACTATTCCATGAGAGGCGAAGTGCGGGCAGCACGATTCCATGAGAGGCGAAGTGCGGGGAGCACGTTTCCCATCAGAGGCGATGTGCGGACTGCACGATTCCATCAGAGGGGCAGTGGCTCGCCCAAGAGGCGATGTGAGGGCAGCACGATTCCATCAGAGGCGATGTGCGGACTGCACGATTCCATCAGAGGCGAAATAAGGGCGGCACGTCTCGTCTCAGAGGCGAAGTGCGGGGAGCACGTTTCCCATCAGAGGCGATGTGCGGACAGCACGATTCCATCAGAGGGGCAGTGGTTCGCCCAAGAGGCGATGTGCGGGCAGCACGATTCCATCAGAGGCGAAGTGCGGGCGGCACGGCTCGCCTCAGAGGCGATGTGCGGGCAGCACGATTCCATGAGAGGCGAAATAAGGGGCGGCACGGCTCGTCTCAGAGGCGAAGTGCGGGCAGCACTATTCCATGAGAGGCGAAGTGCGGGGAGCACGTTCCGCATCAGAGGCGATGTTAGGGCAGCACGATTCCATCAGAGGCGATGTGCGGACTACACGATTCCATCATAGGGGCAGTGGTTCGCCCCAGAGGCGATGTGAGGGCAGCACGATTCCATCAGAGGCGAATTGCGGGCGGCACGGCTCGTCTCACGAGGCGAAGTGCTGGGCAGCACGATTCCATGAGAGGCGAAATAAGGGCGGCACGGCTCGTCTCAGAGGCGAAGTGCGGGCAGCACTATTCCATGAGAGGCGAAGTGCGGGGAGCACGTTCCGCATCAGAGGCGATGTTAGGGCAGCGCGATTCCATCAGAGGCGATGTGCGGACTACACGATTCCATCAGAGGGGCAGTGGTTCGCCCCAGAGGCGATGTGAGGGCAGCACGATTCCATCAGAGGCGAATTGCGGGCGGCACGGCTCGTCTCACAGGCGAAGTGCTGGCAGCACTATTCCATGAGAGGCGAAGTGCGGGCAGCACGATTCCATGAGAGGCGAAGTGCGGGGAGCACGTTTCCCATCAGAGGCGATGTGCGGGCAACACGATTCCATCAGAGTGGCAGTGGCTCGCCCCAGAGGCGATGTGAGGGCAGCACGATTCCATCAGAGGCGAAGTGCGGGCAGCACGATTCGCATCAGAGGCGAAGTGCGGGGAGCACGTTTCCCATCAGAGGCGATGTGCGGACTGCACGATTCCATCAGAGGGCAGTGGCTCGCCCAAGAGGCGATGTGCGGGCAGCACGATTCCATCAGAGGCGATGTGCGGGCAGCACGATTCCATCAGAGGCGAAATGCGGGCAGCACGTCTCGTCTCAGAGGCGAAGTGCGGGGAGCACGTTTCCCATCAGAGGCGATGTGCGGACAGCACGATTCCATCAGAGGGGCAGTGGTTCGCCCAAGAGGCGATGTGAGGGCAGCACGATTCCATGAGAGGCGATGTGCGGGACTGCACGATTCCATCAGAGGCGCAGTGCGGTTTCGCCCACAGAGGCGATGTGCGGGCAGCACGATTCCATCGAGAGGCGATGTGCGGGCAGCACGATTCCATCAGAGGCGAAGTGCGGGCGAGCACGGTCTCGTCATCAGAGGCGAAAGTGCGGGCAGCACGATTCCATCAGAGGCGAAGTGCGGGGCAGCACGTTTCGCATCAGAGGCGATGTGCGGGACAGCACGATTCCATCAGAGGCGATGTGCGGGCAGCACGATTCCATCAGAGGCGAAATGCGGGCGGCACGGCTCGTCTCAGAGGCGAAGTGCGGGCAGCACTATTCCATGAGAGGCGAAGTGCGGGGAGCACGTTCCGCATCAGAGGCGATGTGAGGGCAGCACGATTCCATCAGAGGCGATGTGCGGACAGCACGATTCCATCAGAGGGGCAGTGGTTCGCCCCAGAGGCGATGTGAGGGCAGCACGATTCCATCAGAGGCGAATTGCGGGCGGCACGGCTCGTCTCAGAGGCGAAGTGCGGGCAGCACGATTCCATGAGAGGCGAAGTGCGGGGCAGCACGTTTCGCATCAGAGGCGATGTGCGGGGCAGCACGATTTCCCATCAGAGGCGATGTGCGGGCAACACGATTCCATCAGAGTGGCAGTGGTTCGCCCCAGAGGCGATGTGAGGGCAGCACGATTCCATCAGAGGCGAAATTGCGGGCGGCACGGCTCGTCTCAGAGGCGAAGTGCGGGCAGCACTATTCCATGAGAGGCGAAGTGCGGGCAGCACGATTCCATGAGAGGCGAAGTGCGGGGAGCACGTTTCCCATCAGAGGCGATGTGCGGGACAGCACGATTCCATCAGAGTGGCAGTGGCTCGCCCCAGAGGCGATGTGAGGGCAGCACGATTCCATCAGAGGCGAAGTGCGGGCAGCACGGCTCGTCTCAGAGGCGAAGTGCGGGGCAGCACGATTCCATCAGAGGCGATGTGCGGGCAGCACGATTCCATCAGAGGCGAAGTGCGGGGCAGCACGTTTCGCATCAGAGGCGATGTGCGGGGACAGCACGATTCCATCAGAGGCGATGTGCGGGCAGCACGATTCCATCAGAGGCGAAATACGGGCGGCACGGCTCGTCTCAGAGGCGAAGTGCGGGGCAGCACGATTCCCATCAGAGGCGATGTGCGGGACAGCACGATTCCATCAGAGGGGCAGTGGTTCGCCCAAGAGGCGATGTGCGGGCAGCACGATTCCATCAGAGGCGAATGCGGGCAGCATGGTTCGCCTCAGAGGCGATGTGCGGGCAGCACGATTCCATGAGAGGCGAAATAAGGGCGGCACGGCTCGTCTCAGAGGCGAAGTGCGGGCAGCACTATTCCATGAGAGGCGAAGTGCGGGGAGCACGTTCCGCATCAGAGGCGATGTTAGGGCAGCGCGATTCCATCAGAGGCGATGTGCGGACTGCACGATTCCATCATAGGGGCAGTGGTTCGCCCCAGAGGCGATGTGAGGGCAGCACGATTCCATCAGAGGCGAATTGCGGGCGGCACGGCTCGTCTCACAGGCGAAGTGCTGGCAGCACTATTCCATGAGAGGCGAAGTGCGGGCAGCACGATTCCATGAGAGGCGAAGTGCGGGGAGCACGTTTCCCATCAGAGGCGATGTGCGGGCAACACGATTCCATCAGAGTGGCAGTGGCTCGCCCCAGAGGCGATGTGAGGGCAGCACGATTCCATCAGAGGCGAATTGCGGGCGGCACGGCTCGTCTCACAGGCGAAGTGCTGGCAGCACGATTCCATGAGAGGCGAAATGCGGGCGGCACGGTTGCTCTCAGAGGCGAACTGCGGGCAGCACTATTCCATGAGAGGCGAAGTGCGGTGAGCACGTTTCGCATCACAGGCGATGTGCGGACAGCACGATTCCATCAGAGGGGCAGTGGTTTGCCCAAGAGGCGATGTGAGGGCGGCACGATTCCATAAGAGGGGCAGTGGTTCGCAACAGAGGCGATGTGAGGGCAGCGCGGTTGGCAACAGAGGCGAAGTGCGGGCAGCACGATTCCATGAGAGACGAAGTGGTTCTCCCCAGAGGCGATGTGCGGGCAGCACGATTCCATCAGAGGCGAATTGCGGGCGGCACGGCTCGTCTCAGAGGCGAAGTGCGGGGAGCACGGTCCGCATTAGAGGCGAGGTGCGGGGAGCACGGTTGGTATCAGAGGCGAGGTGCGGGGAGCACGGTTCGTATCAGAGGCGACGTGCGGACAACACGGTTCGTCTCAGAGGCGGTGTGAGGGCAGCACGATTCCATCAGAGGCGAAATGCGGGGAGCACGTTTCGCATCAAAGGGGCAGTGGTTCGCCCCTAGAGGCGATATGAGAGCAGCACGATTCCATGAGAGCGGCAGTGGTTCGCAACAGAGGCGATGTGGGGGGCAGCACGATTCCATCAGACGCGAAGTGCGTGCAGCGCGGCTCGTCTCAGACGCGAAGTGTGTGCGGCACGGCTCGTCTCAGAGGCGAAATGCGGGCAGCACTATTCCATGAGAGGCGAAGTGCGGGGAGCACGTTCCGCATCAGAGGCGATGTGCGGGACAGCACGATTCCATCAGAGGAGATGTGAGGGCAGCGCGATTCCATCAGAGGCGAATTACGGGCGGCACGGCTCGTCTCAGAGGGCGAAATGCGGGCAGCACGATTCCATGAGAGGCGAAGTGCGGGGAGCACGTTTCGCATCAGAGGCGATGTGTGGACAGCACGATTCCATCAGAGGAGATGTGCGGGCAACACGATTCCATCAGAGGCGATGTGGGGGCAGCACGATTCCATCAGAGGCGAAATGCGGGCGGCACGGCTGGTCTCAGAGGCGAAGTGCGGGCAGCACTATTCCATGAGAGGCGAAGTGCGGGGAGCACGTTTCGCATCAGAGGCGATGTGCGGGGCAGCACGATTCCATCAGAGGCGATGTGCGGACAGCACGATTCCATCAGAGGGGCAGTGGTTCGCCCCAAGAGGCGATGTGAGGGCAGCACGATTCCATGAGAGGCGAAGTGCGGGGCAGCACGTTTCGCATCAGAGGCGATGTGCGGGACAGCACGATTCCATCAGAGGGGCAGTGGCTCGCCCACAGAGGCGATGTGCGGGCAGCACGATTCCATCAGAGGCGAAAGTGCGGGCGGCACGGCTCGTCTCAGAGGCGAAGTGCGGGCAGCACGATTCCATGAGAGGCGAAGTGCGGGGAGCACGTTTCGCATCAGAGGCGATGTGCGGGACAGCACGATTCCATCAGAGGGGCAGTGGTTCGCCCAAGAGGCGATGTGCGGGCAGCACGATTCCATGAGAGGGGCAGTGGTTCGCCACAGAGGCGATGTGCGGGGCAGCACGATTTCCCATCAGAGGCGATGTGCGGGACAGCACGATTCCATCAGAGTGGCAGTGGTTCGCCCCAGAGGCGATGTGCGGGCAGCACGATTCCATCAGAGGCGAAATGCGGGCGGCACGGCTCGTCTCAGAGGCGAAGTGCGGGCAGCACTATTCCATGAGAGGCGAAGTGCGGGGAGCACGTTTCGCATCAGAGGCGATGTGCGGGACAGCACGATTCCATCAGAGGGGCAGTGGTTCGCCCCAGAGGCGATGTGAGGGCAGCACGATTCCATCAGAGGCGAAATGCGGGCAGCACGGCTCGTCATCAGAGGCGAAGTGCGGGGCAGCACGATTCCATCAGAGGCGAAGTGCGGGCAGCACGATTCCATCAGAGGGGCAGTGGTTCGCCCCAGAGGCGATGTGCGGGCAGCACGATTCCATCAGAGGCGATGTGCGGACTGCACGATTCCATCAGAGGGGCAGTGGTTCGCCCCAAGAGGCGATGTGAGGGCAGCACGATTCCATCAGAGGCGAATGTGCGGGCAGCACGATTCCATCAGAGGCGAAAGTGCGGGCGGCACGGCTCGTCTCAGAGGCGAAGTGCGGGCAGCACGATTCCATGAGAGGCGAAGTGCGGGGAGCACGTTTCGCATCAGAGGCGATGTGCGGGACAGCACGATTCCATCAGAGGGGCAGTGGTTCGCCCCAGAGGCGATGTGCGGGCAGCACGATTCCATCAGAGGCGATGTGCGGGACTGCACGATTCCATCAGAGGGGCAGTGGTTCGCCCCAGAGGCGATGTGAGGGCAGCACGATTCCATGAGAGGCGATGTGCGGGACTGCACGATTCCATCAGAGGCGATGTGCGGGCAGCACGATTCCATCAGAGGCGAATTGCGGGCGGCACGGCTCGTCTCAGAGGCGAAGTGCGGGCAGCACGATTCCATGAGAGGCGAAGTGCGGGGAGCACGTTTCGCATCAGAGGCGATGTGCGGGCAACACGATTCCATCAGAGTGGCAGTGGTTCGCCCCAGAGGCGATGTGAGGGCAGCACGATTCCATCAGAGGCGAAATGCGGGCGGCACGGCTGGTCTCAGAGGCGAAGTGCGGGCAGCACTATTCCATGAGAGGCGAAGTGCGGGGAGCACGTTTCGCATCAGAGGCGATGTGCGGACAGCACGATTCCATCAGAGGCGATGTGCGGGCAACACGATTCCATCAGAGGGGCAGTGGTTCGCCCCAGAGGCGATGTGTGGGCAGCACGATTCCATCAGAAGAGATGTGCGGGCAACACGATTCCATCAGAGGGGCAGTGGTTCGCCCCAGAGGCGATGTGAGGGCAGCACGATTCCATGAGAGGCGAAGTGCGGGGAGCACGTTTCGCATCAGAGGCGATGTGCGGACAGCACGATTCCATCAGAGGCGATGTGCGGGCAACACGATTCCATCAGAGGCGAATTGCGGGCGGCACGGCTGGTCTCAGAGGCGAAGTGCGGGCAGCACTATTCCATGAGAGGCGAAGTGCGGGGAGCACGTTTCGCATCAGAGGCGATGTGCGGGACAGCACGATTCCATCAGAGGGGCAGTGGTTCGCAACAGAGGCGATGTGAGGGCAGCACGATTCCATGAGAGGCGATGTGCGGGCTGCACGATTCCATCAGAGGCGATGTGCGGGCGGCACGGCTCGTCTCAGAGGGCGAAATGCGGGCAGCACGATTCCATGAGAGGCGAAGTGCGGGGAGCACGTTTCGCATCAGAGGCGATGTGTGGACAGCACGATTCCATCAGAGGGGCAGTGGTTCGCCCCAAGAGGCGATGTGAGGGCGGCACGATTCCATAAGAGGGGCAGTGGTTCGCAACAGAGGCGATGTGCGGGGCAGCACGATTCCATCAGAGGCGATGTGCGGACTGCACGATTCCATCAGAGTGGCAGTGGTTCGCCCCAGAGGCGATGTGCGGGCAGCACGATTCCATCAGAGGCGAAAGTGCGGGCGAGCACGGCTCGTCTCAGAGGCGAAGTGCGGGCAGCACGATTCCATCAGAGGGGCAGTGGCTCGCCCCAAGAGGCGATGTGAGGGCAGCACGATTCCATCAGAGGGGCAGTGGTTCGCCCAAGAGGCGATGTGAGGGCAGCACGATTCCATCAGAGGGCGATAGTGCAGACGTGCACGATTCCATCAGAGGCGATGTGCGGGCAGCACGATTCCATCAGAGGCGAATTGCGGGCGGCACGGCTCGTCTCAGAGGCGAAGTGCGGGCAGCACTATTCCATGAGAGGCGAAGTGCGGGGCAGCACGTTTCGCATCAGAGGCGATGTGCGGGACAGCACGATTCCATCAGAGGGGCAGTGGTTCGCAACAGAGGCGATGTGAGGGCAGCACGATTCCATGAGAGGCGATGTGCGCACTGCACGATTCCATCAGAGGCGAAAGTGCGGGCGGCACGGCTCGTCTCAGAGGCGAAGTGCGGGCAGCACGATTCCATGAGAGGCGAAGTGCGGGGAGCACGTTTCGCATCAGAGGCGATGTGTGGACAGCACGATTCCATCAGAGGGGTAGTGGTTCGCCCAAGAGGCGATGTGAGGGCGGCACGATTCCATAAGAGGGGCAGTGGTTCGCAACAGAGGCGATGTGCGGGACAGCATCGATTCCATCAGAGGCGATGTGCGGGCAGCACGATTCCATCAGAGGGCAGTGGTTCGCCCCAGAGGCGATGTGTGGACAGCACGATTCCATCAGAGGCGATGTGCGGGCAGCACGATTCCATCAGAGGCGAATTGCGGGCGGCACGGCTCGTCTCAGAGGCGAAGTGCGGGCAGCACGATTCCATGAGAGGCGAAGTGCGGGGAGCACGGTTTCGCATCAGAGGCGATGTGCGGGCAGCACGATTCCATCAGAGGGGCAGTGGTTCGCCCAAGAGGCGATGTGAGGGCGCACGATTCCATCAGAGGCGAAGTGGTTCGCCGCTCAGAGGCGATGTGCGGGCAGCACGATTCCATGAGAGGCGAAGTGCGGGGAGCACGTTTCGCATCAGAGGCGAAGTGCGGGGAGCACGTTTCCCATCAGAGGCGATGTGCGGACAGCACGATTCCATCAGAGGGGCAGTGGTTCGCCGCAGAGGCGATGTGCGGGCAGCACGATTCCATGAGAGGCGATGTGCGGACTGCACGATTCCATCAGAGGGGCAGTGGCTCGCCCAAGAGGCGATGTGAGGGCAGCACGATTCCATCAGAGGCGATGTGCGGGCAACACGATTCCATCAGAGGCGAATTGCGGGCGGCACGGCTCGTCTCAGAGGCGAAGTGCTGGGCAGCACGATTCCATGAGAGGCGAAGTGCGGGGAGCACGTTCCGCATCAGAGGCGATGTGCGGACAGCACGATTCCATCAGAGGCGATGTGAGGGCAGCGCGATTCCATCAGAGGCGAATTGCGGGCGGCACGGCTCGTCATCAGAGGCGAAGTGCGGGCAGCACGATTCCATGAGAGGCGAAGTGCGGGGAGCACGTTTCCGCATCAGAGGCGATGTGCGGGGCAGCACGATTCCATCAGAGGCGATGTGCGGGCAGCACGATTCCATCAGAGGGGCAGTGGTTCGCCCGCAGAGGCGATGTGCGGGCAGCACGATTCCATCGAGAGGCGCATGTGCGGACTGCACGATTCCATCAGAGGGCAGTGGTTCGCCGCAGAGGCGATGTGCGGGCAGCACGATTCCATGAGAGGCGATGTGCGGACTGCACGATTCCATCAGAGGCGATGTGCGGGGCAACACGATTCCATCAGAGGCGAATTGCGGGCGGCACGGCTCGTCTCAGAGGCGAAGTGCTGGCAGCACGATTCCATGAGAGGCGAAGTGCGGGGGAGCACGTTTCGCATCAGAGGCGATGTGCGGGCAACACGATTCCATCAGAGTGGCAGTGGTTCGCCCCAGAGGCGATGTGAGGGCAGCACGATTCCATCAGAGGCGAAATGCGGGCGGCACGGCTGGTCTCAGAGGCGAAGTGCGGGCAGCACTATTCCATGAGAGGCGAAGTGCGGGGAGCACGTTTCGCATCAGAGGCGATGTGTGGACAGCACGATTCCATCAGAGGAGATGTGCGGGCAACACGATTCCATCAGAGGGGCAGTGGTTCGCCCCAGAGGCGATGTGTGGACAGCACGATTCCATCAGAAGAGATGTGCGGGCAACACGATTCCATCAGAGGGGCAGTGGTTCGCCCCAGAGGCGATGTGAGGGCAGCACGATTCCATGAGAGGCGAAGTGCGGGGAGCACGTTTCGCATCAGAGGCGATGTGCGGACAGCACGATTCCATCAGAGGCGATGTGCGGGCAACACGATTCCATCAGAGGCGAATTGCGGGCGGCACGGCTCGTCTCAGAGGCGAAGTGCGGGCAGCACTATTCCATGAGAGGCGAAGTGCGGGGAGCACGTTTCGCATCAGAGGCGATGTGCGGACAGCACGATTCCATCAGAGGGGCAGTGGTTCGCCCCAGAGGCGATGTGAGGGCAGCACGATTCCATCAGAGGCGAAGTGCGGGGCAGCACGGTTTCGCATCAGAGGCGATGTGCGGGCAGCACGATTCGCATCAGAGGCGATGTGCGGGCAGCACGATTCCATCAGAGGCGAATGCGGGCAGCACGGTTTCGCCTCAGAGGCGATGTGCGGGCAGCACGATTCCATGAGAGGCGAAGTGCGGGGAGCACGTTTCGCATCAGAGGCGATGTGCGGGGCAGCACGATTCCATCAGAGGCGATGTGCGGGCAGCACGATTCCATCAGAGGGCAGTGGTTCGCCGCAGAGGCGATGTGCGGGCAGCACGATTCCATGAGAGGCGATGTGCGGGACTGCACGATTCCATCAGAGGGGCAGTGGTTCGCCCCAGAGGCGATGTGAGGGCAGCACGATTCCATGAGAGGCGATGTGCGGACTGCACGATTCGCATCAGAGGCGATGTGCGGGCAGCACGATTCCATCAGAGGCGAATTGCGGGCGGCACGGCTCGTCTCAGAGGCGAAGTGCGGGCAGCACGATTCCATGAGAGGCGAAGTGCGGGGAGCACGTTTCGCATCAGAGGCGATGTGCGGGCAGCACGATTCCATCAGAGTGGCAGTGGTTCGCCCCAGAGGCGATGTGAGGGCAGCACGATTCCATCAGAGGCGAAATGCGGGCGGCACGGCTGGTCTCAGAGGCGAAGTGCGGGCAGCACTATTCCATGAGAGGCGAAGTGCGGGGAGCACGTTTCGCATCAGAGGCGATGTGTGGACAGCACGATTCCATCAGAGGGCAGTGGTTCGCCCAAGAGGCGATGTGAGGGCGGCACGATTCCATCAGAGGGGCAGTGGTTCGCCACAGAGGCGATGTGCGGACAGCACGATTCCATCAGAGGCGATGTGCGGGCAGCACGATTCCATCAGAGGGGCAGTGGTTCGCCCCAGAGGCGATGTGAGGGACAGCACGATTCCATCAGAGGGGCAGTGGTTCGCAGCAGAGGCGATGTGCGGGCAGCACGATTCCATCAGAGGCGATGTGCGGGCTGCACGATTCCATCAGAGGCGAAGTGCGGGCGGCACGGCTCGTCTCAGAGGCGAAATGCGGGCAGCACTATTCCATGAGAGGCGAAGTGCGGGGAGCACGTTTCGCATCAGAGGCGATGTGTGGACAGCACGATTCCATCAGAGGGGCAGTGGTTCGCCCAAGAGGCGATGTGAGGGCAGCACGATTCCATAAGAGGCGAGCAGTGGTTCGCAACAGAGGCGATGTGCGGACAGCACGATTCCATCAGAGGCGATGTGCGGGCAGCACGATTCCATCAGAGGGGCAGTGCTCGCCCCAGAGGCGATGTGCGGGACAGCACGATTCCATCAGAGGCGATGTGCGGGCAACACGATTCCATCAGAGGCGAATTGCGGGCGGCACGGCTCGTCTCAGAGGCGAAGTGCTGGGCAGCACGATTCCATGAGAGGCGAAGTGCGGGCAGCACGGTTTCGTCATCAGAGGCGATGTGCGGGACAGCACGATTCCATCAGAGGGGCAGTGGTTCGCCCAAGAGGCGATGTGAGGGCAGCACGATTCCATCAGAGGGGAAGTGGTTCGCCGCAGAGGCGATGTGAGGGCAGCACGATTCCATCAGAGGGCGAAAGTGCGGGGAGCACGTTTCGCATCAGAGGCGAAGTGCGGGGCAGCACGTTTCCCATCAGAGGCGATGTGCGGACAGCACGATTCCATCAGAGGGGCAGTGGTTCGCCGCAGAGGCGATGTGCGGGCAGCACGATTCCATGAGAGGCGATGTGCGGACTGCACGATTCCATCAGAGGGGCAGTGGTTCGCCCAAGAGGCGATGTGAGGGCAGCACGATTCCATCAGAGGCGATGTGCGGGCAGCACGATTCCATCAGAGGCGAAATGCGGGCGGCACGGCTCGTCTCAGAGGCGAAGTGCGGGCAGCACTATTCCATGAGAGGCGAAGTGCGGGGAGCACGTTTCGCATCAGAGGCGATGTGCGGACAGCACGATTCCATCAGAGGCGATGTGAGGGCAGCACGATTCCATCAGAGGCGAAAGTGCGGGCGGCACGGCTCGTCATCAGAGGCGAAGTGCGGGCAGCACGATTCCATGAGAGGCGAAGTGCGGGAGCACGTTTCGCATCAGAGGCGATGTGCGGGACAGCACGATTCCATCAGAGGGCAGTGGTTCGCCCAAGAGGCGATGTGAGGGCGGCACGATTCCATAAGAGGGGCAGTGGTTCGCAACAGAGGCGATGTGCGGACAGCATCGATTCCATCAGAGGGAGATGTGCGGGCAGCACGATTCCATCAGAGGGGCAGTGGTTCGCACCCAGAGGCGATGTGCGGACAGCACGATTCCATCAGAGGCGATGTGCGGGCAGCACGATTCCATCAGAGGCGAATTGCGGGCGGCACGGCTCGTCTCAGAGGCGAAGTGCGGGCAGCACGATTCCATGAGAGGCGAAAGTGCGGGGCAGCACGTTTCGTCATCAGAGGCGATGTGCGGGACAGCACGATTCCATCAGAGGGGCAGTGGTTCGCCCAAGACGCGATGTGAGGGCGCCACGATTCCATCAGAGGGGCAGTGGTTCGCCGCAGAGGCGATGTGAGGGCAGCACGATTCCATCAGAGGCGAAGTGCGGGGAGCACGTTTCGCATCAGAGGCGAAGTGCGGGGCAGCACGATTTCCCATCAGAGGCGATGTGCGGACAGCACGATTCCATCAGAGGCGAATGCGGGCAGCACGGTTCGCCTCAGAGGCGATGTGCGGGCAGCACGATTCCATGAGAGGCGATGTGCGGGACTGCACGATTCCATCAGAGGGGCAGTGGCTCGCCCAAGAGGCGATGTGAGGGCAGCACGATTCCATCAGAGGCGATGTGCGGGCAGCACGATTCCATCAGAGGCGAATTGCGGGCGGCACGGCTCGTCTCAGAGGGCGAAAGTGCGGGCAGCACGATTCCATGAGAGGCGAAGTGCGGGGAGCACGTTCCACATCAGAGGCGATGTGCGGACAGCACGATTCCATCAGAGGCGATGTGAGGGCAGCGCGATTCCATCAGAGGCGAATTGCGGGCGGCACGTCTCGTCATCAGAGGCGAAGTGCGGGCAGCACGATTCCATGAGAGGCGAAGTGCGGGGAGCACGTTCCACATCAGAGGCGAAGTGCGGGCAGCACGATTCCATCAGAGGCGATGTGCGGGCAGCACGATTCCATCAGAGGGGCAGTGGTTCGCCGCAGAGGCGATGTGCGGGCAGCACGATTCCATGAGAGGCCATGTGCGGACTGCACGATTCCATCAGAGGGGCAGTGGTTCGCCGCAAGAGGCGATGTGAGGGCAGCACGATTCCATGAGAGGCGATGTGCGGACTGCACGATTCCATCAGAGGCGATGTGCGGGCAACACGATTCCATCAGAGGCGAATTGCGGGCGGCACGGCTCGTCTCAGAGGCGAAGTGCTGGGCAGCACGATTCCATGAGAGGCGAAGTGCGGGGAGCACGTTTCGCATCAGAGGCGATGTGCGGGCAACACGATTCCATCAGAGTGGCAGTGGTTCGCCCCAGAGGCGATGTGAGGGCAGCACGATTCCATCAGAGGCGAAATGCGGGCGGCACGGCTGGTCTCAGAGGCGAAGTGCGGGCAGCACTATTCCATGAGAGGCGAAGTGCGGGGAGCACGTTTCGCATCAGAGGCGATGTGTGGACAGCACGATTCCATCAGAGGAGATGTGCGGGCAACACGATTCCATCAGAGGGCAGTGGTTCGCCCCAGAGGCGATGTGTGGACAGCACGATTCCATCAGAAGAGATGTGCGGGCAACACGATTCCATCAGAGGGGCAGTGGTTCGCCCCAGAGGCGATGTGAGGGCAGCACGATTCCATGAGAGGCGAAGTGCGGGGAGCACGTTTCGCATCAGAGGCGATGTGCGGACAGCACGATTCCATCAGAGGCGATGTGCGGGCAACACGATTCCATCAGAGGCGAATTGCGGGCGGCACGGCTCGTCTCAGAGGCGAAGTGCGGGCAGCACTATTCCATGAGAGGCGAAGTGCGGGGAGCACGTTTCGCATCAGAGGCGATGTGCGGACAGCACGATTCCATCAGAGGGGCAGTGGTTCGCCACAGAGGCGATGTGCGGGCAGCACGATTCCATGAGAGGCGATGTGCGGGGCAGCACGATTCCATCAGAGGCGATGTGCGGGACAGCACGATTCCATCAGAGGCGATGTGAGGGCAGCACGATTCCATCAGAGGCGAAGTGCGGGGAGCACGGTTTCGCATCAGAGGCGAAGTGCGGGCAGCACGATTCCATGAGAGGCGAAGTGCGGGGAGCACGTTCCGCATCAGAGGCGATGTGCGGGGCAGCACGATTCCATCAGAGGCGATGTGCGGGCAGCACGATTCCATCAGAGGGGCAGTGGTTCGCCGCAGAGGCGATGTGCGGGCAGCACGATTCCATGAGAGGCCATGTGCGGGACTGCACGATTCCATCAGAGGGCAGTGGTTCGCCGCAGAGGCGATGTGCGGGCAGCACGATTCCATGAGAGGCCATGTGCGGACTGCACGATTCCATCAGAGGCGATGTGCGGGGCAACACGATTCCATCAGAGGCGAATTGCGGGCGGCACGGCTCGTCTCAGAGGCGAAGTGCTGGCAGCACGATTCCATGAGAGGCGAAGTGCGGGGAGCACGTTTCGCATCAGAGGCGATGTGCGAGCAACACGATTCCATCAGAGTGGCAGTGGTTCGCCCCAGAGGCGATGTGAGGGCAGCACGATTCCATCAGAGGCGAAATGCGGGCGGCACGGCTGGTCTCAGAGGCGAAGTGCGGGCAGCACTATTCCATGAGAGGCGAAGTGCGGGGAGCACGTTTCGCATCAGAGGCGATGTGTGGACAGCACGATTCCATCAGAGGAGATGTGCGGGCAACACGATTCCATCAGAGGGGCAGTGGTTCGCCCCAGAGGCGATGTGTGGACAGCACGATTCCATCAGAAGAGATGTGCGGGCAACACGATTCCATCAGATGGGGCAGTGGTTCGCCCCAGAGGCGATGTGAGGGCAGCACGATTCCATGAGAGGCGAAGTGCGGGGAGCACGTTTCGCATCAGAGGCGATGTGCGGACAGCACGATTCCATCAGAGGCGATGTGCGGGCAACACGATTCCATCAGAGGCGAATTGCGGGCGGCACGGCTGGTCTCAGAGGCGAAGTGCGGGCAGCACTATTCCATGAGAGGCGAAGTGCGGGGAGCACGTTTCGCATCAGAGGCGATGTGCGGACAGCACGATTCCATCAGAGGGGCAGTGGTTCGCAACAGAGGCGATGTGAGGGCAGCACGATTCCATGAGAGGCGATGTGCGCACTGCACGATTCCATCAGAGGCGATGTGCGGGCGGCACGGCTCGTCTCAGAGGGGAAATGCGGGCAGCACGATTCCATGAGAGGCGAAGTGCGGGGAGCACGTTTCGCATCAGAGGCGATGTGTGGACAGCACGATTCCATCAGAGGGTAGTGGTTCGCCCAAGAGGCGATGTGAGGGCGGCACGATTCCATAAGAGGGGCAGTGGTTCGCAACAGAGGCGATGTGCGGGCAGCACGATTCCATGAGAGGCGATGTGCGGACTGCACGATTCCATCAGAGTGGCAGTGGTTCGCCCCAGAGGCGATGTGAGGGCAGCACGATTCCATCAGAGGCGAAATGCGGGCGGCACGGCTGGTCTCAGAGGCGAAGTGCGGGCAGCACTATTCCATCAGAGGGGCAGTGGTTCGCCCCAAGACGCGATGTGAGGGCGCCACGATTCCATCAGAGGGGAAGTGGTTCGCCGCAGAGGCGATGTGAGGGCAGCACGATTCCATCAGGGGCGAAATGCGGGCGGCACGGCTGGTCTCAGAGGCGGAGTGCGGGCAGCACTATTCCATGAGAGGCGAAGTGCGGGGAGCACGTTTCGCATCAGAGGCGATGTGTGGACAGCACGATTCCATCAGAGGGGCAGTGGTTCGCCCAAGAGGCGATGTGAGGGCGGCACGATTCCATAAGAGGGGCAGTGGTTCGCAACAGAGGCGATGTGAGGGCAGCACGATTCCATGAGAGGCGATGTGCGGGACTGCACGATTCCATCAGAGGCGATGTGCGGGCAACACGATTCCATCAGAGGGGCAGTGGTTCGCCCCAGAGGCGATGTGAGGGCAGCACGATTCCCATCGAGAGGCGAAGTGCGGGGAGCACGTTTCGCATCAGAGGCGATGTGTGGACAGCACGATTCCATCAGAGGGGCAGTGGTTCGCCCAAGAGGCGATGTGAGGGCGGCACGATTCCATAAGAGGGGCAGTGGTTCGCAACAGAGGCGATGTGAGGGCAGCACGATTCCATGAGAGGCGATGTGCGGACTGCACGATTCCATCAGAGGCGATGTGCGGGCAACACGATTCCATCAGAGGCGAAATGCGGGCGGCACGGCTGGTCTCAGAGGCGAAGTGCGGGCAGCACTATTCCATCAGAGGGGCAGTGGTTCGCCCCAAGACGCGATGTGAGGGCGCCACGATTCCATCAGAGGGCGAAATGCGGGCGGCACGGCTGGTCTCAGAGGCGAAGTGCGGGCAGCACTATTCCATGAGAGGCGAAGTGCGGACTGCACGATTCCATCAGAGGCGATGTGCGGGCAGCACGATTCCATCAGAGGCGAAGTGCGGGGAGCACGTTTCGCATCAGAGGCGATGTGTGGACAGCACGATTCCATCAGAGGGGCAGTGGTTCGCCCCAGAGGCGATGTGAGGGCAGCACGATTCCATCAGAGGGGCAGTGGTTCGCCCCAGAGGCGATGTGAGGGCAGCACGATTCCATCAGAGGCGAAGTGCGGGGAGCACGTTTCGCATCAGAGGCGATGTGTGGACAGCACGATTCCATCAGAGGGCAGTGGTTCGCCCAAGAGGCGATGTGAGGGCGGCACGATTCCATAAGAGGGGCAGTGGTTCGCAACAGAGGCGATGTGAGGGCAGCACGATTCCATGAGAGGCGATGTGCGGACTGCACGATTCCATCAGAGGCGATGTGCGGGCAACACGATTCCATCAGAGGGGCAGTGGTTCGCCCCAGACGCGATGTGAGGGCAGCACGATTCCATCAGAGGCGAAATGCGGGCGGCACGGCTCGTCTCAGAGGCGAAGTGCGGGCAGCACTATTCCATCAGACGCGAAGTGTGTGCGGCACGGCTGGTCTCAGAGGCGATGTGCGGGCAGCACTATTCCATGAGAGGCGAAGTGCGGGGAGCACGTTCCGCATCAGAGGCGATGTTAGGGCAGCGCGATTCCATCAGAGGCGATGTGCGGACTGCACGATTCCATCAGAGGCGAATTGCGGGCGGCACGGCTCGTCTCAGAGGCGAAGTGATGGCAGCACGATTCCATGAGAGGCGAAGTGCGGGGAGCACGTTTCGCATCAGAGGCGATGTGCGGGCAACACGATTCCATCAGAGTGGCAGTGGTTCGCCCCAGAGGCGAAGTGCGGGCAGCACGATTCCATGAGAGACGAAGTGGTTCTCCCCAGAGGCGATGTGCGGGCAGCACGATTCCATCAGAGGCGAATGTGCGGGCGGCACGGTTCGTCATCAGAGGCGAAGTGCGGGGCAGCACGGTTCGTATCAGAGGCGAAGTGCGGGCAGCACGATTCCATGAGAGGCGAAGTGCGGGGAGCACGTTTCGCATCAGAGGCGATGTGCGGACAGCACGATTCCATCAGAGGCGATGTGCAGGGCAGCACGATTCCATCAGAGGCGAAGTGCGGGCAGCACGGTTTCTCATCAGAGGCGAAGTGCGGGCAGCACGATTCCATCAGAGGCGAGTGCGGAGCACGGTTCGCATCAGAGGCGATGTGCGGGCAGCACGATTCCATCAGAGGCGATGTGCGGGCAGCACGATTCCATCAGAGGGGCAGTGGCTCGCCCCAAGAGGCGATGTGAGGGCAGCACGATTCCATCAGAGGCGATGTGCGGGCAGCACGATTCCATCAGAGGCGAAGTGCGGGCGGCACGGCTCGTCTCAGAGGCGAAAGTGCGGGCAGCACGATTCCATGAGAGGCGAAGTGCGGGGAGCACGTTCTCGCATCAGAGGCGATGTGCGGACAGCACGATTCCATCAGAGGCGATGTGAGGGCAGCGCGATTCCATCAGAGGCGAATTGCGGGCGGCACGGCTCGTCTCAGAGGCGAAGTGCGGGCAGCACGATTCCATGAGAGGCGAAGTGCGGGAGCACGTTTCGCATCAGAGGCGAAGTGCGGGGCAGCACGATTCCATCAGAGGCGATGTGCGGGCAGCACGATTCCATCAGAGGGGCAGTGGTTCGCCCGCAGAGGCGATGTGCGGGCAGCACGATTCCATGAGAGGCCATGTGCGGGACTGCACGATTCCATCAGAGGGGCAGTGGTTCGCCCGCAGAGGCGATGTGAGGGCAGCACGATTCCATGAGAGGCGATGTGCGGACTGCACGATTCCATCAGAGGCGATGTGCGGGCAACACGATTCCATCAGAGGCGAATTGCGGGCGGCACGGCTCGTCTCAGAGGCGAAGTGCGGGCAGCACGATTCCATGAGAGGCGAAGTGCGGGGAGCACGTTTCGCATCAGAGGCGATGTGCGGGACAGCACGATTCCATCAGAGGGGCAGTGGTTCGCCCCAAGAGGCGATGTGTGGGCAGCACGATTCCATCAGAGGCGAAGTGCGGGCAGACGATCCCATCGAGGGCTGCGTCCATCAGAGGCGAAGTGCGGGGCAGCACGATTCCATGAGAGGCGAAGTGCGGGGAGCACGTTTCGCATCAGAGGCGATGTGCGGACAGCACGATTCCATCAGAGGCGATGTGCGGGCAGCACGATTCCATCAGAGGCGAAGTGCGGGCGGCACGGCTTGTCATCAGAGGCGAAGTGCGGGCAGCACGATTCCATGAGAGGCGAAGTGCGGGGCAGCACGTTTCGCATCAGAGGCGATGTGCGGGCAGCACGATTCCATCAGAGGGCTGCAGTGGTTCGCCGCAGAGGCGATGTGCGGGCAGCACGATTCCATGAGAGGCGAAGTGCGGGGAGCACGTTCCACATCAGAGGCGATGTGCGGACAGCACGATTCCATCAGAGGCGATGTGAGGGCAGCGCGATTCCATCAGAGGCGAATTGCGGGGGGCACGTTTCCCATCAGAGGCGAAGTGCTGGGCAGCACGATTCCATGAGAGGCGAAGTGCGGGGAGCACGTTCCACATCAGAGGCGATGTGAGGGGCAGCACGATTCCATCAGAGGCGATGTGCGGGACAGCACGATTCCATCAGAGGGCAGTGGTTCGCCGCAGAGGCGATGTGCGGGCAGCACGATTCCATGAGAGGCCATGTGCGGACTGCACGATTCCATCAGAGGGCAGTGGTTCGCCGCAGAGGCGATGTGCGGGCAGCACGATTCCATGAGAGGCCATGTGCGGACTGCACGATTCCATCAGAGGCGATGTGGGGGCAACACGATTCCATCAGAGGCGAATTGCGGGCGGCACGGCTCGTCTCAGAGGCGAAGTGCTGGCAGCACGATTCCATGAGAGGCGAAGTGCGGGGAGCACGTTTCGCATCAGAGGCGATGTGCGAGCAACACGATTCCATCAGAGTGGCAGTGGTTCGCACCAGAGGCGATGTGAGGGCAGCACGATTCCATCAGAGGCGAAATGCGGGCGGCACGGCTGGTCTCAGAGGCGAAGTGCGGGCAGCACTATTCCATGAGAGGCGAAGTGCGGGGAGCACGTTTCGCATCAGAGGCGATGTGTGGACAGCACGATTCCATCAGAGGAGATGTGCGGGCAACACGATTCCATCAGAGGGGCAGTGGTTCGCCCCAGAGGCGATGTGTGGACAGCACGATTCCATCAGAAGAGATGTGCGGGCAACACGATTCCATCAGATGGGGCAGTGGTTCGCCCCAGAGGCGATGTGAGGGCAGCACGATTCCATGAGAGGCGAAGTGCGGGGAGCACGTTTCGCATCAGAGGCGATGTGCGGACAGCACGATTCCATCAGAGGCGATGTGCGGGCAACACGATTCCATCAGAGGCGAATTGCGGGCGGCACGGCTGGTCTCAGAGGCGAAGTGCGGGCAGCACTATTCCATGAGAGGCGAAGTGCGGGGAGCACGTTTCGCATCAGAGGCGATGTGCGGACAGCACGATTCCATCAGAGGGGCAGTGGTTCGCAACAGAGGCGATGTGAGGGCAGCACGATTCCATGAGAGGCGATGTGCGCACTGCACGATTCCATCAGAGGCGATGTGCGGGCGGCACGGCTCGTCTCAGAGGGCGAAATGCGGGCAGCACGATTCCATGAGAGGCGAAGTGCGGGGAGCACGTTTCGCATCAGAGGCGATGTGTGGACAGCACGATTCCATCAGAGGGGTAGTGGTTCGCCCAAGAGGCGATGTGAGGGCGGCACGATTCCATCAGAGGGCAGTGGTTCGCAACAGAGGCGATGTGAGGGCAGCACGATTCCATGAGAGGCGATGTGCGGACTGCACGATTCCATCAGAGTGGCAGTGGTTCGCCCCAGAGGCGATGTGAGGGCAGCACGATTCCATCAGAGGCGAAATGCGGGCGGCACGGCTGGTCTCAGAGGCGAAGTGCGGGCAGCACTATTCCATCAGAGGGGCAGTGGTTCGCCCAAGACGCGATGTGAGGGCGCCACGATTCCATCAGAGGGGAAGTGGTTCGCCGCAGAGGCGATGTGAGGGCAGCACGATTCCATCAGGGGCGAAATGCGGGCGGCACGGCTGGTCTCAGAGGCGGAGTGCGGGCAGCACTATTCCATGAGAGGCGAAGTGCGGGGAGCACGTTTCGCATCAGAGGCGATGTGTGGACAGCACGATTCCATCAGAGGGGCAGTGGTTCGCCCAAGAGGCGATGTGAGGGCGGCACGATTCCATAAGAGGGGCAGTGGTTCGCAACAGAGGCGATGTGAGGGCAGCACGATTCCATGAGAGGCGATGTGCGGGACTGCACGATTCCATCAGAGGCGATGTGCGGGCAACACGATTCCATCAGAGGGGCAGTGGTTCGCCCCAGAGGCGATGTGAGGGCAGCACGATTCCCATCAGAGGCGAAGTGCGGGGAGCACGTTTCGCATCAGAGGCGATGTGTGGACAGCACGATTCCATCAGAGGGGCAGTGGTTCGCCCAAGAGGCGATGTGAGGGCGGCACGATTCCATAAGAGGGCAGTGGTTCGCAACAGAGGCGATGTGAGGGCAGCACGATTCCATGAGAGGCGATGTGCGGACTGCACGATTCCATCAGAGGCGATGTGCGGGCAACACGATTCCATCAGAGGCGAAATGCGGGCGGCACGGCTGGTCTCAGAGGCGAAGTGCGGGCAGCACTATTCCATCAGAGGGGCAGTGGTTCGCCCCAAGACGCGATGTGAGGGCAGCCACGATTCCATCAGAGGGCGAAATGCGGGCGGCACGGCTGGTCTCAGAGGCGGAGTGCGGGCAGCACTATTCCATGAGAGGCGAAGTGCGGACTGCACGATTCGCATCAGAGGCGATGTGCGGGCAGCACGATTCCATCAGAGGCGAAGTGCGGGGAGCACGTTTCGCATCAGAGGCGATGTGTGGACAGCACGATTCCATCAGAGGGGCAGTGGTTCGCCCAAGAGGCGATGTGAGGGCAGCACGATTCCATCAGAGGGGCAGTGGTTCGCCCCAGAGGCGATGTGAGGGCAGCACGATTCCATCAGAGGCGAAGTGCGGGGGAGCACGTTTCGCATCAGAGGCGATGTGTGGACAGCACGATTCCATCAGAGGGGCAGTGGTTCGCCCAAGAGGCGATGTGAGGGCGGCACGATTCCATAAGAGGGGCAGTGGTTCGCAACAGAGGCGATGTGAGGGCAGCACGATTCCATGAGAGGCGATGTGCGGACTGCACGATTCCATCAGAGGCGATGTGCGGGCAACACGATTCCATCAGAGGGGCAGTGGTTCGCCCCAGACGCGATGTGAGGGCAGCACGATTCCATCAGAGGCGAAATGCGGGCGGCACGGCTCGTCTCAGAGGCGAAGTGCGGGCAGCACTATTCCATCAGACGCGAAGTGTGTGCGGCACGGCTGGTCTCAGAGGCGATGTGCGGGCAGCACTATTCCATGAGAGGCGAAGTGCGGGGAGCACGTTCCGCATCAGAGGCGATGTTAGGGCAGCGCGATTCCATCAGAGGCGATGTGCGGACTGCACGATTCCATCAGAGGCGAATTGCGGGCGGCACGGCTCGTCTCAGAGGCGAAGTGATGGCAGCACGATTCCATGAGAGGCGAAGTGCGGGGAGCACGTTTCGCATCAGAGGCGATGTGCGGGCAACACGATTCCATCAGAGTGGCAGTGGTTCGCCCCAGAGGCGAAGTGCGGGCAGCACGATTCCATGAGAGACGAAGTGGTTCTCCCCAGAGGCGATGTGCGGGCAGCACGATTCCATCAGAGGCGAATTGCGGGCGGCACGGCTCGTCTCAGAGGCGAAGTGCGGGCAGCACGGTTCGCATCAGAGGCGAGGTGCGGGGAGCACGGTTTCGTCATCAGAGGCGATGTGCGGGACAGCACGATTCCATCAGAGGGGCAGATGGTTCGCCTCAGAGGCGATGTGCGGGCAGCACGATTCCATCAGAGGCGATGTGCGGACAGCACGATTCCATCAGAGGCGAAAGTGCGGGCGGCACGGCTCGTCTCAGAGGCGAAGTGCGGGCAGCATGATTCGCATGAGAGGCGAAGTGCGGGGAGCACGTTTCGCATCAGAGGCGATGTGCGGGCAGCACGATTCCATCAGAGGCGACGTGCGGACAAGCACGGTTCGTCTCAGAGGCGAAAGTGCGGGCAGCACGATTCCATGAGAGGCGAAGTGCGGGGAGCACGTTTCGCATCAGAGGCGATGTGCGGACAGCACGATTCCATCAGAGGCGATGTGAGGGCAGCACGATTCCATCAGAGGCGAATTGCGGGCAGCACGTTTCGCATCAGAGGCGAAGTGCGGGGCAGCACGTTTCCCATCAGAGGCGATGTGCGGACAGCACGATTCCATCAGAGGGCAGTGGTTCGCCGCAGAGGCGATGTGCGGGCAGCACGATTCCATGAGAGGCCATGTGCGGACTGCACGATTCCATCAGAGGGGCAGTGGTTCGCCCAAGAGGCGATGTGAGGGCAGCACGATTCCATCAGAGGCGATGTGCGGGCAGCACGATTCCATCAGAGGCGAAATGCGGGCGGCACGGCTCGTCTCAGAGGCGAAGTGCGGGCAGCACGATTCCATGAGAGGCGAAGTGCGGGGAGCACGTTTCGCATCAGAGGCGATGTGCGGGCAGCACGATTCCATCAGAGGCGATGTGAGGGCAGCGCGATTCCATCAGAGGCGAATGTGCGGGGCAGCACGATTCCATCAGAGGCGAAATGCGGGCAGCACGTCTCGTCATCAGAGGCGAAGTGCGGGCAGCACGATTCCATGAGAGGCGAAGTGCGGGGAGCACGTTTCCGCATCAGAGGCGATGTGAGGGCAGCACGATTCCATGAGAGGCCATGTGCGGACTGCACGATTCCATCAGAGGGGCAGTGGTTCGCCCCAAGAGGCGATGTGAGGGCAGCACGATTCCATCAGAGGCGAAATGCGGGCAGCACGGCTCGTCATCAGAGGCGATGTGCGGGCAGCACGATTCCATGAGAGGCGAAGTGCGGGCAGCACGATTCCATCAGAGGGGCAGTGGCTCGCCCAAGAGGCGATGTGCGGGCAGCACGATTCCATCAGAGGCGATGTGCGGGCAACACGATTCCATCAGAGGCGAAATTGCGGGCGGCACGGCTCGTCTCAGAGGCGAAGTGCTGGCAGCACTATTCCATGAGAGGCGAAGTGCGGGCAGCACGATTCCATGAGAGGCGAAGTGCGGGGCAGCACGTTTCCCATCAGAGGCGATGTGCGGGACAGCACGATTCCATCAGAGGGGCAGTGGTTCGCCCCAAGAGGCGATGTGAGGGCAGCACGATTCCATCAGAGGCGATGTGCGGGCTGCACGATTCCATCAGAGGCGAAGTGGGGGCAGCACGATTCCATCAGAGGCGAAGTGCGGGCAGCACGATTCCATCAGAGGCGAAGTGCGGGCAGCACGATTCCATCAGAGGCGAAGTGCGGGGAGCACGTTTCCCATCAGAGGCGATGTGCGGACAGCACGATTCCATCAGAGGGGCAGTGGTTCGCCCACAGAGGCGATGTGAGGGCAGCACGATTCCATGAGAGGCGATGTGCGGACTGCACGATTCCATCAGAGGGGCAGTGGCTCGCCCCAGAGGCGATGTGAGGGCAGCACGATTCCATCAGAGGCGAAATGCGGGCGGCACGGCTCGTCTCAGAGGCGAAGTGCGGGCAGCACTATTCCATGAGAGGCGAAGTGCGGGGCAGCACGTTCCGCATCAGAGGCGATGTGCGGGCAGCACGATTCCATCAGAGGCGATGTGCGGGACTACACGATTCCATCATAGGGGCAGTGGTTCGCCCCAGAGGCGATGTGAGGGCAGCACGATTCCATCAGAGGCGAAGTGCGGGCAGCACGTTTCCCATCAGAGGCGATGTGCGGGGAGCACGTTTCCCATCAGAGGCGATGTGCGGACAGCACGATTCCATCAGAGGGGCAGTGGTTTGCCCAAGAGGCGATGTGAGGGCGGCACGATTCCATAAGAGGGGCAGTGGTTCGCAACAGAGGCGATGTGAGGGCAGCGCGGTTGGCAACAGAGGCGAAGTGCGGGCAGCACGATTCCATGAGAGACGAAGTGGTTCTCCCCAGAGGCGATGTGCGGGCAGCACGATTCCATCAGAGGCGAATTGCGGGCGGCACGGCTCGTCTCAGAGGCGAAGTGCGGGGAGCACGGTCCGCATTAGAGGCGAGGTGCGGGGAGCACGGTTGGTATCAGAGGCGAGGTGCGGGGAGCACGGTTCGTATCAGAGGCGACGTGCGGACAACACGGTTCGTCTCAGAGGCGGTGTGAGGGCAGCACGATTCCATCAGAGGCGAAATGCGGGGAGCACGTTTCGCATCAAAGGGGCAGTGGTTCGCCCTAGAGGCGATATGAGAGCAGCACGATTCCATGAGAGCGGCAGTGGTTCGCAACAGAGGCGATGTGGGGGGCAGCACGATTCCATCAGACGCGAAGTGCGTGCAGCGCGGCTCGTCTCAGACGCGAAGTGTGTGCGGCACGGCTCGTCTCAGAGGCGAAATGCGGGCGGCACGGTTGCTCTCAGAGGCGAACTGCGGGCAGCACTATTCCATGAGAGGCGAAGTGCGGTGAGCACGTTTCGCATCAGAGGCGATGTGCGGACAGCACGATTCCATCAGAGGGCAGTGGTTCGCCCAAGAGGCGATGTGCGGGCAGCACGATTCCATGAGAGGCGAAGTGCGGGGAGCACGTTTCGCATCAGAGGCGATGTGTGGACAGCACGATTCCATCAGAGGAGATGTGCGGGCAACACGATTCCATCAGAGGCGATGTGTGGGCAGCGCGATTCCATCAGAGGCGAAATGCGGGCGGCACGGCTGGTCTCAGAGGCGAAGTGCGGGCAGCACTATTCCATGAGAGGCGAAGTGCGGGGAGCACGTTTCCCATCAGAGGCGATGTGCGGACAGCACGATTCCATCAGAGGGGCAGTGGTTCGCCCAAGAGGCGATGTGAGGGCAGCACGATTCCATCGAGAGGCGATGTGCGGACTGCACGATTCCATCAGAGGCGAGCAGCGGCACGCTCGTCACAGAGGCGATGTGCGGGCAGCACGATTCCATCAGAGGCGATGTGCGGGACAGCACGATTCCATCAGAGGCGAAGTGCAGTGAGCTCGCTTTCCCATCAGAGGCGATGTGCGGGCAGCACGATTCCATCAGAGGGGCAGTGGTTCGCCCCAGAGGCGATGTGCGGGCAGCACGATTCCATCAGAGGCGAAAGTGCGGGCGGCACGGTTCGTCATCAGAGGCGAAGTGCGGGCAGCACTATTCCATGAGAGGCGAAGTGCGGGCAGCACGATTCCATCAGAGGCGAAGTGCGGGCGGCACGGTCTCGTCATCAGAGGCGATGTGCGGGCAGCACGATTCCATCAGAGGCGAAGTGCGGGGAGCACGGTTTCGCATCAGAGGCGATGTGCGGGCAGCACGATTCCATCAGAGGGGCAGTGGTTCGCCCAAGAGGCGATGTGAGGGCAGCACGATTCCATCAGAGGCGAAGTGCGGGGAGCATGGTTCGCCATCAGAGGCGATGTGCGGGCAGCACGATTCCATCAGAGGCGAAATGCGGGCGGCACGGCTCGTCTCAGAGGCGAAGTGCGGGCAGCACGATTCCATCGAGAGGCGAAGTGCGGGCAGCACGATTCCATCAGAGGCGAAGTGCGGGGAGCACGTTCGCATCAGAGGCGATGTGCGGGACAGCACGATTCCATCAGAGGGGAAAGTGGGCAGCATGGTTCGCCTCAGAGGCGAAGTGAGGGCGGCACGATTCCATCAGAGGCGAAGTGCGGGCACTGCATAGAGCGATGCGAGCACGTTTCCATCAGAGGCGATGTGCAGGGCAGCACGATTCCATCAGAGGCGATGTGCGGGACAGCACGATTCCATCAGAGGGGCAGTGGTTCGCCCCAGAGGCGATGTGAGGGCAGCACGATTCCATCAGAGGCGAATTGCGGGCGGCACGGCTCGTCTCAGAGGCGAAGTGCTGGCAGCACTATTCCATGAGAGGCGAAGTGCGGGCGGCACGGTTTCGCATCAGAGGCGAAGTGCGGGCAGCACGATTCCATCAGAGAGGCGAAGTGCGGGGCAGCACGATTCTCGCATGCAGAGGCGATGTGAGGGCAGCACGATTCCATCAGAGGCGATGTGCGGACAGCACGATTCCATCAGAGGCGAAAGTGCGGGCGGCACGGCTCGTCATCAGAGGCGAAGTGAGGGCAGCACGATTCCATGAGAGGCGAAGTGCGGGGAGCACGTTTCGCATCAGAGGCGATGTGCGGGGCAGCACGATTCCATCAGAGGGGCAGTGGACTCGCCCTCAGAGGCGAAGTGCGGGCAGCACGATTCCATGAGAGACGAAGTGGTTCTCCCCAGAGGCGATGTGCGGGCAGCACGATTCCATCAGAGGCGAATTGCGGGCGGCACGGCTCGTCTCAGAGGCGAAGTGCGGGGCAGCACGGTTCGCATGAGAGGCGAGGTGCGGGGAGCACGGTTTCGCATCAGAGGCGATGTGCGGGCAGCACGATTCCATCAGAGTGGCAGTGGTTCGTCCCAGAGGCGATGCAGTGGGCAGCACGATTCCATCAGAGGCGAAGTGCGGGCAGCACGATTCGCATCAGAGGCGAAGTGCGGGCGAGCACGGTTCGCATCAGAGGCGAAGTGCGGGGAGCACGGTTCGCATCAGAGGCGATGTGCGGGGCAGCACGATTCCATCAGAGGGCAGTGGTTCGTCCTCAGAGGCGATGTGAGGGCAGCACGATTCCATCAGAGGCGAAATGCGGGGAGCACGTTTCGCATCAGAGGGGCAGTGGTTCGCCCCTAGAGGCGATATGAGAGCAGCACGATTCCATGAGAGGCGAAGTGCGGGGTGCACGTTCGCATCAGAGGCGATGTGAGGGGCAGCACGATTCCATCAGACGCGAAGTGCGTGCAGCGCGGCTCGTCTCAGACGCGAAGTGTGTGCGGCACGGCTCGTCTCAGAGGCGAAATGCGGGCAGCACGATTCCATGAGAGGCGAAGTGCGGGGAGCACGTTCCGCATCAGAGGCGATGTGCGGGACAGCACGATTCCATCAGAGGAGATGTGAGGGCAGCGCGATTCCATCAGAGGCGAATTACGGGCGGCACGGCTCGTCTCAGAGGCGAAAGTGCGGGCAGCACGATTCCATGAGAGGCGAGGTGCGGGGGAGCACGTTTCGCATCAGAGGCGATGTGTGGACAGCACGATTCCATCAGAGGAGATGTGCGGGCAACACGATTCCATCAGAGGCGAAATGCGGGCGGCACGGCTGGTCTCAGAGGCGAAGTGCGGGCAGCACTATTCCATGAGAGGCGAAGTGCGGGGAGCACGTTTCCCATCAGAGGCGATGTGCGGACAGCACGATTCCATCAGAGGGGCAGTGGTTCGCCCAAGAGGCGATGTGAGGGCGGCACGATTCCATCAGAGGCGAAAGTGGTTCGCCGCAGAGGCGATGTGCGGGCAGCACGATTCCATGAGAGGCCATGTGCGGACTGCACGATTCCATCAGAGGGGCAGTGGCTCGCCCATCAGAGGCGATGTGAGGGCAGCACGATTCCATCAGAGGCGAAGTGCGGGAGCACGTTTCCCATCAGAGGCGATGTGAGGGCAGCACGATTCCATCAGAGGCGAATTGCGGGCGGCACGGCTCGTCTCAGAGGCGAAGTGCTGGCAGCACGATTCCATGAGAGGCGAAATGCGGGCGGCACGGTTGCTCTCAGAGGCGAACTGCGGGCAGCACTATTCCATGAGAGGCGAAGTGCGGTGAGCACGTTTCGCATCACAGGCGATGTGCGGACAGCACGATTCCATCAGAGGGGCAGTGGTTTGCCCAAGAGGCGATGTGAGGGCGGCACGATTCCATAAGAGGGGCAGTGGTTCGCAACAGAGGCGATGTGAGGGCAGCGCGGTTGCGCAACAGAGGCGAAGTGCGGGCAGCACGATTCCATGAGAGGCGAAGTGGTTCTCCCAGAGGCGATGTGCGGGCAGCACGATTCCATCAGAGGCGAATTGCGGGCGGCACGGCTCGTCTCAGAGGCGAAGTGCAGGGGAGCACGGTCCGCATTAGAGGCGAGGTGCGGGGAGCACGGTTGGTATCAGAGGCGAGGTGCGGGGAGCACGGTTCGCATCAGAGGCGATGTGCGGGACAGCACGATTCCATCAGAGGCGGCAGTGGTTCGCCCCAGAGGCGATGTGAGGGCAGCACGATTCCATCAGAGGCGAAATGCGTGCAGCACGGCTCGTCTCAGAGGCGAAGTGTGGGCAGCACGATTCACATGAGAGGCGAAAGTGCGGGCAGCACTGTTCGCATCAGAGGCGATGTGCAGGGAGCACGATTCCATCAGAGGCGATGTGCGGACAGCACGATTCCATCAAAGGGGCAGTGGCTCGCCCCAGAGGCGATGTGAGGGCAGCACGATTCCATCAGAGGCGAAATTGCGGGCGGCACGGCTCGTCTCAGAGGGCGAAGTGCGGGCAGCACGATTCCATGAGAGGCGAAGTGCGGGGCAGCACGATTCCGCATCAGAGGCGATGTGCGGAGCAGCACGATTCCATGAGAGGCGAAACGCGGCCAGTACGGCTTTCGCACTCAGAGGTGAAGTCGACGAGCAACGTCGTTGGGAATTATTGCGAGTGCGTTAAACCTACAATGCTTCTTGGAAGATGCTTTAGAGTTATGTGAAAATGAAAACGATCATATTCACCCAGTTGGTTAGAAAATATGAGTCAAAACAGCTATGTTGACCACCATTTTTTAGTCAGACCTGATCCTCAGCGAAGTTCTGCCACCTTATCAGCACCCCCACCGGTTAGTGTGCTTCGTTATGCACTGTTCACGCCTACAGAGAAGAAGCCGATGAGATAATTGAAAATATCAAAATGAGCAATGGTAGTCGCAGTGGAATGCAAGTCCGTTTCTTGATCACTGTGCTCTCTTCGGCATTGCGTTAGGACAGCAGAATGACATTGTAAATCCAGCAATCAAGCAACCTCAACCACTACTTTTATTCCGACCTTTTGACCTTTATTTTAGATGGTCAAAATTCTTCGCGCCTTATTTCGGTGGTGGATAGACTTTTGATGACCCAAAGAAATTGAAATGCACCCCAATGTGAGTGAGACCATCAAAGGCTGAACTACCGATGTGGCATTGCGAACAACTTGGCATAAAGAAATCTTTCGGTGTAATGCATCACAGTCCTCGAGAAAAAAAAGCGTAGTTTGATGGGAGTTTCCCGAAATTCAAAAGCTAAACTTTTTAGGGGGACCTTTAATAGATAGTCGAAAATGAATGATTTCTTTCGTCCTTTTACTAGTCAACCGAAGACTCCTATCCCAAAAGTAATGGCGCAAAAGCTGAACTTCGATGCTCTAACGGATATTCTTTACTCTCCAAATATGCCACCAATGAACTACCTATTCCTTAAATATGGAAGCAACTTATTTTGTGGGAACGTATTTGCGATCATACTCAATGATGAAGGCCTTTCCACTTCGTGGAATCAGCCGACCCACATTTTTAAGTCGGTGGAATGTTTTGTTTACAAAGATCAGTCTTCTGTTTTTAAATGTTTTTGGTTTTGCTCAAATATTTGATTTCTAAAAAAATCAAAGCTCTTTAATACATTTGTTTAGATTGTTCATATAATAAGGCTGCTATAAATTTGTTATTCGGCTAATATTTTGACGTCTTCGTCGTTCTCACATCCGACGACTCCATGGTAGGTACATAGTCGTTCGTATTTTCGATGTGGGGTATTCACTGTCGTATCCAGTCGAATCTTCTTCAGTAAAAATGTAAAAAAAGTTATTATCAGCCTAAAATCAGCCAACAACCGTCCTGTATAAAACAACATCGCACATTGATGTAGCCTTATTCGAGCGGTGTTCTACTGATGAAGACTTTACTCCATACGACGACGACGACCCCCGTCGAGAAGATGAACGACTGTGGCCATCGATTCAGATAACCGGCTCTGTGAAGGAGGAAGACGTCGAAACTTAGCAGAATGGAAGGTTTATAACAACTTCGTATAATCTGAGCAATCTGAACAAAGGTGCGACTGTTAACACCAAGGTTATGTGAAAGTCGGGATAGCTAGTTATTACTTCGTTATACGCTAACAACTCTTTAAGTTTCTCGAGAATTAAACATCGCATATGAATTGTTACTGCTTCGACATTCTATGTTCGCTTCTTAAAATAGTGCGTCGTGGTTACCATCGTTACTTACTTGGATAGTTGGATGGCCCGTCCTCACTGGTTGTGCGGATACCAGCATAATCTCTATTTCTTCGGAGTTTCACTGGTTTAGCCATTGTGGTTCCCTGGAATCCCGAGGTCAGCCTGGCCAAAGTCAGCTTGTGGACCAGAGGGATATTTGCCACCATGCGACCAATTTGCTACCAGGACGATGGTGGATCCTGGTATGCCTTTACTCTTAGCTGGGCTTGTTGATGAAAAACGCCGAACTCTTTCTGGATTTGGGAGACCCTGCTGGTGGGATGAATCCCCCCCTCTGTACATCGCAGACCGACACCCAGGAACACCTCCACAGCTAACGTCGCTCTCTACTGGACACGACTTTGCCTCGATAATTAATACGGGCTCTGACAGATGCCAGCGACAATTCCGCCACATTTTTTTTTCGTATAGTGCTCACCTGAATGCGTGTTGTCAGAGGTAGGTCTCTTCCCCCTGCTTCAGTTTTTCTTCCTGCTTGCCGGTTTTCAAATAATACATCATTTATGCTAGAAATTTGAGGCTTTTTTTTAAACATATCCCAAGATCACATTCAACATTGCCTTCGTCCCAACACTTGTACTGGATTCCTCTCCTCGCATCCATATTCCACGAAAGACTTTGGGCCTTTTGCATGTGGCTTGGGTTGCTGATTGATCAGCTTGATTTTCTTCAAAAACGATTTCGAATGCTGGTCGAGTCGACTCTGATTGGAACCACAGGATTGGAGCTCCCAGTTCTTAATCAGAGGCGGTCATTGTTTTTGCGGATTGGAAGGAGCTTGGCATTCCCCTGCCAATTCTGATATCGATTTTTCAACCCCCAAAAAGAGTGGAGGTATTGTGGCTTCCGTGCTAGGTCGAACTAACGCCTTTCTCGTACTGAACTGTGTCACAGTCTCTGTGCTACCTGCTCACCGTGGATGAAAGAGTAAGCCTTAAAATACCGCTTATGCAAAGATTTCGTGTGAGTTCATGACCGACTACGTCGGAGATGTCGTCAACACGGTTGTGATCGACAGTCTAATGAAAGACGACACTAAGGTTCATTAGCAAATATTTAACAATTACTTACTTCCTTGACACTTGAACGGCCCCGTCCTCACTAGTTGTGCGAGCACCAGAATAATCCCATTTTTCGGAGATTTGCCGAGGTCAGCTTGGCCAAAGTCTGCCCCAGGTCGTCACCACGACAGGCAGTCGCAGCACTTGTGGATCAGAGGGTGATTGCCGCCATGCGACTTTGATACCAGGACGGTGATGGATCTGGTATTGGTTCACTCTTAACTATGCTTCCTGATGGAAACGCCGGACTCCTTCTCAGCTTGGGAGACCCTGCCCGTGGGAACAGAATTGTCCCGCTGCACATCGCGGTCCGACACCCAGAAACACCTCCCAGCCACAATGAGGCGGTAAACCGTTGGGTTGGGAGGATTTAGCAATTACACTGTATCAATTACTTAATCAAAGACTCAATGACATCCTAAGCTGGGAAGTAACAGAAACAGGTAGAGTAATTCTTGTTTTCATTATTAAGTTATTGTAGGATGCTAGGAAAGCCAGAGATTCAAAGAAAACCTTGCTCAACTTTCTTAATACGGAAATATACAAACAGAAGGTTCCATTGAAGCGACTTGTTTATTAGTTGCTACTCTCTACCCACGAGAAGGAACTATCCACTACAAGACGTGCAATTTTTCGCGAATACGAAGACATCTTTTTAAAAGGATAGCAGGGGAAAAAGAGGGAAACAGTTCACGATGTTCCACTGTTTCGTCGCCGGCTGGTCTTTCGATTCTCAACAGGGAGTTGTTGAAAATCTTTGCGCTAAGCAGCTGATCCGAAATGTGAATAGTACAACCGTTATCTTGAAAAGTAGACAACAAAACGCTAATGCAGAAAGACAACATTGCAAATTCAAGAAGCTTCATTTAGAAGCGAAGACTTAAGTGAAGTGACAAAGAGTAGGTAAGAGAGCATAGGGAAAGTTGTGTTTTGGTGATGCTGCTACAAGAGCGGCTGGATTCCTGATTTCGGTTGGAAAAACCCAACAAGTGGTGATTTTGGCTCTAATCTTCGCCCACTATGAAGTGAACTAACACCTTCACCGACAAACAAAAACCCATAGAGGCTTCATCATTGGTCACTTTGGACATTTGGTTAGTCAATGCGATTAGTTGAAAAGCGAGGATCTCAGAATAAAAACAGTTACAAGGTTCCACATTATGTTGACTTTGAGGTGCGTGAGGAGCAATGGCTAGATATACCCTGTTTTATACAGACGTGACCATTTGTTGGATTCCACGATCCCGACTCACTAAATCTTGGATCTCACCCGGCTCCACAATTAGGTTGCACACTTGCCTGAGAGAACAGCAGCACTGACTTCATACATTGGTGGGTCACTGCAAGTAATTGTATGGACCATTAAATGTCCTCTAACGATGCTCAATAAACTCCAATGAGTAGCACTTCCTTAGAGAATTGGTCAACGCTGACCGCTTTCTTGCTCATCTTTTATGCTGACTTCGTTTACTGTGTGTGTCACTTTTTCAGAAGCAGTAACATTTTTCGTACAGCAGCTCTCACTAGACTTGATCACCTCGTGCTGCCTATCTGATAACAAGTTGTGATAGCATTTGATCGACACATGCATGAATATAACAGTATAACGCAGTGGTTAGAGGTGGACTCCATTACACACGCGGTCGCTGGACCGATTCCTCGAGCCGGGTTGACCAAGTCTTTCATCCTTCCAGTGTCGTGAAATTGGGACCAGTCTTATCTGAGGGAGGATGTTAGCAATGACTTCATGACTTCATACATCGGATGGCTACTGTATGTCGTTGTAGAGGCTATTCAATGACTTTTAACGATGCCTTACGTTGTCCAGTGAGGCTCACATCTGCCAAGGATTGATAAACGCCGACAGATTTATCCGTTAGACCTTTGCATATGTACATACGTTAACGGGTGCGCACAGCCGCCAATAAGTTCCATGTTTGTGACGGTTTTCATAGAGCTTTCCGCTGCTTGTTTTTGGAAGCACGGTGTTCAGTCACGCCCAAGCCCATAGACGACTGGCTCTGCTTCGCTCCACCCGTTCGTAGCGCCCCCCGTATCAACTCACTGTCAATGGTCACTATGCGCACGTTCGTCTGGATATTGTTTATTTTCACATTGATAGCAGCTGTAAGTTCCTTACTACTATTTAGTCCCTCCAAGAGAACTTACATTATTTTTGCATCGGCCTGGAAAATAAAGAAAAAATAATAATTAAATAAATTCTTTTTTTTGTCTTTTTCTCTTCTGATTTTATTGGTATAAATCGTATTGGGCCTATTTTCTCCTATAAAAACAACCTACTTAGTGCTTCGTTATCGGAAAAGTTCCACACCAACTTTCTTCCATCCTATGTTGATTTTGTTTCTGGGATTTTCTTTTTGAATCCAATACAATTCTATTAAACAGCTCCTTATTACTACCGCTCAATTTCTTCCTCATCCAACAATATTGGCTCTCATTTTCATGACCTCGTAAAGGCGCGTAATTATAGTAAATTAGAACAGAATGAAAAGTCATGTTTATCGAAAAACTATAAGCGTATAAATCATTGTCGAATCCAAGACAACTAATACAAATAACCCCAGAGCAAAATGTTAGCATCCAAGCTCGAAACTCACTAATCTCTTGATCTCTGTATTATACTTGTATTCAAAAGTGAATCTATTCCAAACTAACAAAAAATGTTTTTTTTACCATTTCTCATTGGCTTGAATGACCTTTCTTCTACTGTCTGTGTAATTCCCAAATGTTTGCAGTTTTCGTCGAGAACAATAGAAACTTCCTATTGAGTTTTTTCTTTCTTAAATCCCCCTTTATGTTTTTCCTACTCTATCCAGCTCAACAACCATGGGGTTTGCCCGTGCTTCCGCGTGCGACCTCGCACCTGTCCAATTCCTGCGACATTCGCAAACCCACAAATCACAAATAAGCCATCAATTGCTAACACCGAGGCTAACCGTAAGGGGGACCAGGAATTCGGATCTCAACAGAGAATTTAGTCGCCAGGTCGCCGACTTCGTTGCCTATTGTCGCACCACCCTTCAGATTTCATGGAATGAAATCAATCGTAGAAGTAGTGCAGGGGATAATGGCTAAACATGGTTGTGAACCATGGCTACCCGTTTGTCACAATAATTAACTAGCCCCTTTGCACTCTTGTATGGATTTTATTTCTTCTGTCTTGGATAAACCGCATTCAGGGCCAACAAATCCGCACACGACATAATGTCGAACTGAGGGTTTTGCACAGTCTTTCAATTTTCTGATTCCTGGCTCATTCCGTGATTGTAGCATTTCTTTTTTAAAATTTCAAGATAGCTAGAAACTATCTGAATTGTATATGATTGCTTTGTATCTCTTGTAATCTTCTCTTCAACCTTAAAAACATTTCGTAATAGATCCTATGCTTCCAATGCGGAAGTGAACTGTAGTTGCGAAAGAATCCAAAAAAGAACGTTCGTCGTTTTCTGCTTATCCAGCACTCGACACCACATTTTGTGTAGATTCTAGCATTCCTCCACTGGGTTCGTTGTTTTGCACCCATCATAGACGAAGGTTTTCAGATTTTCGAATAATTTCGGCTGCTGCTTGAGAAGATCGTTTTCTCCATGAATGTCGCCGAATTCTGGTCCATTAGATTATCTCCTAAATTCCGTACTTGTGCGATCCTAGGTCTTTGTCACTGTTAATCACCAGCTTGGGTGCAATTGAGCTTTTCCAGAAAGTTCACGTGCTAATCTTCATAACCTAGAAAAAAGAGAACCTTGGTTAGTCCCTTGCGGTGTCGAGCCATGGCTTTGTACGTGTTATTGAACGGTTGTTAACGTTACTGATCTCTACTACTGCACAACCCAAACCCCAGGGTTTCCTTATTTGACTTCAGTTTCGTAATTTAAACACGGCGACGTTTCACAACGTCATGCTACTGCCTAGTTTCACTTATAAAATTTCTTTACCTTTTGGACACTAGAAATGCATAATTAAATAATTCCACCCAAGTTATTTCCTTTTGGTTGCATGCTGAAAGATTTTTCTCGTTTTTTTCCGTCAAAATCATCTCTTTGAAAAGTTATCCCATCGTTCTATCAATATATTTTCTCGTGAATAGAATTATGTTTACTAAAAAAAAGCACTTGCTTCAAGTACAAATATTTGGTGAGCCAACATACGGTTAATCCAACGATCTAATTTTTCCTATATGAGAAGGGTTGCGCAGTGGTAGTGGTGTCGATCAGCATCACCATGGCGCTGATCCTGGCTCACTAAGCTTCTCATCCTTCCAAGGTAGGAAAAATTGTTGCGAGAATTGTCCGGGAAAAGCTCACCATCTACAATCCAAAGTGAAACGCTCTAGCTCGGCTATGTCATGGCTCAAGGCAGATACCAAATCAATCAGCATTAATGACATTCATGAAGAAAATAGCAGTCTTCAAGTACAAAAGGGTCGACTTTCTATGAATCTCGGCACAGTAATCGATATACATACATATACATATGTTTTTTACGATCTGACCTTGTTTAGGTGACGCGAGGTTGATGTAGGATTTCTTATTGTTGTTGTTGTTGTTGTTGTTATTGTCGTTGTTCGATGGCTGACGTTTCGGCGACTTTGCCTTCCTCAGAGCCTAGATCTACCATATATAACAGTGGACCCACAATTAGGTCAAATCCAGATCAATCCCGCTGACGGATGATAGTTGATGGCAGAGATCGATAGAACTAGCTGAGAGACAGGCGAAACGAAGGACCCGCCTACTTGTCGTTATTCTCAAAAAAAACGTGTTCATGATTTGATAATTTTTTTCGCACGTTTCATCTTAATTAAGCTCGTTTCTTCATGATTGCAGCTTTTTGCCAAAGTCCTCAAGAATTTTTTATGTTTACCAAGTTCTTCCCTTCGTTATGCTTTCGATGTTCCAGTGCCAAACTCTGTTCATAGAAAAGGCCTCAACTTTTCAAATGGTGGCCTAACGAAATCTGAGCCACTGACTGAAATCGCTACGGTCCTGAAGGAAACTTACTGGCGGAGTGGAAATTCTCCAGCCTAAATTACACCTATTCCATTCGATAACGATCTGCAAACGAACAAATACAGCTTTCTCAAAAGTCTAGAAGAAGAAAGTCTAGAAAAACCATCTCTCCCTATCTAGAACGTGTCCGTCGAATAATAAATGGATTTGAGCTTGAGCTATCTTTGGTGAAGATTTTATCTTTAGGATTTCTGACACTTTTGATTGAGTTTTCAGAACTCCTATGCATGCATGATCCGTGCCCAAATGTAATACATGCCCATTATTTTTTTTTCACTTATTTTCTTGCCTTGCAACTGATGTCCACGGAGCTTGTCGATTCCGTAGGTGGTTTCATTTTTATCTCGAGAGATTAGAGAACCAATTTTGTCAGTAATTACAACTGACTACTCTTTATATCGAGCATGTTAGACCATCATTTTAAGGTTTTTCTTGTTTGATTTTCTCAGGGCTCATCCCAACAGTTTTTCCATCCTGTATTTGTTCTGGTTCTTCCTTTAATGACTCTTAGTTATACGAATAATTGTTTTTTCGAACGGATTGCACTAGATATCGAAGATTGTTCATCATATTTATAATTACTACACCACTAATGTAATGAGATATTTATAGGGAATCGTTTTAGCCCTAGTTTGTTAACTAAAATAGAAATTCTGTAGAAAAGTTATTGAAGAGCTCCACGAATGTGTTTGTGTGTATGCGTGTGTGTGTGCGTGTATGCGTGTGAGTGGGTGTGGGTGGGTGTGGGCGTGTGTGTGGTGGTGTGATCGCGTCGAACCGAAAACACTCATCGCCCCCGCACCGACCCAGTCAGTTCGGAATTTGGATTTTTTGGGGGGTTTAGAGTGAAGTGCAACGTAAGCAACGAACTTTCTAAATCGTGTATTTTGACAGCCTTTTTTTTGGCGATGGTGGTTGTTTCGGACTTGTTTGCATCGAGTCGAAAGTGTATAGTAGTACTCGTTTCATACTACAATAAATCTACACTTCTTGGGAGAACATGGACTTTGCTCAGGTTCTTCGAAAATTAAATGATGTATAAGGATAAAAGCTGCACATATCTGCTCGCTGAGAACAAGAAAATCTATGAGAAAAAGACAATAAGATCGAGGATAAAAGATCACTTTTGATCCTTCATACATTCAACTTCATTAAGCATTAGAAATGATTCAATGCATTTTCTCCCTATGAAGAGACTTTTTGAGCCTAGCGATACGGTATCAACTCAATGTTTTTATCGTACTGGAGATATCTGGTGCCAATTTTTAGACCCAGGAATGATGGAGGGGATAATTAGCCTCGAACACGTGGTCGAGACAAATCACTTTTTCTGTACCAGAAACACCTTTACGTTTTCTGCTACACGCGCCTTACACGCTTATACTATGGAAGTTTTCACTAAGATACTCGAAAGACAAGGAAACTTATTTGCCTCTTATATTCATTACTCTAATGCTTCTTAGAATTGCCATCAGAAGTATCTTTTTTATTTTATTTCATATAACCAACCTTTGCATCTACTGCGCTAATCCCAGCACTTCTTGCATTCCATTCGTTTTTTGGCATCCACTGTCCAAGAAGCTCTTTGAACTGTTCACGTGCTGATTCGGCCGAGCTTTGACGACTGTTGCCTTCTTCATGAATGACGTTGAATGCTGGTCGAGTCGATATTCCTCGAGTACTGTAGTAAATGTGTTGGAGCGTTTCTTCGTGGATATAAGGGAGTGAATTAGTCTCAGACAAGTCTGGTACGAATTTGTCGACAACGGAGGGATGAGAACCTTGATGTGCTCGGTGCGGTGTCGAACCCCCCACCGTGCTAGGGGGTAAACGACATCATTACTACTGCGCTACCCTCCCCCTCCCCCTCACTTAAGATAATAACATTGCAGTTCCTTCGTGAAGTGGTAGGGTTTTGTGTAGAAATTCAATAGTTTTCTGGATAAAAGTATTCGTGACATCAAGATTATTATAAACATGTATGTTTTCTGCTGCAAAAATTTCCTTTTGCAGCAAGAAACGATGTTGTATTATAATACAACTTGTCAATTGGAATGTTTTCTTTTTTCGAAATATTATTACTGGAGCAAACTTCACTCTTGGGAAATAAGTGTTCAAATTATCTGCATTAGAAAAAACGTGTGCTATTGGGATGAGTTGAGCTATTTAAAGTTGATGAAGTATAGTATAAAGCGTTTGACTTTGTTCAAGCCTTGAGGGAGGCCCTCTGTATTCGACCCAATTTGTAGCACCGTATAAGAAGTGATTGGAGCATATTTGGGCTATAAAATAGCTTGCTGTAGCCTATATTAAGTCAGCGTTTTTTATCCTCCCAGACATGTTTTGTGCTAATTTGCTGAAAAAACTGTAGATAGTGTCGAGTGCGATGTCGGTTGGCGTTTTTTGTCTGTTATTCACAGGCTATGTCCTTTTGTGAATCGTTCATCGAACAGTTTTTCATCTCCTGCAGTGCCAGCAATAGTATAGTTGTATAACAGAGACGTTCTCAAGGGAAAACAGGAGAAAAGAGATTTCAATTTTGTTGAACAAAGTGTTTTTCGTCTCCGCTGAGTAGAAATTCGTGTTTCTAGCGAAAGAACTTACTAGAGCAAAACGGATTGAAAATTAATGTTCATGACAAAAAAATTAGTTAAAATTATCTTGGTAAAGGCACGGTTTTTGTAACAAGGATAGAGGATAAAGCTCTCGGCGTTGATCAATCCCCGAGGGATGCACCATGCATTCGTTGGAGGTGATTGAATGCATATCTAGCCTTTACAATGACTCGCGGTGGTCTAGCGATGTATCGAGCGAGTGCTGATATCCTCTCAGACAACTCTGGTACCAATTTTCCGACCCCAGAGGGATGGAATGTTTGGTGAGCCATGGGCGCTGGGAACGATTCCACGTGTGTGTCGCAGTGGCGCCTCCAACCACTGCGCCACCCGTGCCCTCTTTGTTTTGTGGTATTAGAATAATTTCTTTTATTAAAATTGCTCGCGATATGCCGAAGAGTTACCGTCCTACAGTAGCACGAAAAATTAGGCTAAGAATGTCAAGAGGCAATAGAACCAGCCATTTCGCATATGAAATGAAATTTCTACTGCAGAGAAACGAAGACTCAACAAAGAATAAACTATCGAATGAACAGCTGAAAAAAAAACCCGACTTTTTATGAAGTGCATAGCATTTCCACAGTGAACTCGCTTCGCCTGAAACGAATTCGAAATTTCCAGTGAAAACAGCTTTGAGTGAACCTGGCCACAAAGTCGTAGTTTTAACGAAAACCTATTCTGAAGACCTAAAATCTATCTCTAAATGACGAACGGACGCTACTGCCACTGGGTGTAATGAACACGGCAAAGCACGGATTTCAGAGAAGCCTAGTAAAGAAATTTTTTTAAAGGCAATAACATAGCAACTGGGTAGAGGCTATGAAAGGAGCTCACACAATTCTTGTTAAAGCGCCTATTCACCTATCAAAGTAATGAATGCTACTTTAAATATTAATGCATGCCATATATTATTGTATTACTATATAAACGTTGCATTTGTTGTATTCTGAAGTATGGAATTCTGAAAGCAATGTAAGAGTTGGAAATCATTCATCGTCATCAGTATGTTAGAAGGTGGCGGCTGATCTGGTGGCCACGAAGAATCTTACTGAAGTAGGGAGACAAAAAGGAAAACAGAAGCGAAAAGTGAGAGGAAAAAACGACAAACACGAAGAAATTAATGGTTTTGTTTATCTCATATGTGTAGTTCAATGATTAGAGGTGTTCTGAAAGGCTGTGGGTTCGTCTTGAGGTACAATTTAGCCAAGGCCGCCATCACTTCGTCCTTGAACAGTTAGCACTAGAGTTGTGTGCAAGAGTAAAAACACGGACTTTATTCATTGTATAAGCGAAGTACGCGTTCAGTCACCTCTACTGCAGTACGAATGGAGTCAAATGCATAGCCCATTCTTGAGGGATTGGTCAGGGCTTCACACATTATTCTTTTGCCTTCTTCACTGTTTACGGTTAGAAATTATTTGCTAGCACAAAATCCATTTCTGAGACGGATATGGTCTCACCAATCATAAACACTTAAGAAAAATATCGATAGTGCTCGCAAATAATCACCGCATTATTTATGTTCGATTTACAGCATCAAACTCACTCCATATTTTTACCTGTAAACATATCTGTCAAATTCCTTCACACTGTTGCCATCTACGATCGCCTGTCTCTCGTTTTTACGTACGATGCATATCATTCTTCTTTCCGACTATTTCAGTTGTTTACCTGCATAACCAGCACTTGTTTATGACACTCGCTGTATTTAAATGTATGATTTGAAAATTCTTGTGAGTGAACAATGAAATAGTATTGGCAATAAAAACGAGTGAATCGCGGAATGAGGCGATTTTTTCTTCAGAGTTTTTACTAAAAACAACCTGCAACGAGCTGTCATAATTCGTGTCATGAAATTTATTTGCCTTGTCCGACCCAAGGTTCGCCTACCATATACTGCACAGTTCGGTTGCAGTGATCTTATCTAACTCGACATTCATTGGACAAATTGTTCGATGCGGCTCCCAGGGATAAGCAAGCTTTTCACCCTGTGTGATCGGAAAATTGGTACCGAACTTGTGTAAGAGAACAAAGAAAGAATTTATACATCAAAAGGCTTCCGCAAGCAAATGCATACCGCACCCTTAAGGGATAGATCAATGCCGGGCGCCTTGTCTTCTCTTACTTCTATTTCTATACGGAATTTATAAGCCGTTCCACTGTATCAGAAACTCTTTCTCCATCTGTTTCATTAAAGAATCTATTAAACTCATTTTTGACGGGCGCCCGCCTCCCTTTTACGATGGTCGACGCAATCACGCAACTAATCGGTTCCACATTCATAACTTGACGTGAAATAGTGGCAACAGTGAAAAAAAAGGAAAAGAACAGCCATAATTACTAAGTTGACTAGACATTTCTTTCGTTCGGGTTTGATACTACTTCTACACAGATGCATGATGGTAGAGGTGGATTTTCAGCGAGTAGATCTATTCCGCAGTTTGTCTGATGCCCTCTTTATTCAATGGCTCTCTCAAAGAAATAAGTTAGGAGATGATTATGTAGTTAGATGTATGGCTACGTGTTCTCACAATGAGTCCTCATTGTTAAGCTCCCAGTGTTGACGAAAGGTAGACTTACATTGTTAACGTTGGAGAGACTAAGCACTGCATGTTTGTTTAGTATTCGCGCACGAGACATTTTCCAAGTGTGTTGCATTACGAATGAATAATGATCTAGTCCTACTTCTACTGTGAGTAAAAAATGCGATTTGCAACTTTATATATATATATATATATATAATATGCATATATAATATATAAAGCTAAAAAACGATAAAGCTGTTGATGTTGGTTAGTCTCTGAGGGATGCGCCACGCATTCGACTTCATTAAGCATCGTTTGGAGGTTATTAGATGCATATCTGGTCTTTAAAATAAATCGCTGTGGCCTACTGATGTATCGAGCCAATGGTGGTAGTACCATTTTTTTACCGACCCAGGAGGGATAGAAGGCTTGGTGGGTCATGGCGCGGGGATCGATCCTATGTGCATTGCAGGGCTCCTCCGACTGCTGGGCCACTCGCATCGCTCTATATACTATATATATATATATATATATATATATATATATGCACAAATATCTCTCATAGTGCTCTAAACTTAACCGTGGTTGGATGGTGCAATGTCCAAATGGCTGGTACAAGGCTTGACGCCACCAACAGTCTTTCAAACTGAGAAATGGTTTAAAACTCAGCTCTGGAAACTCAGCGGAGAGTAATTTTTATGCCAATAGAAAACCTGCGAAAGTTGGTAACACTTACGTTTTTTGCAGAAAGGTTTTAAAAAAAAGTACACTGTGACAGCAACGATGTCTTTTTGTACGACGAGAACAAAGCTTACTGACGCCCACACAAAATCTTCGTTCTTCCTCGTAGTGCGCACTGGTTCATATATACACATGTATATATATATATATATATATGTACATATATATAGTTAGTTAGAAGTGACCTGCAATGCACATGGTTGTTGGTACGAAAACGTTGCGTGGGCTAACAAAGCCCTCAATCCCTCTAGCATCGACGGACGCACTGGTGCCAGAGATGTGTCACATAGTAGTAGCTGATACTGAAACAAAGGTTAGAAATCAAATAGTAGAAAGGAACTTGTTAAAGGTCGCCATATTGTCGCTCTCAGTCGCTTTCTTCTTTGTAGAAAACACCTCCAATAAAACGATAGAACATGCTTTTTAAGCCGTAACTTCTATCCGTACTCATCAAATAATGACGTAACTGAGTCACGTAACCGTGTTTCTGGTCGGAAATGATTCAGCTGGTGACCGCGCTCGTGCGTGAGAGTTCAGGCTGTCGTGCTTGGGCTCTATTCATCCCATTATTCAAAACGGACCGAGTTTCGACGCCGCTTACGCACTGCTCAAATAAACGCACCCGGTTGACCTCAGTTAGAAACCATCTCAGGAACAGGCTGAGGGAATATAATTGAGCTTAATAGAAGTTTTCTTAATTGTCTAGTAGGGCATGCAAATATGTGCAAGGATTAAGTGCAAAAGGAATTCAAAATCTTTTGGTCGTCTTATTAACTTAGGTTCTTAGGCTCAGACAGTTCGTCCACATGTGAAATCCACGCTTCAAAATTTCTCTTATCTCTTCGCTCTTTCGCAATGCCATCTGCTGTAGTATAGTAGTTAGGGTTGACGTATTACTTCGGCAGCTCCTTAGGCTGCTCTTAACGAGTGAATGAGGATCGAGACCGACCCTTACTCAAAACATTAAAGAGGAGCGGTCATCCCACTAATATCTGCATAAAGTATCCATTCGTAAAAGAGCTGGTTAGTAGAGTCGTCGGTTGCAAAATAGGAAGTGCATGACTCTTTCTGGCCTTTATATCTTGGCAGATTTTTTCGTGAGAGAATAGCTTTGAGTAGTGCAGCTGGTCGGATCAGCAAGTGGCTTGTGCGGTTCGTTCAAAAGCGAAATAGGTTTTTTGTTTGTTGGAAACGATGTTGGAGCGCCTTCCATGCACTTCTCAATCACAAGCTGTTGTCCGAAATGTTGTGACAAACCATAAACTGTTCATTCATAGGGCAGATAACTATTTGCCACTACTAATAGATAACATCTTTCTCATGTTTCATCCGAGTTTTTCAGATATATTTACTTCACGCAACAGTAAAAAACGCGTTTCCACGTTTTTTAGTTTTCACTGATTGAGATTATTCTTTTCATGAACGAAAGCTCTGCGTTTTATTTCTGACCATCTATTTCGCTTCTATGCCTCGATGCTAACAAGAAGTATCATTATCATTTTTCTTATTTAAAATATAATAAAATACGAACCATTTAACAGAAAATCAAGGAGTACAAAAACTGTATCAGCGATGAAGGTTGTGGACACGATAAAAGTCTGATTTTCCTATACTTTTAAGAGTCGTCGAGCCAGGAAAAATTGTGGATGTTCGTCGTTTTGTAGCTGTCTGAAGCCATTGCAGGTATGTGTTTGTATTTTTCTTGTTGAAAATAATCGTTTAAACTTTTTCTTCTGACAACCGAAATCGCGCTTATTGAGTCGCTTCGTTGTTCGAAAGGCCAGAACAGACTTAAAAAGTGGGGAAAAACACGTTACGTGGATTTTAAAGAATCAGAATTTCACATGAGTACAGTAAACAGACTTGTTCCATATAGACAATTGTTTTGATTTCTATTAATAAAATTTCAATAGGTTTAGTCGTTAGTTTAATGATATGAGGTCAGATATGTCGCTTTTATGTTCGAAACGGCCATTACTTCATCATACAGTGTATCGTACTCAATGCACGTCAGTCATTGTGTGCTAATTCGACTCTCCAAATTTTCGTCTTTTAAAAGCAGGTGGAAAAATCATTTACTTACCCGCCGTATTATTCCATTTATCCTAATATTTTACACTACAATCCTTTCTTCAACTAAATTTCATGACATAACAAACACTCAAAGAAGAAAAATTGGAATGAAATCATCTACAGTTGCTGATGATCGCAAACCTTTTAAGCCAATGTCAATTAATCAGCTCGTTTCGTCTGATTTCCCACCTTTCTGCTCTCACTTTCTCTTCAAATTTAACTTTTCTAACCCTTTCACGATCGCGTCCATTTTCGCGCGTGGGGCTCGTCGGAGCGCTTGTCACTGGAGAGCACAATACGAACGGGCATTGAAATGAAGACGTACGATCCGTGAGTCCGCCCAGGAAGCACGGCGTACTGTTTTCTCGAGATTATCGCCCAGTTGTTCGGTTATGTATATTACTTCTACGTCTTTAACTTCTACATATCAGCTACGTTCTTTTGGGTATGTTCCCATGTTACTAGACACATCTTGTGTGGTCTAAGTCTTGTGTGTGATGGAATAAAAGTCATCCATTATCTCTAACCATGGTGTTATTAGCTTTCTGCATCATTTTGTCTTATAATTTGAAGTGTTCCGTGCCTCTCTCACGTTTTTTTATCCATCCGTTCCATTACATCGTCCAAAATGTCTGTTTGCAAGTAGAGCTAAGAATACCTATCCATGGACTAGCCACTGTATAAAGTTTGTATTCGACAGGCCATTGACATTGACAGAGATGCAGTTTTCATCAACGCAGTGCACTAAATCGTTGGTGCAGTACAAAAGGTCCAACCTATTCCCTACCGCGGTCATATAGGGCCCATCGGACCGCGTGTCATTGGAGCACAATTGAGATCCGCATTGAAATCAAGGTGTACGGTCCGAAGGAACCAAGCAGTCGTTCTATAAACAAGGCGGTTAATATATCGTTGTTACTTCAAGAAGCTTAGAAGCTGAGATCGATCCGACGGAGATCATCATACATTCCAGCTGACCTTTTTATTCAGACTAGAAAAGATATTCTAGCCACTTCCAGACGAATATTGTTCCCATAGAAAAGGACGTGTTACAAGAAGATAAAGAAAATCTTTTTCAGAGAGCAATAACCGAATTTGTATGGTAAGAAAAGCAATAATTATTCTGTGAATGTATTTGGATTGATCGACATATTTTACCCATTCGATAATATCTTTATTCTACTCCTTTAGACATTTTCGACTTTTCAACCAAGATGCTCATGTCAACAAACACCCACTTGCCTCCCGCAATGCAGTAGATCTGAAATCGTAAGTTTTTCTGTTACTACTACTATCATGACTAAAGAGGATAGCGCAAACCTTTTTCCGTTGATCGGTCACTCAGCGATGTGCTGTGCCTTCGACAGTTTTTGTAGCATCACTGAAGTGAATGAATGCATATTTTACCAGTACACTGACATGCGGCTGTCATCGATCTATCAAGCGACGGTTCTTTTCTTTATTTTTTTGGTTGCGATTAACTCGCAAAAAATTTTAATAACAATCTACCTACGCCGAAGGAACAGCCCTAGCTGGCCAAGAGATCATGATCGAACCACAGGCTATGTACGTAATGCATCGTTATTATTAATCACCAGTAATAAAAACGGTCGTTATGCTACATTGATTAGCCGGCACGCCGTTGTTAAACCGTTATTCGGTTAACGTTTCGACATCTTCTCCTTCTTCGGAACCGTATTGATTCGGGATGATTACCTACAGTCATTGATTATTCCGATGTGGGTCTTCGTGATGGCATTGAATTAGGCGAATAAAAGTTTTATAACAACCTCGTACCAGCTAATCTATGAAAGGTAGCGCACTGATTATCCGTACCGAGATTAAATGGAAGTCGGTTTTAAAAAAACAGTTGTTTTCATTCGTTTGATGCATACCAGAGGAGAAAATTGATGCAGTTTATAAATCAGAAAACCAATACATATCTCACTGGTTAATTTTAGGGGGTTGACTTGTCTTTTATTGTAAAATTCCGTACTTCTTTCTTACCAATTTTCCCTTTGTTGATCTTCAGCGTGCTTGTGCTTTATCCGTTTGTTTCATTTGCCTCTATGTTCTCTGTTAGAGTCACACACAGTTTTTTAGTATTCAATATAATTGTTCTGTTGCCCTAGTGGAAAAAATTAAAGCACTAAATCTCTCGGCGTTGATCAATCCATGAGGGATTTGCCATGCATTCGACTTTATTAAGTATCGTTGGAGGTGATTGAATGCATATCTGGCCTTTACAACGACTCGCTGTGGCCTTGCGATGTATCGAGCCAGTGCTGCTATTCTCCGAGACAAGTCTCACACCAATTTGCCGATCCCAGAGGGATGGAAACATTGGAGGTCACGAGCGCGGGGATCAATTCCACGTGTGTGTTGCAGGGCGGCTCCGACCACTGCGCCACACGCGCCCTCGGTAGAAAAGATACCTTTGAAAATAGTTGTTCTTCTTGTTAGCTGTTAGCGTTGTGAAATTCACAAGAAAATACAATGTAGTAAAGACATAACACGTAGCGTGACCAAGATCTCTCCCTCGCTTGTGATTTACTTGTTAGCCCGCGAAAACACGCCCATGTGTTGTAACTGGTTATTCGAACGACGTCCTTGCTATGATTTGGCTAAACATGGATTTCATTCTGATTTTTTAAAGCGTTGAAAATGTCTTAATTGTCATGGATCGAGTAGGTTTTTAGAGATCGGATTGTGCAACGACCTGTTCGCGTGCCTGTTTACCGTCTTGCACCGAGAAAACTGGAAATCGTTTCGACTGCTCACAGAAATGCGACGACATTTGCATCGGCACCTGCCAACTAGCTGCCAATCATGTTGTACAGCAACAGGTATCTTGGTGAACTTCTGCAACTTAGGAAAATGATCGTGCTTAAAAACCTAACACTCAATTATCACATTTTTATAACTAGATATATTTATAATTTTAAAAGCAAATGAACTTTCGTCAGAGAGAGAGACAGAACCTCTTTACAGGTTACCGCTACCACTACAAAAATGTGGCAGCAATGTGAGCAGAAATGCAAGAATGTCTGCGTGGATGCTTGCGTTGCAAGGTCATTACAGCCGTCTCTTTGCGAAAAGACATGCACCAGTGCTTGTCGATTCGGTTGTCGAGGCTCACCACAAGCTTCTTTATCATCAAGCCAACCCATTCAAATCAACATCGACGTGAATGATCCGTTTTATGAGTCGAACTGCGACCAAAAATGTGGTCAAACCTGCCACGCGCAGTGCATATCGCAAGGAAATCCAGCAGCTGATTGCGCAAAGTTTTGCCAGCAGCAGTGCGGTATGTCATGCGTTACCCGAACGCCAGCTCAGGTAGATTTATCTCAACCTGCACCAAATCCATGCGTCCAGCGTTGTAACACCGCCTGCCAACAATCTTGCACATCTGAACAACAACCTCTGTGCCTGGTCACATGCAATGTGGCATGCCGAAAACGCTGCCTATATGATAGTTCGCCCACGAATACGAAGCTCGAACTAGCCACACTTCTTGTATGCATTGATCCATGTATGCCAGCTTGCCTTCTCTCTTGCATAAACTCTCCAACTCTTGCACCTTCACTTTTCGCGCCAACGTTTCCTGCTTCACGCACTCAAACAATAGAATTGTCCACAACTACTGGAAGTAGTACCACTAACAGTACCTCAACTATTCTGCCACTACAAATCAACATCAACTTCGTTGCATGTCCTGTTGGCTGTCAACCAACATGTGAAAGTTCTTGTATACAGACGCAATGCATTCCAACCTGCAGACCGGCCTGTTTGGAGAGCTGTATTGTCGCCTCGCAAACGACTATGCCAATTTCTGTTCTAACACAGCAACACTGTATTCCTGTCTGTCAACCACAATGCTTAGAATCCTGTATCAAAGCCCAAATCTTGCGACAAAAGTGTATCTCTGCTTGCCAACCGGCGTGCGATCCAAGCTGCATAACGGCCGCAATGACACCTCCTGCCCCGATTCCTCTGCCACCGGTAGTATCAATTCCTGCATTGTCGACACCTATTCCAAATCAGTGTGTTCCAGCATGTATGCCAGCTTGCGATTTCCTGTGTATCCGAATTCACACACTCGTTCAAAGTTCGCCAGCACCTCTTCATGCTTCTTACATCTGCATACCTGCGTGTCAGCCGTCTTGTAAGCCATCCTGCATTAAAAACATTTACAAGATGATCGATGCTGCCATTCCTCAGAACCAGCGATGTACTCAAGCTTGTATGCCGCGGTGCACTCCAGAATGTCTTTCAGCTCAGGTAGCTCCAGCTGCGAAACCATTATCAGTCGCTACATCACCAGTCGCAACACCAGCACCGCCACTATCTCACGTTCAGTGCGTTCCTGCTTGTCACCCGACTTGTCTACCAAGCTGCATTCAAAAGATATCACTCACTGCACCACCACTTGCATCAAAATGTGTTTCCGCTTGTCAGCCAAGTTGCGAAACTTCATGTATTCAGCAACATGCTAATTTTCACATCACCGTAACCAAAAATAAAATTCAGTGTATTGAAGCGTGTCGTCCAGCATGTGAACCGTCGTGTATCATGCGTCATAATGTCGCACAGGTAGAGTTAGCCAGGACTATTTTCGTAAAAGACGATTTGTGAATGAATGAAAACTTTCGAACAATATAATCGACTTGAACATCTTAAAAAATTGAAGAACAAATGGTATCTCTTCTTCTTCTCTCCCTCAATTTGATATCCTGAAGGCAATCTGTACTGAAGACTTGCCGCAGAATTCGTTTAGGTGCCTCATTGCCTGTTCTCTTCGATCTCATCGCGTTTCTCCTTTTGACATGCTTAATACTTGATGCTTGACACTTGAATGCCCCTCCTCACTGGTTGTGCGGGCCCCCAGCATAATCTCCATTTTCGGGGATTTCCTGGTTAAGCCATTATGGCTCCCTAGAATCCCGGGGTCAGCCTGGCCAAAGTCTGCCCTAGGTCTTCGCCCTTGTTGATGAGAGGGAGACTTATCACCATACAACTTTGATACCAGGGCGATGATGGATCCTGATGTTGGTTTACTCTTAGCTAGGCTTCCTGATGGAAACGCCGGACTCCTTCTCAGCTTGGGAGACCCTGCCAGGAGATGAATCCACCACTGTACATCGCAGTCCGACACCCAAGAACACCTCCTAGCCACGATGGGGCGGTAAACCGTTGGGAGGACATGCTTGATTAGCGCTTAAATTGCTTAGTATTTCACGCACGTATACTAAGCATATTTAATGAACTGAATTCATAAAAGCTTTGTTCTTTGTTCACTTTCAGTAGCCTAAATGAGATATGGTTAATTGCTTCTACACTTTCCTCTTTTTTCACAAAATATTTTTCAACTGCACTTATTCTTCTCATTCAGTCAACTCCTCAAACACCCCAGTGTTTTCCACAGTGCCAACCGCATTGTGACGAACAGTGCGTAAAGGTGTGTCCTTTGCCTTTATGTATTTAAAAATAATGCGGCAATACTTACTTAGGTACTTGGTTGGCCCGTCTTCATTGTTTGTACGGGCCCCAGCTCAATTTCCACTTTCGGGAGTTTTGCTGTTTAGCCACTGTCGTTCCGCTTAGTCCCGAGATCCGCCTATCCAAAATCTGCTCCAGATCGTCACCACTCCAGGCAGTCGCGACCCATGTAAATCAGAGGGAGATTGGCCACCATGCGACTAGTTCGATGCCAGGACGGTGGCGGATCCTAGTACTGGTTTACTCTTAACTGAGCCTCCTGATAGCGGCGGACTCCTTCTCATTTTGGAAACCTAAAATGCTGCAATACTTTTTTATTTGGTCCGTCTTCACCTCTACTGTGCGAATTCCAGCATTTCTCACATTCTATTCGTTTTTTAAGTCCCCGAAGATCTTCCAAGTTTGCATGTGGCTTCGGTGGCGGCTTCAGGATTTTCATTCCGTCCTGAATGTCATAGGATGCTGGTTGAGCAATTTTCCTTGGAGTCCTGAGATAGCCGAGCTGAAGCGCCTTCAACTGGATTGTAGAGAATGGTTTTTCCCCAGACAAGTTCGGCACCAATTTCCTAACCCCAGAGGGATGAGAGGCTTGGTTTGTCCGGAGTGGGATCGAACTAGCACCATGCTCGTGATGACAGACATCACTACACATATATAGTAACATCCCAACGATTTACAGGGTTGGGAGGTGCACCTAGGTGTTAAACAGCGATGTAGAGCGGGAGGGATTCATCCGCTCAGCAAGATCTCCTAAGGTGAGGAGTACGATGCTTCAATTAGGAAACCCAACCAAGGGTAAACCAATGCCAAGATCCACCATCGTTCTGGTATCAAACTAGTCGCGTGGTGGCAGATCTCTGTCTTATCCACAGCGGCGGCTACTGCCTGTGTGGTGACGACCTGGGGCAGACTTTTGCTGAGCTGAGCTCGGGATTCCAGGGAACAGCAACGGCTAAGCCAGCGAAACTCCGAGAAGATGGAGATAGTGCTGGGGCCAGCACAACCATAGAAGACGAACTGTCCAATTATCCAAGTAAGTAACTGTATAATACAGCAAAGGGATAGGGCACGGGTAACGCTGTTATTAGTGGTGCTCTGCAATAAATACGTGGTCTTTCGATCGATCCCATGCCGTGGGCTAACTAACCCTTCATTTCCTTCAGAGACGGCACTTTTTTTGCCACAGTTGTCTGGCATGATAAGAGCGCGGACTTTATGCGCTATGCATTCAATCACCTCTAACGATGCCTAGTGAAGTCGAATGCCTGGCACATCCATCAAGGATTGATCAACGCTGAACTCGTTACCCTTTCTCTTTCTATAGTGAACGCACTCCTCACCTTTCCCCATGAATTACTTGGCTATAATACCTATTACCACACTATAAGAACGTTGAGAAGTTCCTAGTTCACTTGATGGTGTGGTGTCCAAATCACTCTACTATAATTACCGTTCATTCAGATCTTTTATTTTGTCTAGTTCACCTAAATATAAGGGCACGTGTAGCGCACTGATTAAATATGATGCATTTGGTCATTGATTCGATCCAGCGTAATGATCAAACCAAGCCCTCCATATTTATGGGTGTATCAAATTCATTATAGGTTTGTCTGGATGTTGTAGAAACACTGCAATAGGTTCAGTACAACCACTTATGATCGTGCCAGTTGAATAGAATACATGGTGCGATGATGAACGCCGAACGATTTTTATCGCTGTATCCCTTTATTCTTTTCTACTACCTTTCATTTCATCGTTTGAAGGACGTCACAAAATTGATCAGAATCCAAACTATTCCCTGTCCGTGCGAACAACAATGTCGAAATGGATGTGAACGTCACAATCAGAATCAAACCCTGTGTGATGACGTTTGTAAAGAGGTACACTTATCGCAGTTATCTTCATTAATTAATAATGGTATATGACTTCTACTATTTCACTTTATTTAACAGTTAGTAATTTTACAACGGTTAGAGGACAAAAAATCCAATAAGGGTAGGTTTATTCTGTCTCTGCCTATTTCTACAAGTCAGTGGTTATGTTTACGTATTAACTATATTTTTAAAATATTTCGCATTTTTTAAAGGTCTGTGCCAATGACTGCCCGCCGGCGCAACAAGATGACAACCAACACCCCCAAGTGCTGATTGATTTCACAGCACCAGAATGTTTACCCATTTGTGAACAGGTACTGTGTACTTACATCTATACTAATTCAGTTGTTGTTAAAATTATCCTGACGTTGTTCTAACTGCCCTTCGATTTGGTATGAATATTGATACTAAGAAAACAGGCTAAGAGAAAAAGCGAAAAAGGCCTCGTTGCTGCAATGTGAAGCACGTGAGTCACGAGAACGATAATCGTGTGTTCGAAGCTAGACTGGGGATGCGAGTTTTGCAAATTTTTCAGCATTATTGCGGTTGTACTTCACACAGTAGTCTGCCGTGGAAATAATAGGCTGTAACTAAAAAAGATATTTACTTACATGGTAATTGAATGGCCCTGTCCTCACTGGTTGTGCGGGCCCCAGCATAATCTCCATTTTTCGGAGATTTGCTGGTTAAGTCATTGTGGTTTCCTGGTATCCCGAGCTCAGCCAGGTCAAAGTCTGCCCCAGGTTTTCGCCACCATAGGCAGTCGCAGCCCTTGTGGATGAGAGGGGGCATTTGCCGCCATGCGACTTTGATACCAGGACGATGCTGGATCCTGCTATTGGTTTACTCTTTGCTGGGCCTCCTGATGGAAACGCCGGACTCCTTCTCAGCTTAGGAGACCCTACCAGGCGATGAATCCCCCGCTGTACATCGCAGTGCGACACTCACCCCAGCCACGATGAGGCGGTAAAGCGTTGGGAGGAAATAAAAAGTTAGACAATATTATTGACAAAATTTTAGGCTAAGCCAGGGACTTGAGCGAATTTTCCAAAACTTTTGAATTTTGTTGAAATACAGTTCTGATGTACGGTAATGTCGAAATAGTAGTTTTTCCTGTGTTTCCAATGTATAGACAAATCTGAAGAAGAGAAATCGGTAATGTTATTTTTGTGTTGTATTTGGTCATCGAAGACCTTCTGTCGTAGATCTAGAGTAATCTGCTACAACGGGAAGTATGTGAACTGAGATACAGTACAAAAGAGAGCTGTATTGCTGAGCTGTAGTGTCCCCAAATGTTATCATTAACGACTTTTTTACATGACCCTACATAACAAATTTTTTTTACCTGTTTACACTACCAGTCTTTGACACCTACTGCGAGGATCCCAGGACTTGTTTTACATTCTTTTCGTTTCCTTGCATTCACCATCCACGAAAGTCCGCGAACTTTTTTTGGGTGTGGCTTCGACTGCTGCTTGAGGATTTTTCCATGTTTGCTCTCTATTGTTGTCGATTGCTGATCGAAGCTTCCTTATTCCAATGCGGCGTCAAACCTGCGCCTAGGTAGACTAGGCCTCAAGCGTTGTGAAAGGGATCACTACTACTGCGTCACCCGTGCCATTAGCGACTTTTACAGAGGGGTCTTAAATAAATTTCTCGTACATGATACGACAACAGGTTATTACTTGAATTTGGGGTATCTGTATTTAAGAAGTGTAAGAAACCACCTTATCTACGCCCTTAAGGTGAACCTTCAAGAGCGTCTCAATATGTTCTACAGAATACTCTGCAAATCGTCCTTTCATTTCATGTTCTATTGAAGAAAAAATCGAACGTTTTTGAAGGCAGGGTTTCCTTCCGCCTAATATAGAAGGATTTGTTGACTTACAAAATATGGGCAACGAAAAGTGAAAAACTCACAGAACGTGTAGAATCAACGGAGAAGACGAACAAGACGAACTGAGGTTGTCGCATCGAATAAAAAAGTCTGCTCTGTTGATCAAAATAAGGATGTGAATGCACAAAATCTAGTTGTAGTAGCAGTTACGCAAACCTATTTGCTGAATAGTTCCGTAATACTTAGATATCCCGTCTCACATACAGTGCTCTGCAACAGTTACCCTTTGTTTCGCCGTCTTTCTTGCGACTTCCATTTCGTGGGAGTGGTCGATTGAGTGTATAGTTTTGGTTGAAAGATCTGCTGACTACTTCGTTCATTCACATGTATAACCCAGTTTGCTTTTTTTAGACTTTTGGAATAGCCTTGATGAGAAGCTTCTAGGTTTTCAAGGCACTTTGCCGTTGCGGGTCGGACGGAGGCTTGATGCCATGAGACTATGATTCTTCAGGACGAAGGGTACCATTAGTCAATCAATGTAGAGAATTTCTTGCATTGTATATTCAGACGTATTGAACACTTCGTTAAGTTCTTTTGTTGTCTCCACTTCAATGAAATTTATCCAAAAAATGGCATTGTCATTAGCAAAACAAATGTTGGATGGGAACTTGTCCTATGTGGGCTTCTTTCGTGTCAAACGAGTCATCATGTCATTCGTGTTATAAAAAGGTTAGAGAGATATAAACAAAAGCACAGCGATGAGCACAAGCTTTTGTAAATACTAGATGAAGTGGATGAAAACTTTACTCTTATATGCATGACATTGTACTCCAAATATTTCTGCATGTTTTAGTCTTGTAATGCTCAATGCGTCGAGCACTTACCACAAGAACAATGTGGCAATTTGTGTCGAGGACAATGCAACACTGTCTGTTCACAGGTTCTTCACTTCTTTTCAAATGCCTTAATCATTCATTGGTTGACTTTCGACTTAGCATAAAGTTCTGAACGATGACAGAAAACTTGTAACCAAAGAAAAAAAGGGATATGTTTCCAACCAGGGACTTTAGTGGTTTATTTCTTGCGCTAGTTCACTACTGAGTCATGATTATTTGATAAGCTCCTTTGTATCGCCTTTAATATTGCTAATAGTTGAGTAAATCCAAAACGATTTACGTTTGTCCTTGTGATAGGAGGAGCTTGAGAATTCCAAGGACATTAACAGCATCACTTCTCTTTATTAAAAAAGGGATAAAGCTCTCGGCGTTGATCAATCCCTGTGGTATGCTCCATGCATTCGACTTCATTAAGTATCGTTGGAGGTGAATGAATGAATATCTGGCCTTGACAATGACTCGTGGTGGCCTACCGATGTATCGAGCCAGTGCTGCTATCCTCCCTGACAAGTCTGGTACCAATTTGCCTACCGCGGAGGGATGGAAGCCTTGATGGGCCATGGGAGGGGGATCGATTCCACGTGTGTGTCGCAGTAGCGCCTCCAACCACTGCGCCACACGCTCCCCTTTCTCTACATTAGTACCATTATTTATACTGATATTCGTAGAAAGCTAGCCTCGAATAACTTTGTGAACTGCATCAATGTCGGCTTAGCTTCCAATTGAAAATGTCGAACTCGCTCTCAGCTTAGGTGGTCCTATTCGATGAATTAAACCTAGCTGTATATCGCAGCTCGGTATCCAAGAAACACCTCCAGCCACGAGTAAGGTCCTTAATTACTTCAGGAATGGATATGTTTTAAAGTTTTTGAATTTCCAGATGAAAAATAAACTGTTCGTTTAGGCGGCGGCGCTGCAGATGGGAGCACCATTGGCCGCTCGGTGCGTTCCGGTATGCCAGCCGGCTTGTCAACCTTCTTGCATCAAAAGAAATGCTCAGGTCGAAGTTCGGGTAACATCGTCATTCCGTTACTATTATTTTCTGTTATCATAATAACTTTCTTTACAATTATTCATTGATATTTCATTGGCTTTGTGATATTCAATTGGTCGGTCCTCTCCTTTTCTTTTTACGAGGAATGCTTTTCGTTGCATCAATTTCCTCTGTGCGCCACTTTTTCTAGATTTTGATCAACACCTACTCACTTGTTGAACGACAATTTATCGACATTCTAAGATTTGTTTAAAACTACAGATGACATTTGAACTTTACATTTCCTAAAGCTTCCAACCATAATAAATGGAACTCGACAAGCCACAGCCATTAGTAGCTTGTCATGCCAATTTTAGGAGAGCAGTAAAGAGAAAAATCACCTTTGTGCTATGCTATACATGACCACTTAGATCCAAGTCAAGCAATGTCGATTGGCCTGTGAAAGGGTCTGTGAGCGCCAATGCCGATCCAGCCTGTCTACTTCAACATCGCTCCAGTCGGACTGCTGCGCAACCTGCACAAAACTCTGCCAGCTGTCGTGTTCTACCAAGGCACCACCGCAGGTCGCCGTTAGACACTCCACAGTACAACGATCGAAAGCCGACAACAGTTGTGCGTTACGATGCATGACAGATTGCAAGAACTTTTGCCCGAGAGGAACTGATGAGTGTGCTAAAGGTTAGTGAAGTAAATATCACAAATGTTCGTCTTCTTCGGATCTGCGAAAAATACTCGACAAAGAGACCTGAAAGGAAAAGAAATGTTAGCATTAATTCCCCGTTTTTTTCACATGGAAAAATCCCCAGACTAGAAGTCACGCCAAGTGGTGTTCAATCTGGTGTATGAGAAAAAAGAAAGAAAAAACAGAACTGTTACAACAATCCCCACGATCGACTGTCCATTATCCTCGGCATTGATCAACTAGTTGTCGATACTTTTGTTGAGCAAACACGAGGTGTAACACGAGGTGTTACTTTATTCTTTATTCCGTTAAAGCAGACTCTTCTGCACTACCGTCTTCTTCAGAGCCTGGAAGGGTATAATGATGGGCAATTTACTACGTCAAACACTTCAATAATACATTCAGAATGATGAAAATCTAAATCGCAATCACGCGATCAACAGCTTCTCGAAAAACCCAACGTTTATTACGTGCTTTCCATTGAAGAAGAACAGCTGATCAGAGTCTCATATAGTCGATGAATGCACCACTTCACATCAAAAGTCGATGCGAGGGTACGGGGCCAGATCACGTCTGATCTCCGGGCACTCCTCCCTGCTACTCATCCTAGGGTTCCTTGTATTTATCCAAAAAGCGTCTAGAAGTTCGCACGTTGGACCTTTGACATCCTATGCGAGCATAGTGACTTTTACATCAAAATCGTCTCCGCTATGCTTTCGTATACTATGCGTTCCTAGTGGCGTGCCTTGTCTTGCTTTTCGTTTGCCGTATACGTGTTTTTTATGCGGATAATAAAGGTCTGCTCGTTTCGCCAATATATTTATCTCCGCAAATATTACAAGAGATCAGGTATATCGTACCTGAACTCATGCAATCACCATCCCTGCCGTAAGCGCAAATTATGCAACTTTGTGTTTCGCATAGACAGTCGTGTAGCCGGTTACGAACTAACTGATGACGAAGAGTATCGAGTGGTATTTAAACAATTGCAACCGATTCCTCTAGACCTGCACTTCCTAAGCATTATTTTATCGCTTTTTTTAGTTTCATGTAACCTCATTTATGATACAGCTATTAGGAACTGATATGTGGCAGAAAAAGACTCTTAGGAACTGTATAGCAAATATGAAAACTCTGAATCGCGTTTGTCGCGAACACGATGCTGTACTGAATGCAGTGGATATGTTGTACTGATCTATGCACAGCTTTAATCCATATGCATGGTTTGCCTTCTGTTGTGTCATCAGTGCACTTTATTTCATAGTGTACTATTCCAAAAATCCTAGGCTGTGAGGCGAGTTGTAAGCAACTCTGCGGGCCGACACCAAATTCGGCCTACAATTGCAACCTCCCATGCGATACACAGTGCACTCAGGAGTGTTTGGACACAGGTGTTATTGATTTCACGGTCACGATTCATCAAGTAATAGGTTATAATGTAGTATCTAAAGTATTCAGATCTTGGATGTAGAGAAACTTGTCTTCGAAAATGCGAGTTTGCGTGCCCGATGGTGAGCTGCAAAGACGCTTGTGAAACTGTGTGCAAGGTGTGCAGCTTATCGGTGGTCTAGTACAAAAAAACATGCTATATATATATATATATATATATATATATATCGGTTTAACCACAGTGACGCTGAGATATTTGCACAACTCCGAACCGCTGGTGTCTGCGGCGGGGGGACGAACGCCCTATTACCCTTTCCAGGGGCTAACGCGTTCAACATCACACCATGCGGGCCTTTCGTTTCGCCTTTCTCTCAGCTAATTCTATCGATCAGTGCTGTCAGCAATCACTCGTCAGCGGGAATGACAGAACTAGCTGAGGGAGAGGAAAACGAAGGACCCGCATGGTGTGGTGGTGAACGCGTTAGCTCCCGAAAAGGACAACAGCGCGTTCGTTCCCACCGCAGACACCTGCGGTCCAGAGTTTTGCAAGTATCTCAGCATCATTGAAGTTATCAGATTTAAACTGTTCGTGTGATTTCATGACTAGAGACAGATTAGAAATGATCTAGAGTAAAGAATGAAGAAAATAAAACATTGGGCCATTGATTATCTCATGTGCTTTGGGTTCCAACTTTTGGACAATACGCTGCTGTTTTCAGACACAATGCACATTTTCCGGTCAGCAGTCACGGGATTGCTTACCCGCGTGCTCTCAGTCCTGTTCAGAATTGTGTCCTATGAAACGAATGAATATGCCTTAAGATCAAATCTTACGACAGTCAACTTAGTTAGTGCCAAGTGACCATCATCCGAGAATTCCAAGCATCAAGACGAGTAATAACTCTCTCGAATGTCTTTCCTTTTCACCGACTTTGTATTGTAATTATCAATAGTTGTTCTGTTGTGACAACTGTTTTATGAATGCCATTAATTTCTTCGCATTGGAATCGTTATTGTTTTACGACGAAATTTCTTTTAATCATTGGTTTATAAAATGTGCTCAAGTCTTTGTTTGCATTACAGAATCCTTTCCATTGGTCATCCATAATTCCATAGCTTTTCACTGAGAAACAGAGTGAAAGCAGAAACTATTGTGAGAATGATTGTTATAAATGGTGCTACATCGTCTATGAACATTTCCTCATTTCCCAAGATTGACTGTCTATCAACCTCGACGTTGTTCCCAATGAGTCCGCTTTTTTCTTCTTCAGCAAACTCGAGGTTATTAATGACAAGGTTCCTTCAGGTGACGTTGCAGCAAATTTCGCCTTCTTCAAAGCCTTCGCCTCATGACTGACAGGAATTCGCACCATTCTGGAATCGAACTAGTCGCATAGTGGTAAATCTCCCTCTTATCTACGAGGGCAACGATTGCCTAGAATGGTGACGACGGGAGGAAAGCTTGGGCTAGTCTGGCCTCGAGTCTTGAGAGAACCAAAGTGGCAACACCTACGGAGAATGGAAATTATGCTGAGGCCAGCACAAACGGTGAACAGCGGTAATCGAAGCATCCAAGTAAGTATCCAGAAACTGGAAGTGTCACGTTACTTGCAACCTGCTCATATAAATATCTCCATAGCTACAACAGAAGAACAGCTATAGCTAGACTTCAATCGCACTGGATTTAAAACAGCTTCTTCACACATTTACTGCATTCTATAAGTCTTCCAAGGAGTATTTTGGAATTTGGGAAGGTTAAGTTGGGTTCAATCTATCCAGCTAAACACCTCCATAATCTGAGCAGCGAAAGCGCGAAACAAATATTTCAATCGCATTGAAAATAAAATGTGTTCATCACACAAATGCCGCTTTCAATGAGCCTTTCACTGAGTATTTCACGTAGAGATCAACCGCACTGAGTTCATATAGATGGGTATAGGTACGTAGTTATAATCACAATTTTAACTTATTATTTACTACCTACTCTTTTCAATGGTAGAATATATTGCGAAATATAACTTCAATATCTCAGCATTATTAACTAACTACAGTCTCAGCTTAACTGGGCTCGTTGCCGATTTGAGCTCCCCAGATCAATCCCGCTGAAGGGTGATTGCTGATGGCAGAGATCGATAGAACTAGGTGAGAGGGAGGCGAAACAAAGGACCCGCATGGTGTGGTGGTGAATGCATTACTCGCCGGAAAGGACAATAGCGCGTTCGTTCCCCACCACAGACACCTGCGGTCCGGAGTTTTTGCAAATATCTCAGCATTATTGAAGATAAATGCTTAATTACCTATGTTCGAAATTAAGCTCTATGGCAAAGTCAAGAAAGTCGCGAGTGGCAAATTCCTGTGAAGTCGGACACTCCGCTCAGAGCTAGTGATTATTCGGTGCTCAGAACTGTTTCGAAGTTCTATTCCTCAATGGAAGCTGCTATGCGCTTTGAAATTTGTTCAGTGGCGATGATGTCAACCATTAATAGACGACTTCGTGACATATATTGGATGTACCTTAACATTTACATAAGGACCGCTCACCTTTACCTGTCTTTGAGGGTGAAGAAACTGCTAGCAAAAAGTGGCTGTTCTTAATTCGTGCTTAATAAAGAATTTGTGGTAGAAAAGCTATCGATTGAATGCAGAAACTTTGTCAGCGAATTGTTGGCGGCAAAATAAGTAGATGGAAATGAAAGTCGACCTAGTCCCACTCTATCTGCATCCTGCGCATAAGTGGAAATCAATGCAGGGCAGGCCTTTTAGTATTAACGACATATCGTGTCAGTTTTGACCAGCCGATAGGCTAATGTTTAGAACTATTACATTAAGAAAAGATGCATGCAAAAGCGAAGCATACCGGCCGAAGCGCTTAGACGTTTTCAACTGAAATCTCAACAGTGACTATTCTCTACCTCATAGAAAACATTCCGTATTCGTTCATAATCGCTTTGCTTGTACTGCTTCAATCTGATCAAGACCATGGTTGTTATTGACTGGTGGCATAGCATTCTCTTTTTTGCCCTTGGTAGCTTACAGACATTTCATCCAGCTCGTGATCACCTGCATCAATCGATTCCGTAACCTCTAATACTGTCCATCCCTCCGGATTACGCTGATGTCCTCCCCATCACAACCAGTCCATTACATCTTCAACTCACAAATTATTCCTTTTGCGTTGTAGTAATTTTTGTTGTGAGAAGTTTCATTTTCCAATTTTCTTCCGCTATCTTTCATGGTCATAGAGTATCCATTTCTCGTCGTAAGTGGTACTTTGATGCAAAAATGGTTACCTGCTACGCCGATTAACCTACGACTTGCCTGTTTTTTCCCAGCGTTCTAATTTTTGCATGCCAGCACGATCGTACGAATTGCACCTACCGTGCGCTTAGTGTTAGGAAGTCGTATAGAAATGGTAGGACTTGATTTCTAACCGGGTCAGTGTTACTTTTGTACTTACAACCACGACGTTCGTTTACAGAACCTGTGTCTGCGCATTCAAATTTTTCGAACTAGTGACAAATAATCCGCTCTATTAAATGAAACATTTGCACATTTGAATATGCGTTGACGCCCTTATTTTGCGTATATATCCAAATCCGCATCTATGTATGTATGTGTACGTATGTAATGCATGTAATGTATGTAATGTATGTTTGTATGTGAGCGTATGCACGTCTATAGGGTGTGTATGTATATGTGTGATTGTGTATCGAATAAAAGTTTATGCTGAAAGTAAGGATGTGAATGAACGCTTTTATTCAAGAAGTTAATGAATAATACCAATAAAAAAACTCGACGTTGACTTAGGATTTTGGTTACTTTCACTGAGTTGCGAAAGCGTAGTCATTCGTTTAAGGACGGCTTATTCGGTAACGTAAAACGGTTGTAGCATCACGAGCTCTGTTGCTGTAAGTAATCACAGGCACGATATTGTGTGTCGAAACCAATGATGTTCCAACGTTTTCTGGAGCACAGAATCTAAACACTCCGAAGTATAGAAGCAGCGTAGAGAAAATGATAGATTTGCTCAGGGTTAGACACACGCTAACCTGTAACCAGTATGGCGTTTATCAGTTCCTGTTTTGATTTCAACTCCAGCGTATTCGCAACCGTCGATAGCAAAGCCGGTTGGGTAGCTGTCAAGCACTACTTCAATCTTAGAACCAGGTGGAGCCTTAAAGAACGAATATGTTAGTTCTACCAAACATTAAATTACCTTAGCATAAATATTCATGCCTGAATCCAGTAATTGCATGTAGTGAAATCATCGCTTGTTGTTTTTGCACCCACTGTATCTCTGAGCGTTTGGAAGGAGGTGGTTGCCGTTAATGTCTCACCGCAACCCGTTGGCTGGAAAGAATAACTGCACCATCTAGATGGACTGTTTAAAAAATGCTTGAAACACAAAAATCTCCTTACTCTTTGATTGCAAAGTTTTCCGCCATAACCACTGGGACAAATGCAATTAAAGCAACTCCTGGGATGTGGAAACCCACCGTTTTGGCATTTGGCCGACGAGCTTGTTAGACATTTATCTGTGTTAATTTATAGTTAAGTAAAAATGTTGCGGAACATAAAAGAAGACCGAATACTAATGTAATGTTCTCTTACCCAGACATTTGTAATGCAAATTCATCATGAGTTTATCGTAGAATGAAATTATTGGTGAGCCAAGGGTTTGTATATACCTCATATCTCGTGGTACCATGACGGGCTCATTGTTCTTGGAGACACTGCAATTGAAATGTTTACAACTTTATTGTGGTTTTAAGCTGAAATATTTAGCAGTTCGTAGACGCGCACCCCGTTGCTCCATAATGCATAACACTTCCATAGTCGTATGTAAGGTTATAATTGTAGTTGAACGACCGACTTTGTTTCGTGAATTGGGACAACCAACCGTCCTAAAACCATATCTTTGTGTTCGTAACTGTCTATATTACTAATTTCCCTTAAAATTACCAAGAAGTTCATTTTTAAAAGCGTGATGAAGTCGTCACGATCGTGTCTCGACTGCGTGTGGAAGAAACCTAATGCGTGTCCAATCTCGTGTGCAGCGGTTCCAACCTGTAAGCAAAATAAGGATCCCATGTTGCCTATGCACTAACGCGCTGCAAAAAATCTGTAAATCATACAGATTCGCATCCACTTCCAAGAGATAGAGCCTGTACTCCTCCAACTTTTCCTACATTAGACCAACAGCCATCTTCTTTGATAAGGAGAATCCTATCCGGTGCTTCAAACTTATTTATTGCGTAGAACTCTTCGTGTTAAAAAAAAATTAGCGGTGACCAACCTGTGTTGCTTTCAAAGAAATTAATGCACGTTTCGCTCTGCCAGGTCTCCGCAGCTTTCTTAAACACTCTTTTCGCTGCTAGGGCTGAACTTTGTAGGCAAATTATTTATGTTTACTATTAAAAGCGTTTAGATCAGAACAAAACGGTTCAAGAGGGCGCACTTGCGTTCGAATAAAAGGAGTAGTATACTCCGTTTGACCACAATGTTTTGGGATAACTCCGGTCACGGTATGCTTGTCGTTTGATGCGATTGCTTTTGTTCTCTTCAATACCTTCCATCATCTCCTCGACTTGTTCTCTGAAAGCAAGAACATTGAATACAGAACAGGACAACCCGGAATCAATAAGCAATAAATGAACAAACTTAGTGAGAATCATGTCTCCTTGGAATAGCGCTGTGTCCACTTTGCTGTTGTGATTGATTTCTTCGATTGTATCACCCACTGGTTGGATGTGATTCTTTTTGATTTCGACGTAATTCTAAAACTTGACTTTACTTCTTCAATGACTCCCATGCGGTGGGCCATGTACTCACTCACCTTCATCTCATTTAATAATTCAGCATTTTGCTCAGGAGATAGAGTGAGTTCGTTACTTATTTCTTCCTCCATATTGTGCAATTGCTCCAAAAAACTTCATTGTTCCGTCCGCATTCTTTTCCTAAGAAAAGAGGTTAGAGAATAAAAAAAAATGACTACTGCTTATTTTTAGGTATGCGGTCGGTCCGACATTCTTACATTTCTGAGGAAGTTATATCCCTCCTTTACTTTCACTTCAAAACCATCTTCGGTTCGTTCAGCTCTACCTTCCGAGCTCTCCAGAATCCCTGCTCTGACGATGGTGACCAAAAAATGCGAGTATTATAACTCTCATCCTGAAACATTAAATAGAATGAAATGAAAGAAAAGCTGCAAAGTCGAATAGGGTATGTTGCAACAGTATACATCCTACGGATTCACTTCAGCATGATAGTTAAATTGAGCACATTCCGTTTCTGTCGCTAGAATTACTATTTGTTAGTGCGGTTAAGAAAAAAGGTTGTTGTCCTTGTTTACTGCGTTCTTATGAACTATTCTGAGTCGCAAAGTGTTATCTACAGCGGTGTGTTCACCTCATTTGCAGGATTAACAAGCTCAAAATGAGTTCGACATTTGTTTCGGTAAGCGTAGTTCCATAGGAGTAAACATAAGCTCTTTCTAATGTGCCGAATAGGAAATTAACAAGGAAAGCATAAGGCATAGTTATCGTGGCTGGTGATATTTCTCTAGGGTGAGAGTCCTTTATACAGAAAGTGGAACCAAAGAATAGAGAATAAAAAAGATTACACAAGGTTGACTAAATGACGTTTGTTTGAGGCTGCAAGTTGAGCGGTAATTAACCAGCTGCCTCTGCAACATGCACAGTTTCCGTCCAAAGGTCCTGACGGTAGGCGTCAACTTGTTCATGGGCACTGCGGTGAAAGATGATGTATGACAGTTTCGTGCTAAAAGAGCAGTAAATAAAGCACTTGCTTTATGATTAACATGAAGAAAAACCTGTTAGCTTGCCAAATTCTGAATGCGACATAATTGTTCTAGTCCTACTGTTGTTTCTTATTTTGATCTCACATCAAGATATTGGTTGCTTCCTTTAAAACATCAAAAGCTCTCACTTAGTTGGCAAAGGTTGATAATGTTTTTCCTGAGCTGCTCTGCTGAACAAGGGAAATATTGTACTAGGAAACTGCGATGGTGTTAGGCTTCCCGGAGTTCTCAAATCCCAGACGTTTGAGTGGATTTCATGAAGTTCTTGGGACATAATGTGAAGCATTTTTTACGGCACAACGTGGTGATTTATTCGGGTTTCAACTACGTCTGTCATTATCCAGAATGTCTTCGATTTCCATCATTATCGTCTGCGTTGCCTTAAGGTTACCTTGCCTTGTTTAAAAAAAATTGTACACAGCTGAGAGAGAGGCATAAAGAAGGACCTGCATGGTGTGATGGTGAACGCGTTAGCAGCCGGAAAGGCTAATACCGAGTGTGGTCCGTCCTCACTTCTGTTGCACAGTTACAACACTGGTTGAAATCGACTTGCTTCCTCGCATCCATTGTCCGCAAAGGTTTCTAGATTTTGCTTGTGGGTTAGGCTGCTGCTTGGAGAGTTCCGTCTTCGTTATGCTTGTTGTTAAATGCTGTTCGAGTTCATTCGCCCTTCAATCTCGGGATAACGGAACTAGGGAGTTACAGACTGTACTACAATAGACCATCATATTTTCACTATGCCATCTTTCGTTGTCTTCAAATGTGCAGTATAAAAAGCTCTCCGCGTCGTTCAACCCCTGAGGGATGCGCCATGCATTCGACTTCATTGAGTATCGTTGGAGGTGATTAAATACATATCTGGCTTTTACAATGACTTGCGGTGGCCTACTGATGTATCGAGCCATGCTGCTATCCTCTCAGACAAGTCTGATACCAATTTGCCTACCCCGGAGGGATGGAAGGCTTGGTGAGCCATGGGCACTGGGATCGATTTCACGTGTATGTCGCAGTGGCGCCTCTAGCCACTGCGCCACACGAGGCCTAAATATGCAGCAAGATATTTATTTATTAAGAGACAATTTACACAGCAATATGTTACTTTATCTCATCTCATTTCTATCTAAATTCTTTGCTTTGGCCCCTGTCGATCTAAACCTTTCGCTGCTTGATTTCAATCTTTTGTAGTCCTGCGTTCTTTTTTATAATTTTTAATTTGGTGATCAATTTAACAGCGAGGAGGTAACAACAACACATTGTTAACAGCAAAAACTGACTACACATATAGCACTTGGCACAAACAATTTTACCTTTGCCTTGCTGTCGAAACTTATAAGGTCCCTGATAATGACAAACAAAAACTAGTAAGTGCAGAAAAGGGATGGTGGCTAATGACCAATTTAGTACAGCTAAAGCTAGCGAGACGTTCTCCACTTTTTCCTGGTTGGACGTGGTGATAGCCGCTTATCTGGTGTTTTGAGATTTCCTAACATTGTGCTAACTAATTGTTCACTTTACTTTCGTATCGATGAAAACCGTTCTAGTATCAAGAATTTTTAAGTTTCAAATCCCTTCTCGTCATTCCATATTTCATATTTCATTACAATTCCTTTTGTACTGTTTTGTATCTGCTGTACTGCTATGACCGTTAGTCGGAAATCCTATACTCTTCCAGGACGCAGCTGGTCAACATCAGGCGATGTTGCGGCGTGCGTCATTTGTGCAACTCTGTGTGTTCTTCTCTTTCACTGCTCTTTGATTCCACTTATTGTAACTGCGCACGTCACAGGATTGTCGCTTATCAAATGAATCCCGTTTTAAATGTCCAGTAAATATGCAAATATGTGAACGTCATTGTCGCTGAATGTCGTTTGTTTATGTCCATTTCTTCAACAGCTCAACGTTCTGCCTTCCTCCTGTTTTTCAAATAAAAGTTGACTGAATTCCCATCACCAGCTTTCTATTAAGCTCGGCATTGGTCAAATAGTTCCCGATATTAGTGTTGAGCAAACACAAGGTGTTACTTTATCCCCACGATCGACTTTCTAGGGATGCTGGTTTAAAACCATCAGTTATCTCTCAACTGAAAAGTTAATTTACCATCATGTCCCGTCTTGCACTTGCTTATAAAAACTCATAAGTTGATATCCAGCAATGATCTTGCGTCTACCGATCCATCATTTTTTAAGGTTACACCTATCACTTGCTGTGTAGACGGACCAGCAGATAGGGATAACGTGATTTTTTAACCTGAATATTTACTCAGTTGGTGGAACAAATTCCATCCTATTTTACGAATACCCAGATGTTTCTGGATCGCCTACTTACTACGCAGCTTAACAGCGCGTACGTGATGGAGTCTTTCGACGTTACCGCCCATTTTACAAACGTGTCGAATGACTCCGCTATACAAGCCATATTCGAATTCCTTATACAACACGAAAGAGAATTAAACATGTACGGCTTTAAGATAGAGAAGTTGATGGCACTCTCAAAAGAATGCTTGTGCTGCTCAATCTTCATATGGTCTGGAGAGTACTACGCTCAAATAAGAGGGCTGGCAAAGCGACACCGACTGACAGCAAGTCTTGCCATTGCGTTTATGTCTAGAATAGAAGCCCCGTTATTGATCTCCGGCCGGGTACTCTACTGTAGATATATAGATGACTGTTTTGTCCTTTGCTCAACACAAGAGGAAATGAACAAATGTTTCGAGTTGTTGAACGAACAGTCACAGTATATCAAGTTCACCCGAGAAAAACCGAAAGAAAATTGGCTTCCATTCCTGAACGTCCAAATTAACCTGTCAGAAAACGACTACATTACGAAGTGGTACCAAAAGCCAAGTAGTAAGAACATCTTGGTTCATTATCTCTCCTCTCACCCCTCTCACACGAAAAGGGCGCTGGTAAGAAACATGTTTCGAACAGCAACCAACGTGTGCACGGGAAGAGAGCAGAAGGAAGAATCCTGGAACCTCGCGTGGGAAATAGCCATTTCCAATGGATACGAAACTGTAGCTCCTCGGCCCCCCAAACCATATCTCTAGAGATAATACGGTTCCGTTTATCCTGCCCTTCATCTCAAACGAACTAAGTGCAGCTATAACACGCTGCTTACGAAGAGCCGGTCTAGAGAACTCGGTTAGAATAATCGAAGTACCACCGAGCACTCTAAAAAGCTAACTAGTTCGCAACCGCCTGTATGACCGTCTATACAACCCAAAATTGTATAATTAGCTCCAACGGTAGAGACGGTGATTGCATGAGTTCGGGTACAGTTTATCTGATCTTTTGTAAAGCGTGCGGAGACGAATACATTGGCGAAACGGGTAGACCACTCTGCATCCGTATAAAAGAACACCTAGTTGGTAAACTTAAAGTTAAACCAAGTACCCCAGTGGCCACGCAAAGGACACAAAGACATAACGGGGAGGATTTTGAAGTAGAAGCTACGATCCTCGCAAGTCGAAAACACAAGCGTGCAAAATTCTTGAGGCATTCTGGATTAATTCAAAGGATCGGGAAATGAATCGCAGGGAAGAATGCCTCATAATCACGCGCGATGTCGGGCAGGATTTAAGAACGTTGTTTTGATCTGAGAGGCACATTACGCTTCCATGTAAGTTCTGTGCGGTTGGTCTCCAGGTGAAATTTTCAGTGGAAGACTCATAGAACTCGGTGAATATGCGATGAAGCCATTCTGTGTTCAACGTGATTGAAATCTTGGTTTAGCATTTTCTCTGTTTGCTTATGGAGGTGTTTGGCGTGGTAGATTGCGGTCAACTTGAATTTTCCAGGCTCTGAGGAAGGCGAAATCCTCCGAAAAATCAGCTTGTTTTTTGAATAAAGAATAAAATAACACCTCGCGTTTGCTCAACAAGAATGTAAAGAATTACTTGTTCCTTTGTTCTTTATTCCGTCAAAGCTGACGTTTCGGCAGCATCGCCTTTTTTCATAATCAAGAAAGCTATAATGATAGACAATTCACTACGTCAAACGCTTCAATAATACATACAGAACGAGGGAAATCTAGATCGCAATCACGCGATCAACAGATTCTCGAGAAACCCATCGTTTATTACGTGTCTTCCACTGAAGAAAAACAGCTGATCAGAGTCGCATATAGTCGATAAATGCACCACACCACAGCAAAAGTCGATGCGAAGGTACGGGGCCAGATTACGTGTGATGCTCGGGCGTTCCTCCCTGCTATTCATCCTAGGGTTCCTTGTACTTATCCAAAAAGCCTCTAGAAGTTGGTGCCTTGGAGTTTTGACATCCTGTGAGAGCATAGTGACTTTTATATCAAAATCGTCTCCGCTATGCTTTCGTATCCTATGCGCCCCTAGGGAAGTACTTAGTCTTGCTCTTCGTTTGCCATCTAGGTGTTCTTTTTATGCGAATACATAAAGATTTGCCCGTTTCTCCAATATATTCATTTCCGCAAGTACTACAAGAGATCAGGCATATCGTACCTGAACTCATGCAATCACCGTCCTTGCCAAGAGGGCAAACTACGCAACTTTGTGTTTCACATATATGGTCATACAGGCGGTTGCGACCTAACTGACGACGAAGAGTATCGGGTGGTATTCCAACTATCGCTACCGATTCCTCTAGACCTGCCCTTTTTAAGCATCATTTTTTAGTACACTTACTTCATCGCTAATGAAGGACAAGATAAATGGGATTTTTTTTCGGCCAAACCATTCGTTTTGGAGCGTCGCTCTCCTTCTGAACTTATCTCGTGGGGTTACTAAATCGTAGCCACCGGAGGTAGCTATTTGCTAAGCCAAGTTGCGCGATTCCTCTTTTAGTTCCCTTTTCGTGCCAAAAGAGGTGGCTGTTCCAAACATGTTTCTTACAAGCGCCTTCATTGTATGTGAGGGGTGGGAAGAAAGGAAATGAACGAGGATATTCTTGTTACTTGGTTTTCGGCACCATTTTGTCATGTAACCATTATCCGATAGGTTTATTTGAACGTTAAGAAATGGAAGCCAATTCTCTTGGTTTCTTCCGGGTGAATTTTATGTACTCAGAATGCTCATTCAACAGTTCGAAGCATTTTTTTCATCTCATCCTGAGCAGAGACGATGACAAAACAGTCATCTATATATCTAAAGTAGAGTACCGACCGGGGATCAATAAATGGGGCTTCTTTTTTGGACATAAATGCAGTGGCGAGACTTGGTGTCAGTCGTAGTCCCTTTGCCAGCCCTCCAATTTGCGAGTAATATTTCCCAGACCATCTAAAAAGTCGAGCGGTTCAGGCACTCTTTTAAAAGAGCCATGAGCTACTGAATAGACAAGCCATGACCATTTATTCCTGCTTCATGTTCAACAAGAAGTTCGAAGATGGTTTGTTTACTGGATGTGTGAGAACAACCAACGACACTGACATGCAAAGAGAGCGTGAAAATAAAATGAAGGAAAAGCACTTTTCAGTAAGTTCATTACTCGCTGTGTTCAAAAAACGTTAAGTTGGTTAAGCAAAACAAAAGGACTTTATTTTTACAAAATGTCTGTTTGCATTAACATTTTTTACCGCTTTTCTTGAAACAAACAGAAGAGAAATTTCTAAGCAAGGAAAGACTCAGGTTAGAGCAACATTGCCAGCTTGTTTGGGAATTAACGCGCGATTCAAAGGTATGTCCTTAATGTAGCACATTTTCGTTCAGAATAAACATTATCCTTAAAAATTAAAGATCCTTATAATCTGAACATTGCCTTTTTTGCCGACGAGCACCTCGTGTAGTTATTCTAGTTACATAAAATTTGGAGTTCCGTAGGTGATGAAGTCGTTGAAGTTAGTTTCTGCTTCGCCTTGGTTTCCGGAACATTTGCTACGTAGCAAGTTATTGAGACATTGAGGAAAAAAGTTGTCTACAGGCAAAAAACTCGGTAGAATATGTTGTATGAGGCAGAGTTTCGTAGCCAGTTGGCTCAGATTTGCAACGGCGATAGTTCGACGTGTAGTCGCACCTTATCGTACAGAGAATTATTTAATTCGTGCAGCATTAGTTGTATTTGAGTCGGTGTATTTGCTTCCACCAATGTTTTCAGTTCATCTCCTTCAATAGCAACAGGACGTCTGTGACTTTATTCATCTTTAGGGATAAGCTCGCTACAACGGAACTTCGGAAACCGACATTTTATTACGCGTTCTTGACAGTTTTTTCGGCTCTATACGCTTTAAATTCCTGTTTAGTTAAACAGACCGAAAGTGGTAAAATGAACATTTCAAAACTACTATTAAAGGTTTTCAAGGAAAACATAATTCCAAACTTGGCAAAATTTTTTTCAATAACCACAACTGTGCAAATAAAGGGAATACACGAAACAATACAAACCTCCCAACGGTTTACCGAGTCATCGTGTTTCGGAGATGTTCTTGGGTGTCGGAGTGCGATGTGCACCGAGAGGATACATTCCCCAACAGGGCCTTCCAAGCTGAACAGGAGTCCGACGTTATCATCGGGAAATCCAGCTAAGAGTAAGCCAATACCGGGATCCACCCGTCCCTGGTGTCAAACTGGTGGTATAGTGGTAAATCTCCTTCTGATTCACAAGGGCTGCGACTGCCCGTGGTGATGAAGACCTGGGGGCAGACTTCGGCCAGGCTGACCGCGGGATTCCAGGGCGCCACAATTGCTAAGCCAGCAAATTTCCGAAAAAGTGGTGATTATGCTGAGGCCCGCACAACTAGTGAGAACGGGCCGTCCAAGTATCAAGTAAGTATGTTGTACGCAGAGATCAGTGGTATTCCAACGTTCTTTAAGTCACAGAAACTAAACACTTGAAGCATCTCCACTACAACGGTGCACTAGGTTACAGTGTTAGACACCTGTAACCAGTATGACGTTTATCCTTTCCTGTTTTGATTTCAACTCCCGCCATTGAGCATCCACCGTAACCCAAACCTCATGTAAGGTTATCAAAAACTACCTCAATGGTTGAACCAACTGGTGGCTTGAAGGAAGTTTGTATTGACTTCAATGTTATTGAATTTTAGTATAGATTGGAATACTTCAATTCGGTAATGGCATATCGTGTAGTCATGTTCTGTTTTAGTTGAACCTCTTCCACCCAATTTTTTCCTCATGTGTTTGGAAAGAAGGTAAGGGCGCGTGTGGCGCAGTGGTTGGAGGCGCCACTGCGACACACGTATAATCGATCCCCGCACCCACCAAGCCTTCCATCATCGGGGGTCGGCAAATCGGTACCAGACTTATCTGGGAGGATAGCAGCACTGTCTCGATACATCGGTAGGCCACCGCGAGTCATTGTAAAGGCCAGATATACTCACCTCCAACGATGCCCAAAGAAATCGAATGCATGGCGCATCCCTCACTGATTGATCAACGCCGAGAGCTTTATCCATTATTCCTTATGTTTGAAAGGAAGTGGTAGCCGTCAGTATCTTGCTGTAACCACCTGGCCGTAAGACATGATTGCTACGTTTAGATTGTGCCCTAAAGAAGCTTTAAGTTTTAAATTTCATACTCTTCCATATTGCAATGTTTTTTCATCATATTCGCTAGCAGAATGGCATTTAGAGCAAGATGTATTCTTTCTTTGATAAGTTCACACGGGGTTGATAAATAATCTTCATTCTTGGCTAATGTTTCGACGTCTTCGTCTTCATCAGGACCGATGATGCCAGTCGGTGGTCTACAGATCACTTCTGATCCAGTCCAGACGCCACATCGAGAAGACAAGCAACTGTGCACTATCGACTCGGCATATCGGCTCTGATGAAGATAAAGACGTCGAAACGTTCTCCGAAAATAAAGATTGTTTCTAAGGTTTTCATCAACTTGGAATTGATTAATAATTCACTTTTTTCTTCGATGAGCAAATACGAGATTGGTGTATTTTTGATTTTACCATGCGCTTATCGTAGAATGAAAGCATGCGAGACCCAAGCGTTTCACCACGCTTGACATTGAGTGGCACTACGATAGGCTTGCTGTTCTTTGAGCCCCCTCAAATAAAGTGCTTATAACTTAACTGTGATTCAGAACAAGAACCTAGAAAACTTTACGCAAGAGTACCTCGTTGCTGCGTAGTGCATAACACTTCCATAATCACAAATCAGGTTGTAGTTGTAGTTAGTATTTTTTACTTCGTTTTATGAATTGAGGCAATCGGGCATCCTAAAATCATGTCTTTAAAATTCGTGGCTATCCATACTTCTAAATTTGCCCAGAAATTTTCTGGATAAAGTGTGACGAAATTGTCACGATTATGTCTTGACTGCGTATGGAAGAGACCCAAAGCATGTCCAATCTCGCGCATGGCGGTTCCAACTTACGCAAAATAGGAATGCCATGTCGTATGAGTAAGAAACAAATGAAATACTTCACTACTAATGCCGATTCGCATCCGGGGCCTAGTGAAAGACTTTGCTCACCTCCAAGTCTTCCAACGTATGACCAGCAACATCCACCTTTGAAAACGTACGGTAGCTGAAAGCTTAGTTCTTTGGTGATTATTATACTTTGAAAGCTTTAGTGATTTGCAGTGCTTGATTTTTTCCTTTCACCTTTGCAGCTGTTTCTGATATTAATACAAGTGTCATAAGTTCCCTCCTAACGGTTTACCTCCTCGTCGTGGCTGGGAGATGTTTTTGGGTGTCGGACTGCGATGTAGAGCGGGACGATTCGTCCCCTCTTGCAGGGTCTCCCAAGCTGAGAAGGAGTCCGACGTTTCCATCGTGAAGCCTAGCTAAGAGTAAAGCAATACCAGGATCCACCATCGTCCTGGTATCAAAGCCGCATGGTGACAAATCTTCCTCTGATCCACAAGGGCTGCGACTGCTTGTGGTGGTGAAGACCTAGGTCCAAGCCGTCCTCGGGATTCCATGGAACTACAAGGGCTTAACCAGCAAATCTTCGAAAAAATGGTGAATATGCTGGAGCCCGCATAACTAGTGAGAACGGGCCTTTCAAGTATCAAGTAGGTAACAAGTCATAAGTTCATACCCCAACAGCTTTTTTTGAAAACCACCCTTGCGTCGTAGGTTGAATTTGTATCACTTCTAACTTCGGCCCTGAAACAATCTCTGTAGAAGTACAATAATTGCAAAGGCAGACATGCATTTCAAAGGGTATGATTCACTCTGGTTGACCATAATTTTTTTTAGGATATTTTTTGTCACGGAATGCCTGTCTTTTGTTGCGTTTGCCTTTGTTCGCCTTGATGTCTTGGATAATCTGGTCAGGTTGTTTTATGAAAAAAAAGCATGAAAAGGGAAAAATGGTTAACAAAGCGGATTTCTGTGAACTAAGGAATTTTTGAGTATCATATCTCCTCCGAACAATGCCGTATCCACTTTGTTGTTTTGATTGGTTTCTTCGATTAAATAACTTGATTGAATTGGTTGGGTGTGATTCTTCTTATTTTAGAAGATATTCTAAAATTCTGTTATATTTCTCCACTAACCATCGGACGAGACGTAATATGTTACATGCATCACATTTAAAGAATCGGCAGAACGCTCTAGGGACGGTGTGAGTTCGTCTTTAATTTCTTCCTCCATATTGTGTAGTTGCTTCACAAACTTCATCGTATCTTCCGCATTCGGTGTGCTAGTTCGCCAGTGGATTAGGGAGTTGGTCGGATTTGTCTTTTCTCCGCCAACTGTACGTGGAATGCTCGACTTTATGTCAATTCACCACGCGGGACTTTTCTCCATAAGTGCCTTGAACAACCTCGAGTTTGGTTATAACACTTTATAGCAACAACAACGATACCAATAATAATGTGTGATATTTGACGATATGTAAGCTGCGTGGATACGAGCGAGATTGAAATGAGAACAAATGATACACTTGAAGGATGCTAGGCGGACACTGGAGTTGGAGCACTGAGGAATTGAGGGACTGGAAGATAAGCACTGGGGGTTGCAAACCAGGCACTGGTAGATTGGAAGACAGACACTAGTCTCAATGACTGCTGGTGCTCCTTATATTCTTTCTGTAATGGGTGGGGTTTTACAGAGGCAGTCAGAGATAGTGCTGATTCAGGGCATGACACGGTACATGCGGAGCAGTACATCAAATGATACGGTATGCCAGAAGCTTCATCAACATAGAACTTAATCAGATAGCGAAGGAATAGCTCGTAGAGAATGGTTATCTGAAAGGCTACGCAAAGGATTATCAAAAGGTCATGTGGGAGAGATGGAATAGATTGTACAAAGGCTTACACAGAAAGTGCATCGGAACTGCCGATTTCTTGAAAGTACATGCAGCTGGCGGCGGCTTATTCAGCGTCCGTATCAACGGACAAAGAAGAGCTGAGATATAAAGAAGTTACAGTATCCCTTAATAGCCCAGCTGCGAGGCAAATGTTTGAAGCGGTAGTTGAGAGACAATTTACAAAATATGCGAGAATAGATGTATAACGATTACAAGTAAAACAGTTATTGTAGAAAACATAAGGTAACATAGAAATAGGAACAATCTAAGGAATGGTTACTATACTTGGCTCCTAAGAGAGCGATTGAGAGGTAACGCGCTATCTACATGCATTTACGAAAACGAGAATGGTGAGAGAGCCTTACGCTTTTGAATAAGTTGTATCCCTCTTGTTCTAGGAATCAGCCATTCTTCCTCAGTCGAAGTCACGTAAAAAACGGCTCTGCAGGAGATACTGCCGAGATGTCAGTTACTGTTGTAAAGTGTGTTTTTGTGTACGGAAGTAATGTGTGCTGTTTAACAATCTTGTGATTGCTAAACATGAAAACGACGCATTTATAATCATATGCCGAGGGTAAACGAAAGTCAATCCTCTTCTACTCTTCCTTCAAAATCATCGTCGCTAGTTGATCTTGTAATTCTCGTTTCCGAGCTACCAGCTGTTCCAGTGCAGGAACTATTTACGAAGAAAGCAAGTAGTATTACTCTTATCTTGAAATTCAAAGAGAACTGGGATGAAAGAAATCCTCCGAAGACTAAGACAGATATTGGAAAGCAATGAGAAGATTTTGAAGCAGAAGTGAACATCTTTGCATAGAAATCGAAAACATCAGATCGCAAGCTCTTGATTTATTCTAGATAAATTGTAAGAATCCAAATATGAACGCTTGGGAGGAATGCCTCATTACCACACCCAATCTCACACAATACCTCTCGGGTTTTTTACGGACTGGACGATGCGTAATTTTCACCTTAGCAAACTCGCTGGTTCGTTAAAAATAAACGATAATACAACCACAACGATACTGAGAAATTGTAAAACTCCGGGCCGCAAGTGTCTGCGGTGGGTAACAAACGCTCTGTTATCCTTTTCGGGGACTAACGCGTTCACCACCACACCATGCGAGTCTTTCGTTTCGCACTTCACTCAGAAGTGTTTTATAGGCCTTTGCCTTTTATGCGCAAAAACGAAAGACCCCCTAAGGTGTGGTGGTGAAGGCGTTAGCCCCAGGAAAGGGTAATAACGCGTTCGTTCCCCACCGCAGACACCTGCGGTCTGGAGTTTTGCAAATATCTCAGCATCATTGTAGTTATATACTTATAGATGATGTTAACCAAATTATAGAACTGGGAATTGTAAGAGAACTGTAGTGAACGTCCTCTACGGGGAAAGAAATGATTTATGCAGGATAGCGCATTGCTTCCAGCTCTTATTAAGCAGTAAATGATTGCCCCTCATCGTTCATCTACGTCTTGATGCTTACTTGGTAATGTTTGTTTCTGAATTAGGACGACTGTATGAAAAAAGATCGTTGAAAAAAATACACGGGAAAAGAGCTAAAAAGATTTGTGTAGAGATGGGCTAAAAGAAGGACCTAGATAGGAATCAACCGAGGCATGGTGGTTTGTTATTCTGTGTCTTAATTCTTAATAAGTACAATGCTGAAAGCAAGTTTGCAAGTCATGATTTCGTTTCGTTTAATTTGATCCTAAACTGTCATCAACGTGAAGGGAGATACTTGTCAAAAAAACTAAATATCAATTCGTCGGCTGTACTTTAAGTGATAGAGAGTTCAACTGGGGTTTGCTAAATTCTTTATCAGCTGAAGTATCGACCATGACTCAGTTCCTTAACAGAGCCGTGCATTTTTTTGAGCTTGTTGAAAGAGAAATGGCCACATTGTCCTTTGCCTGTTATTCGTTGCCTTCTTTATGTCATTTTATATGTCCATGGATATGAATGTTTGGGGCTTAAGTCCGCTTGCATGGCATAATGCCTGGCTTCGTAGATTCGAATTCCGATGGATATTATGTCATCTCGACCGGTGTAAGAACACACCGAGCAACGGGAAAATATCCGACTTTGTAAGGTCGATAAAGCTAGATGAAGAAATAGGAATCAATTATAGGCTCCAAAAGTACTAAAAAGAACTTTCTGTTCATCGTTTGTTAATGTTTATCTGTTATAGCAGACGTCAGTTTCCTAAATACCGGTGAAACTAACCATTACAGTACTGAAATACTTTCAGCTTAACCAACGCAATCTGTGAAGACCTGAAGCGCTCATGGTCAACACTCATTCGTCGAAATCGGACTACTTCAATTTCTTTTCCACGGCACTACCTCCCTATCTTTTTCTTGCATTTGGAAATCTCGGCATTGTGCCATTGATTTTCTACCGAAAGTTATTATGTTGGTCAATAACTTAGGGATGCGCCATGCTTTCGACTTTCCTAATCATCGCTTGTGGCGATTGAATTCATATTTGGACTTTACAACCACTAGCGGTGGCCTGCCGACGTATCGAGGCAATGGTGATATCCTTTCAGATAGGTCTGATATCAATTTGCCAACTCCGGAGTGATGGACGGCTTGTTGAGCCTGAGGCATTAGATCGATCCCATGTTTATTGCAGGGTGGCTCTACTACTACGCTACACGTGCCCATCGTGAAATCATATTCTTGGATAAACTTCGGTCTAGATTGACGAGATAAACGGCGAGAAAATTCATCAAAAATTAGAAAACCCTTGAAAATCCGACAAACGTAAAGTAACCGGGCGTTTTGCTTTACTGTGTTCATTGACGGAGCAACCATATAACAAATGAAAGATGTAGAGAATAAGGTATTGGCTACGTAACGTAAAAAAAACAACAAATATTTTCCTTATTTTCTAAATGAAGCGACGGATGAACAATGGAAAAAACTCATTGTTTTACATTGGCTACTGTCCCTTATGTGAACGGTGAACGTCCAATTCAATATAAAAGTGAAACGAGTCATTAAATGATACGATCCAGTTTTTGATGCTTTATTTATTCTTCCAGAGCATTCTTTTTATCCAGCCTCATATTACGTTTCAAGATGAGAGTCATTATATTAGTAGCATTCATTGCCACAAGAGCTTGCGCAGCGGTACATATGAGCTCACAAGTGCGAACTGAACGATCCGACGGCGAAGGGAGCTTCGAAGAAAAACTCAAAGAGGGATATAACTTACTCAAAAACCTAGGGCTGTTTTAAAGTCTGCACGTCCAAAATAAAATATCCATAGTTTCTTCTTTCATTCTTCTTTTTTTTTATAAGGAGCCAGATGCGGCAGATACTATGAGGCTTCTCAAGAAACTACACGATTTGGAGGTCGAAATAAAAGATGGACAGACTGTGTTTCGAAAACATAACTCCTTGTCATGTGCAATTCATATTTTCAGAGAACAAGCTGAAGAGATCCTGGAAGACATAAATGAGAGCGAAGGTAATCGCTACAAACGACAAGCATTCCGTGACCACACGTATCCTAAAAGCTTGTGGTCAAAGAGAGTGTATTACTCCTTTTCATTTGAGCACAAGTTCGGTTTATTGGTTTTTACCCTCGTTAGAATTTAATCAGGCCTAGAATTAGAAATCATACAAGTTCAGACAATGGAGCAAGAAGAGCATTCAGAAAAGCTGCAACATTATGGTCCACAGAGACCTGCATTAACTTCAAAGAAAGCAATGCAGGTAGACAAAACATATCTCAAATTTCCTTTGAAATTGCCTATTCGCTTAACAACTAAATTTCTAGCTACCGATAGAATCAACGTTATCCGAGGTGGAGGTTGTTGGTCGAACATTGGAAAGCTTGGAGGGGTGCAGAGTCTCTCACATGGAGAGGGATGCGAGTCGGTGCGTTCAAAGCGCTTCCTCAATTCATCATTAAGTTGCGGTTTAGCAAGTTTTTAGTTTTTTAGCTTAAGATTGGTCCATAACAACATTACTGTCGTAGAGGTTGTGACCGCTGCGCACGAGATTGGGCACGCATTGGGTCTCTTCCATACGCAGACGAGATACGATCGTGACAAATTCATTACACTTCATACGCAAAACATCCTGGTAATTCTGGAATGGATGTGCAGCATAGATAGCCGTCAATGACAGGCTTGTGATTTCAGCCCGGATGGGACACCTAATTCATAAAGCAAACTAAGCGTACTAACTACAGCTATAACCTGACCTACGACTATGGAAGTGTTATGCACTATGGAGCGAAGAGGTTTGCCACTTTCTGAATCTTTCCGAGCGAAATAATAATAATACGATTAATATCTACAGTGTCTCGAAAAACGGACTGCCCGTCATGATTCCACATGATGTTAAATATTTGCAAACCCTTGGCTCCCGTACGATTTCTTTCTACGAGAAACTAATGATTAACCTACATTACAGATGCCTTCGTGAGAAAATTGTGACTTAAACATTTAATACAACTCCATATATCCAAATATCTCTGCATAACATTGAAATATTCTAGTTAAATGCAAGACAAGACCATCAGCCATGTGCGAAAAACGGTGGCGTTCCACATCCCAGAGACTGTTCTAAATGCATCTGTCCCAGTGGATATGGCGGAAATATTTGCAACCAAAGAGTTAAAATCCTAAGCGATTGTTCTTTTGTAATGGAATAATTCTAGCGATTTTTTGCTTTTCAGCCAGTGGGTTGCGATAAAATATTTCCAGCAACCACATGCTTTCAAACGCTTAGAGATGAAAGGGGTGCCGGAAGAAGAAGCGATGACTTCACTGTGTGCAACTACTGGATTCAAGTAAGACAATCTAACCAGCTGTAACATTAATGTTAAAACGAGCGTTCTCTAAGGCACCAAATGGTACAACTATCGAAGTAGTGCTCGATAGCTACACGAGAGGCATTGGTGCCGACGGTTGCCCCCTACGCGGGAGTTGAAATTAAAACAGGAAGCGATAGGCGCCGTACTGGTTATAGGGCGAGTATCTAACACTGTGGAGTGCTAGCCGACTAAGTAGGTATGAATTAAGGTGTTCAGATTTTGCGCTCCGGAAAATGTTGGAGCATCGTTGATCTCTTCATACAACATCGCCCCCTGTGATTACTTATGGCGGACTCTGTGGGGCAACAACCGTCTTACGAAACCGAATCGGTAGTGTATATTTTAAAAGCTACGCTTTATAAAATGCTCCTCGAACCACTCACTGTTGTGCGAATTGTTGCAGCTTCCTCTGTTCCGGAGAATTTCTCAGACAACGTCCTCGTCAACTCTTCCTATCACTTCTCAGTCAACAAACTCACCGCAACTCCATTGCCTAGATTGTGCTGTGTGCGTACTAGTATTATAATACTACGTCTATACTCTTGCAATGGCCAAGCAATTTTCTAGGTGCACTACGTTAATGAAATGGGATTTTTGCCCTTCTGCGAAATACGATGAGGATTTAAAGAGACTGATCTGTCCGAAATCATGCGGATTCTCTTACTAATTGCTAGTTTTTCTGAAATAAAAAGCTTTTACACTTGAGCACATTTGGGTCTGACTTAAAAATATTCATTCACATCCGTATGTATCATCTGTGTCACCTGCAGTCCCGTTGATCGTCGAGCGAGCTGAGCGGGCACCAGTAAGTCTTCCATTTTTCCCAGTCGCGTGCAAGAGTAGCCTGGTGGGTTCTGTTCTCTCTAAGGACTCGTCGAGCATCATATCTTTCTTCTAGGCTCCTTTTTGAAAAACTCTGACCGTCGATGATCTTGCTGCAGTACGTCTGATATCCAGAGGAATCCAATCACTAACGGCTTTTGTCCATCGGTTGTCATTTCTACGCATTACGTGTCCGGCCCACCTTATCATCGACTGTTTGGCGTACAGAACGGTATCTTCGATTTTTGATCGTTGACGCAGGTCGGAGCTTCGGATCCCATCCCTTACTTGAGTGAAAAGGGATACTCCTAGCATCGTCCTTTCGACTGCGCGTTCGACAACGCTAAGTGATCTACCGTCCAGCCTACGCAGCGAACAAGTTTCTGACGCATACGTTAGCGCAGAAAGTACCGTTGAGTCGAAAAGGTGGGGACGGAGTCGGGTGTTCCTTGTTCTCTTCACTACATCCTCGATGCTCTTGAAAGCTCCTTAAGCCGCTCGATTCCTTCTGCTCAGCCCTGGAGCTAGGTCTTTCATCATATTGATTTCAAGACTAGAAGATAGATATAACTGGAGCATTCGGAGATATTCGTTCCGTTGAGTGTGAATGGGGCATGCGAAATCAATCCGCTCTTCATGAACATCGTTTTTGTGAGATTTAGTTGAAAACCAATCTTTCCACAGGCTTTATCAAAGTCGACAAGCATACGTTCCGCTTGGCTAATGTTTGGTGTTGTGAGGACGATGTCATCAGCAAAGCAAAGATGGCGTAACTGCTTACCATCGATTTTCACTCCCACATTATCCCATTCCAATATTCGCATGATGTTTTGGAGAGTGGCGGTAAATAATTTTGGCGAGATAGTATCGCCTTGCCTAACCCCTCTTTTGATGTCAATGTTAATATCGTCACAGAATGGTGATATCTTGGTTGTGAAATTTTTTGTACAACTCACGAAGAATCTTTATGTACTGAGTAGGAAGTTTTTGGCCATCAAGGACTTCCATGACTCCTTTTCTGTCTGAATTAAATCAAAGGCCTTCTGTAAATCGATGAAGATGAGACAGAGCGGTCTTTTGTACTCTCGCGATACTTCAGTGAGCCTTGTTATCGTGTGGATGTGGTCCATCGTACTAAATCCTTTTCGAAACTCTGCTTGCTCAAATAGCTGTCCTTCGTCCAGTGCTCTGTCAATCCTGTTTAGGAGGACTCGAGTGGAAAGTTTGTAGACTACAGGCAGCAAGCAGATTGGGCGATAGTTGCCGATATCCTGTAGGTCACCCTTCTTGAACAATAATACGGTCTTGCTGGTCTTCCACTGAGTAGGGACCTTGCATTCAGACAGGTAACGTGTGAAGAGCCGGGCTAGTGTGTTTACGAGGACTGGCGGAAGGTTCTTGAGGTGTTCTGATCTTATCCCCTGTGGGGACCTGGTGCTGTTCGATGTTCCGAAGAAATGGCATTTCGGATTTTCAGAAGGGAGAACCGGTGGTAAAACATATCCATCCTCCTTTATTTCATATCGCACGTCTGCATTGTTTTGCAAGTTCGGACGTTAGTTCGCGGTTGCCTGCAGCTTGTGCGATTCCACGCTGGTGTATCAGTTCGAATGTTTCTGGAGACAGACGTCTCTAGAGTGACTTTCGAACTCTCAGCTTTCATAGCGCTAACGTCAAGATGTTGAATGAGCCGATCGTATTCTTAATCGATGTCATCAACAGCGGCATCTTCCCAATGGCTGACTAATGAATTGGATAAGTTCCAGTTTACGGTGGTTATGGGATTTCGGTTTTTTGAATTTAGCGGAGTATTCTCCTTTCCATAAATAGAATCTTGAGCGAAGGAGACGGTGGTCTGATCCTGTGTAGAATTTTGGGACAACAGCGACATCGGTTAGGCGAAAACTTCCATTTACTATGATGTGGTCTATTTCATTATGGCACTCTCCTTTGGAAGACTCCCATGTCCAGCGTTGAGGGTGGGGCTTCTGGAATTGCGAGTTACCATGGATGGTCTTGGTCGCCAAGATGAGCTCAGATAGTTGCTCATCCCTGCTCGTTCTATTCTAATCCATGGGTCCCAATGTGATGTTCTTCAGACTTTCTTCTTGGTCCAATCTTGGTGTTGAAATCTCCAGTGATGACCTTGAAGAATGTACAGCCTTCTCTGCAGAACTTCTCCAAGTCCATATAGAACGCTTCGACTTCTTCTTCGTTATAGTTTGATGTCGGTGCGTAAACGATGAAGATTATCAAAGCCGGTATATTGATCCACATCTTCTTAATCGTAAACGTCCGATTCGGGTTGTAAGCTGTTCGAATGAATCGATATTCATGGACAAACTCGTGTTGAGGTGAACGCCGACGCCGCCGACTCCTTTACTGTCGCATGTTCCAAGGAACAGTTCTTCTGGGGTGTCATAGACGGCGTTGATTGGTAGCGTTGTCTCGTCTCGGCCAAGCCGATGACGTCGTACCTTATCCTTCTTGCTTACATGAACAAGTCTTCTATCGAGGGCTCGGATGCAAGTGTACGTGCATTGTAGATACAGATCGTCACCACAGTTACTGTAATCCAGGCAGCTTCCATTGGCTCTGAGATTTTAGCAGCCTCTGCGTACTCGTACTACCCAACGCTGCGAAATTGGAGGCTCTTTCGGTGTCAAGGGAATGAAGCCCGTTTTTTTTTACTGTGTCTAGCATTTTGATAACCACTTTTAGCTTGCTGGGCTCTGAATGTAGGGGGCTGGGTATACTCACGAGTAGCTTGTCAGGCTCTCCAAAAGTGGACATGGAGCTTATTTGTTGGAGACGACTCCTAACCGCCTCTCATTCACTTCCCTGTCACTTGATTGCAGGCTTATGGCCGAATTGACTCTAGAATACAATCTACACAAACTAGAACGCAGCCACACAAGCGTGCATGAATACGCTTCGTAAATGCAGAAAGTATGTGCCAAATCGGCGCAGCAGAATCTATCCCCTGGATCCATTTGCGTCTCAGGAAAGCAAAGGTCGCTTTCGGTCCGCGATTAACCCCCTATCCGCGACCTGGGCACGGGGACTGGATTAAAAAATGCGAAAACTGGAATAAATCAGTTCTTGTTTTCGCAGTCGCTCCTTTTGAAGAGAAACTAGAAAAATGAGGAAAATCACTTTGAGGTTCAATACTGATGAATGTCTCATTTTTTTGAGCAATTCAGACGGAGTCAAAAGAGGGTAACTACGAAACGTCCAATCTTAGCTTAAAATAGGAATACCTGTACCACTCAGTGTCCACTATTTAGATATATAAGATTCCTTTAGCTTAAATCAGAAAGCCCATAGCCTTTCTTTTTATATGCTAGCGGTCCTCTGAGAAAAAGCCAACCTTTGCTAGTGACCACCACTTGCGAATATTAGCAAATGGTAACAATTTTCTACCTGATGAATTAGTTTATTGGTGACTTTCGAAAGGATGAGAACAAAGAACAGGAGGTTTGAAAACCTTTTGAATAGCAATAAAATCATCACATTAAGGATGAAAGAAGGCGAAATATTGACAACAGCAACAATCCCCACCCCTCCACATAAATACAGGACGTCTTGAAGCAAATAAACTCGTCAAGAGAAGGTATCGTCGTTCAGATGAACGGGATCACCATTCATCAAACACATCGCTTGTGATCGATCGATAGAATACGGCAGCCTATTCTCTAGCATTTTTTTTTGGGAACAAATTGAATAATTACTGCCATCATTTGCGCTATTATTATCCCGAACAAAACCACGATTTCAATTTCTCCCTTTCATTTTTTGCGCAGTCTTTCGAAAATCACTGATTGTATTACTTATTTGTTTCAGGACATCTCGGAAAAAATTGCGAATCATTTGAACAAACAAATAAACGGTACGAACATCTATATAAGCCTGCTAACCATAAGCAAGGCGAATGGTTATCCTTTCACCAAAAAATATTGGAGGATTAAGAGTTTTTATCTTCAAAGCGTGATTTTTTAATATGCTTCGAGCGAGCAGAGACAATTTCATAGCCTATTTTGTTGAGATTTACGGAAGTCACAGCATGATAAGTGGAGTTAAGGAAAAAAGGATAAAGGGTAAAGGATAAAGCTGTTGGTGTTGATCAATCCCTTGAGGAATGCGCCATGCATTTGACTTCATTAAGCATCGTCTGGAGGTGATTGAATGCATATCTGGCCTCTACAATGACTCGTGGTGGCCTACCGATATTTCGAGCCAGTGCTGCTATCCTACCAGACAAGTCCGGTACCAGCTTGCTGACGGCAGAGGGATGAAAGGGCTTGGTGGGCCATGGGCGCTGAGTGATCTATTCCACGTGTGCGTCGCAGCCGCAGTCTCGAACCACTGCGCCACACGCGCCCCTTAGTGGAGTCAGGACAGTTAAGACAGCAAAAGGCCCACCAAGCCCTTTCATCCCTCTGCCGTCAGCAAGCTGGTACCGGACTTGTCTGGTAGGATAGCAGCACTGGCTCGAAATATCGGTAGGCCACCACGAGTCATTGTAGAGGCCAGATATGCATTCAATCACCTCCAGACGATGCTTAATGAAGTCAAATGCATGGCGCATTCCTCAAGGGATTGATCAACACCAACAGCTTTATCCTTTACCCTTTATCCTTTTTTCCTTAACTCCACTTATCATGCTGTGACTTCCGTAAATCTCAACAAAATAGGCTATGAAATTGTCTCTGCTCGCTCGAAGCATATTAAAAAATCACGCTTTGAAGATAAAAACTCTTAATCCTCCAATATTTTTTGGTGAAAGGATAACCATTCGCCTTGCTTATGGTTAGCAGGCTTATATAGGTGTTCGTACCGTTTATTTGTTTGTTCAAATGATTCGCAATTTTTTCCGAGATGTCCTGAAACAAATAAGTAATACAATCAGTGATTTTCGAAAGACTGCGCAAAAAATGAAGGGAGAAATTGAAATCGTGGTTTTGTTCGGGATAATAATAGCGCAAATGATGGCAGTAATTATTCAATTTGTTCCAAAAAAAAATGCTAGAGAATAGGCTGCCGTATTCTATCGATCGATCACAAGCGATGTGTTTGATGAATGGTGATCCCGTTCATCTGAACGACGATACCTTCTCTTGACGAGTTTATTTGCTTCAAGACGTCCTGTATTTATGTGGAGGGGTGGGGATTGTTGCTGTTGTCAATATTTCGCCTTCTTTCATCCTTAATGTGATGATTTTATTGCTATTCAAAAGGTTTTAAACCTCCTGTTCTTTGTTCTCATCCTTTCGAAAGTCACCAATAAACTAATTCATCAGGTAGAAAATTGTTACCATTTGCTAATATTCGCAAGTGGTGGTCACTAGCAAAGGTTGGCTTTTTCTCAGAGGACCGCTAGCATATAAAAAGAAAGGCTATGGGCTTTCTGATTTAAGCTAAAGGAATCTTATATATCTAAATAGTGGACACTGAGTGGTACAGGTATTCCTATTTTAAGCTAAGATTGGACGTTTCGTAGTTACCCTCTTTTGACTCCGTCTGAATTGCTCAAAAAAATGAGACATTCATCAGTATTGAACCTCAAAGTGATTTTCCTCATTTTTCTAGTTTCTCTTCAAAAAGGAGCGACTGCGAAAACAAGAACTGATTTATTCCAGTTTTCGCATTTTTTAATCCAGTCCCCGTGCCCAGGTCGCGGATAGGGGGTTAATCGCGGACCGAAAGCGACCTTTGCTTTCCTGAGACGCAAATGGATCCAGGGGATAGATTCTGCTGCGCCGATTTGGCACATACTTTCTGCATTTACGAAGCGTATTCATGCACGCTTGTGTGGCTGCGTTCTAGTTTGTGTAGATTGTATTCTAGAGTCAATTCGGCCATAAGCCTGCAATCAAGTGACAGGGAAGTGAATGAGAGGCGGTTAGGAGTCGTCTCCAACAAATAAGCTCCATGTCCACTTTTGGAGAGCCTGACAAGCTACTCGTGAGTATACCCAGCCCCCTACATTCAGAGCCCAGCAAGCTAAAAGTGGTTATCAAAATGCTAGACACAGTAAAAAAAAACGGGCTTCATTCCCTTGACACCGAAAGAGCCTCCAATTTCGCAGCGTTGGGTAGTACGAATACGCAGAGGCTGCTAAAATCTCAGAGCCAATGGAAGCTGCCTGGATTACAGTAACTGTGGTGACGATCTGTATCTACAATGCACGTACACTTGCATCCGAGCCCTCGATAGAAGACTTGTTCATGTAAGCAAGAAGGATAAGGTACGACGTCATCGGCTTGGCCGAGACGAGACAACGCTACCAATCAACGCCGTCTATGACACCCCCAGAAGAACTGTTCCTTGGAACATGCGACAGTAAAGGAGTCGGCGGCGTCGGCGTTCACCTCAACACGAGTTTGTCCATGAATATCGATTCATTCGAACAGCTTACAACCCGAATCGGACGTTTACGATTAAGAAGATGTGGATCAATATACCGGCTTTGATAATCTTCATCGTTTACGCACCGACATCAAACTATAACGAAGAAGAAGTCGAAGCGTTCTATATGGACTTGGAGAAGTTCTGCAGAGAAGGCTGTACATTCTTCAAGGTCATCACTGGAGATTTCAACACCAAGATTGGACCAAGAAGAAAGTCTGAAGAACATCACATTGGGACCCATGGATTAGAATAGAACGAGCAGGATGAGCAACTATCTGAGCTCATCTTGGCGACCAAGACCATCCATGGTAACTCGCAATTCCAGAAGCCCCACCCTCAACGCTGGACATGGGAGTCTTCCAAAGGAGAGTGCCATAATGAAATAGACCACATCATAGTAAATGGAAGTTTTCGCCTAACCGATGTCGCTGTTGTCCCAAAAATTCTACACAGGATCAGACCACCGTCTCCTTCGCTCAAGATTCTATTTATGGAAAGGAGAATACTCCGCTAAATTCAAAAAACCGAAATCCCATAACCACCGTAAACTGGAACTTATCCAATTCATTAGTCAGCCATTGGGAAGATGCCGCTGTTGATGACATCGATTAAGAATACGATCGGCTCATTCAACATCTTGACGTTAGCGCTATGAAAGCTGAGAGTTCGAAAGTCACTCTAGAGACGTCTGTCTCCAGAAACATTCGAACTGATACACCAGCGTGGAATCGCACAAGCTGCAGGCAACCGCGAACTAACGTCCGAACTTGCAAAACAATGCAGACGTGCGATATGAAATAAAGGAGGATGGATATGTTTTACCACCGGTTCTCCCTTCTAAAATCCGAAATGCCATTTCTTCGGAACATCGAACAGCACCAGGTCCCCACAGGGGATAAGATCAGAACACCTCAAGAACCTTCCGCCAGTCCTCGTAAACACACTAGCCCGGCTCTTCACACGTTACCTGTCTGAATGCAAGGTCCCTACTCAGTGGAAGACCAGCAAGACCGTATTATTGTTCAAGAAGGGTGACCTACAGGATATCGGCAACTATCGCCCAATCTGCTTGCTGCCTGTAGTCTACAAACTTTCCACTCGAGTCCTCCTAAACAGGATTGACAGAGCACTGGACGAAGGACAGCTATTTGAGCAAGCAGAGTTTCGAAAAGGATTTAGTACGATGGACCACATCCACACGATAACAAGGCTCACTGAAGTATCGCGAGAGTACAAAAGACCGCTCTGTCTCATCTTCATCGATTTACAGAAGGCCTTTGATTTAATTCAGACAGAAAAGGAGTCATGGAAGTCCTTGATGGCCAAAAACTTCCTACTCAGTACATAAAGATTCTTCGTGAGTTGTACAAAAAATTTCACAACCAAGATATCACCATTCTGTGACGATATTAACATTGACATCAAAAGAGGGGTTAGGCAAGGCGATACTATCTCGCCAAAATTATTTACCGCCACTCTCCAAAACATCATGCGAATATTGGAATGGGATAATGTGGGAGTGAAAATCGATGGTAAGCAGTTACGCCATCTTTGCTTTGCTGATGACATCGTCCTCACAACACCAAACATTAGCCAAGCGGAACGTATGCTTGTCGACTTTGATAAAGCCTGTGGAAAGATTGGTTTTCAACTAAATCTCACAAAAACGATGTTCATGAAGAGCGGATTGATTTCGCATGCCCCATTCACACTCAACGGAACGAATATCTCCGAATGCTCCAGTTATATCTATCTTCTAGTCTTGAAATCAATATGATGAAAGACCTAGCTCCAGGGCTGAGCAGAAGGAATCGAGCGGCTTAAGGAGCTTTCAAGAGCATCGAGGATGTAGTGAAGAGAACAAGGAACACCCGACTCCGTCCCCACCTTTTCGACTCAACGGTACTTTCTGCGCTAACGTATGCGTCAGAAACTTGTTCGCTGCGTAGGCTGGACGGTAGATCACTTAGCGTTGTCGAACGCGCAGTCGAAAGGACGATGCTAGGAGTATCCCTTTTCACTCAAGTAAGGGATGGGATCCGAAGCTCCGACCTGCGTCAACGATCAAAAAATCGAAGATACCGTTCTGTACGCCAAACAGTCGATGATAAGGTGGGCCGGACACGTAATGCGTAGAAATGACAACCGATGGACAAAAGCCGTTAGTGATTGGATTCCTCTGGATATCAGACGTACTGCAGCAAGATCATCGACGGTCAGAGTTTTTCAAAAGGAGCCTAGAAGAAAGATATGATGCTCGACGAGTCCTTAGAGAGAACAGAACCCACCAGGCTACTCTTGCACGCGACTGGGAAAAATGGAAGACTTACTGGTGCCCGCTCAGCTCGCTCGACGATCAACGGGACTGCAGGTGACACAGATGATACATACGGATGTGAATGAATATTTTTAAGTCAGACCCAAATGTGCTCAAGTGTAAAAGCTTTTATTTCAGAAAAACTAGCAATTAGTAAGAGAATCCGCATGATTTCGGACAGATCAGTCTCTTTAAATCCTCATCGTATTTCGCAGAAGGGCAAAAATCCCATTTCATTAACGTAGTGCACCTAGAAAATTGCTTGGCCATTGCAAGAGTATAGACGTAGTATTATAATACTAGTACGCACACAGCACAATCTAGGCAATGGAGTTGCGGTGAGTTTGTTGACTGAGAAGTGATAGGAAGAGTTGACGAGGACGTTGTCTGAGAATTCTCCGGAACAGAGGAAGCTGCAACAATTCGCACAACAGTGAGTGGTTCGAGGAGCATTTTATAAAGCGTAGCTTTTAAAATATACACTACCGATTCGGTTTCGTAAGACGGTTGTTGCCCCACAGAGTCCGCCATAAGTAATCACAGGGGGCGATGTTGTATGAAGAGATCAACGATGCTCCAACATTTTCCGGAGCGCAAAATCTGAACACCTTAATTCATACCTACTTAGTCGGCTAGCACTCCACAGTGTTAGATACTCGCCTATAACCAGTACGGCGCCTATCGCTTCCTGTTTTAATTTCAACTCCCGCGTAGGGGCAACCGTCGGCACCAATGCCTCTCGTGTAGCTATCGAGCACTACTTCGATAGTTGTACCATTTGGTGCCTTAGAGAACGCTCGTTTTAACATTAATGTTACAGCTGGTTAGATTGTCTTACTTGAATCCAGTAGTTGCACACAGTGAAGTCATCGCTTCTTCTTCCGGCACCCCTTTCATCTCTAAGCGTTTGAAAGCATGTGGTTGCTGGAAATATTTTTATCGCAACCCACTGGCTGAAAAGCAAAAAATCGCTAGAATTATTCCATTACAAAAGAACAATCGCTTAGGATTTTAACTCTTTGGTTGCAAATATTTCCGCCATATCCACTGGGACAGATGCATTTAGAACAGTCTCTGGGATGTGGAACGCCACCGTTTTCGCACATGGCTGATGGTCTTGTCTTGCATTTAACTAGAATATTTCAATGTTATGCAGAGATATTTGGATATATGGAGTTGTATTAAATGTTTAAGTCACAATTTTCTCACGAAGGCATCTGTAATGTAGGTTAATCATTAGTTTCTCGTAGAAAGAAATCGTACGGGAGCCAAGGGTTTGCAAATATTTAACATCATGTGGAATCATGACGGGCAGTCCGTTTTTCGAGACACTGTAGATATTAATCGTATTATTATTATTTCGCTCGGAAAGATTCAGAAAGTGGCAAACCTCTTCGCTCCATAGTGCATAACACTTCCATAGTCGTAGGTCAGGTTATAGCTGTAGTTAGTACGCTTAGTTTGCTTTATGAATTAGGTGTCCCATCCGGGCTGAAATCACAAGCCTGTCATTGACGGCTATCTATGCTGCACATCCATTCCAGAATTACCAGGATGTTTTGCGTATGAAGTGTAATGAATTTGTCACGATCGTATCTCGTCTGCGTATGGAAGAGACCCAATGCGTGCCCAATCTCGTGCGCAGCGGTCACAACCTCTACGACAGTAATGTTGTTATGGACCAATCTTAAGCTAAAAAAACTAAAAACTTGCTAAACCGCAACTTAATGATGAATTGAGGAAGCGCTTTGAACGCACCGACTCGCATCCCTCTCCATGTGAGAGACTCTGCACCCCTCCAAGCTTTCCAATGTTCGACCAACAACCTCCACCTCGGATAACGTTGATTCTATCGGTAGCTAGAAATTTAGTTGTTAAGCGAATAGGCAATTTCAAAGGAATTTGAGATATGTTTTGTCTACCTGCATTGCTTTCTTTGAAGTTAATGCAGGTCTCTGTGGACCATAATGTTGCAGCTTTTCTGAATGCTCTTCTTGCTCCATTGTCTGAACTTGTATGATTTCTAATTCTAGGCCTGATTAAATTCTAACGAGAGTAAAAACCAATAAACCGAACTTGTGCTCAAATGAAAAGGAGTAATACACTCTCTTTGACCACAAGCTTTTAGGATACGTGTGGTCACGGAATGCTTGTCGTTTGTAGCGATTACCTTCGCTCTCATTTATGTCTTCCAGGATCTCTTCAGCTTGTTCTCTGAAAATATGAATTGCACATGACAAGGAGTTATGTTTTCGAAACACAGTCTGTCCATCTTTTATTTCGACCTCCAAATCGTGTAGTTTCTTGAGAAGCCTCATAGTATCTGCCGCATCTGGCTCCTTATAAAAAAAAGAAGAATGAAAGAAGAAACTATGGATATTTTATTTTGGACGTGCAGACTTTAAAACAGCCCTAGGTTTTTGAGTAAGTTATATCCCTCTTTGAGTTTTTCTTCGAAGCTCCCTTCGCCGTCGGATCGTTCAGTTCGCACTTGTGAGCTCATATGTACCGCTGCGCAAGCTCTTGTGGCAATGAATGCTACTAATATAATGACTCTCATCTTGAAACGTAATATGAGGCTGGATAAAAGAAAGCTCTGGAAGAATAAATAAAGCATCAAAAAACTGGATCGTATCATTTAATGACTCGTTTCACTTTTATATTGAATTGGACGTTCACCGTTCACATAAGGGACAGTAGCCAATGTAAAACAATGAGTTTTTTCCCATTGTTCATCCGTCGCTTCATTTAGAAAATAAGGAAAATATTTGTTGTTTTTTTACGTTACGTAGCCAATACCTTATTCTCTACATCTTTCATTTGTTATATGGTTGCTCCGTCAATGAACACAGTAAAAGCAAAACGCCCGGTTACTTTACGTTTGTCGGATTTTCAAGGGTTTTCTAATTTTTGATGAATTTTCTCGCCGTTTATCTCGTCAATCTAGACCGAAGTTTATCCAAGAATATGATTTCACGATGGGCACGTGTAGCGTAGTAGTAGAGCCACCCTGCAATAAACATGGGATCGATCTAATGCCTCAGGCTCAACAAGCCGTCCATCACTCCGGAGTTGGCAAATTGATATCAGACCTATCTGAAAGGATATCACCATTGCCTCGATACGTCGGCAGGCCACCGCTAGTGGTTGTAAAGTCCAAATATGAATTCAATCGCCACAAGCGATGATTAGGAAAGTCGAAAGCATGGCGCATCCCTAAGTTATTGACCAACATAATAACTTTCGGTAGAAAATCAATGGCACAATGCCGAGATTTCCAAATGCAAGAAAAAGATAGGAGGTAGTGCCGTGGAAAAGAAATTGAAGTAGTCCGATTTCGACGAATGAGTGTTGACCATGAGCGCTTCAGGTCTTCACAGATTGCGTTGGTTAAGCTGAAAGTATTTCAGTACTGTAATGGTTAGTTTCACCGGTATTTAGGAAACTGACGTCTGCTATAACAGATAAACATTAACAAACGATGAACAGAAAGTTCTTTTAGTACTTTTGGAGCCTATAATTGATTCCTATTTCTTCATCTAGCTTTATCGACCTTACAAAGTCGGATATTTTCCCGTTGCTCGGTGTGTTCTTACACCGGTCGAGATGACATAATATCCATCGGAATTCGAATCTACGAAGCCAGGCATTATGCCATGCAAGCGGACTTAAGCCCCAAACATTCATATCCATGGACATATAAAATGACATAAAGAAGGCAACGAATAACAGGCAAAGGACAATGTGGCCATTTCTCTTTCAACAAGCTCAAAAAAATGCACGGCTCTGTTAAGGAACTGAGTCATGGTCGATACTTCAGCTGATAAAGAATTTAGCAAACCCCCAGTTGAACTCTCTATCACTTAAAGTACAGCCGACGAATTGATATTTAGTTTTTTTGACAAGTATCTCCCTTCACGTTGATGACAGTTTAGGATCAAATTAAACGAAACGAAATCATGACTTGCAAACTTGCTTTCAGCATTGTACTTATTAAGAATTAAGACACAGAATAACAAACCACCATGCCTCGGTTGATTCCTATCTAGGTCCTTCTTTTAGCCCATCTCTACACAAATCTTTTTAGCTCTTTTCCCGTGTATTTTTTTCAACGATCTTTTTTCATACAGTCGTCCTAATTCAGAAACAAACATTACCAAGTAAGCATCAAGACGTAGATGAACGATGAGGGCAATCATTTACTGCTTAATAAGAGCTGGAAGCAATGCGCTATCCTGCATAAATCATTTCTTTCCCCGTAGATGACGTTCACTACAGTTCTCTTACAATTCCCAGTTCTATAATTTGGTTAACATCATCTATAAGTATATAACTACAATGATGCTGAGATATTTGCAAAACTCCAGACCGCAGGTGTCTGCGGTGGGGGAACGAACGCGTTATTACCCTTTCCTGGGGCTAACGCCTTCACCACCACACCTTAGGGGTCTTTCGTTTTGCGCATAAAGGCAAAGGCCTATAAAACACTTCTGAGTGAAGTGCGAAACGAAAGACTCGCATGGTGTGGTGGTGAACGCGTTAGTCCCCGAAAAGGATAACAGAGCGTTTGTTACCCACCGCAGACACTTGCGGCCCGGAGTTTTACAATTTCTCAGTATCGTTGTGGTTGTATTATCGTTTATTTTTAACGAACCAGCGAGTTTGCTAAGGTGAAAATTACGCATCGTCCAGTCCGTAAAAAACCCGAGAGGTATTGTGTGAGATTGGGTGTGGTAATGAGGCATTCCTCCCAAGCGTTCATATTTGGATTCTTACAATTTATCTAGAATAAATCAAGAGCTTGCGATCTGATGTTTTCGATTTCTATGCAAAGATGTTCACTTCTGCTTCAAAAATCTTCTCATTGCTTTCCAATATCTGTCTTAGTCTTCGGAGGATTTCTTTCATCCCAGTTCTCTTTGAATTTCAAGATAAGAGTAATACTACTTGCTTTCTTCGTAAATAGTTCCTGCACTGGAACAGCTGGTAGCTCGGAAACGAGAATTACAAGATCAACTAGCGACGATGATTTTGAAGGAAGAGTAGAAGAGGATTGACTTTCGTTTACCCTCGGCATATGATTATAAATGCGTCGTTTTCATGTTTAGCAATCACAAGATTGTTAAACAGCACACATTTACTTCCGTACACAAAAACACACTTTACAACAGTAACTGACATCTCGGCAGTATCTCCTGCAGAGCCGTTTTTTACGTGACTTCGACTGAGGAAGAATGGCTGATTCCTAGAACAAGAGGGATACAACTTATTCAAAAGCGTAAGGCTCTCTCACCATTCTCGTTTTCGTAAATGCATGTAGATAGCGCGTTACCTCTCAATCGCTCTCTTAGGAGCCAAGTATAGTAACCATTCCTTAGATTGTTCCTATTTCTATGTTACCTTATGTTTTCTACAATAACTGTTTTACTTGTAATCGTTATACATCTATTCTCGCATATTTTTGTAAATTGTCTCTCAACTACCGCTTCAAACATTTGCCTCGCAGCTGGGCTATTAAGGGATACTGTAACTTCTTTATATCTCAGCTCTTCTTTGTCCGTTGATACGGACGCTGAATAAAGCCGCCGCCAGCTGCATGTACTTTCAAGAAATCGGCAGTTCCGATGCACTTTCTGTGTAAGCCTTTGTACAATCTATTCCATCTCTCCCACATGACCTTTTGATAATCCTTTGCGTAGCCTTTCAGATAACCATTCTCTACGAGCTATTCCTTCGCTATCTGATTAAGTTCTATGTTGATGAAGCTTCTGGCATACCGTATCATTTGATGTACTGCTCCGCATGTACCGTGTCATGCCCTGAATCAGCACTATCTCTGACTGCCTCTGTAAAACCCCCACCCATTACAGAAAGAATATAAGGAGCACCAGCAGTCATTGAGACTAGTGTCTGTCTTCCAATCTACCAGTGCCTGGTTTGCAACCCCCAGTGCTTATCTTCCAGTCCCTCAATTCCTCAGTGCTCCAACTCCAGTGTCCGCCTAGCATCCTTCAAGCGTATCATTTGTTCTCATTTCAATCTCGCTCGTATCCACGCAGCTTACATATCGTCAAATATCACACATTATTATTGGTATCGTTGTTGTTGCTATAAAGTGTTATAACCAAACTCGAGGTTGTTCAAGGCACTTATGGAGAAAAGTCCCGCGTGGTGAATTGACATAAAGTCGAGCATTCCACGTACAGTTGGCGGAGAAAAAGACAAATCCGACCAACTCCCTAATCCACTGGCGAACTAGCACACCGAATGCGGAAGATACGATGAAGTTTGTGAAGCAACTACACAATATGGAGGAAGAAATTAAAGACGAACTCACACCGTCCCTAGAGCGTTCTGCCGATTCTTTAAATGTGATGCATGTAACATATTACGTCTCGTCCGATGGTTAGTGGAGAAATATAACAGAATTTTAGAATATCTTCTAAAATAAGAAGAATCACACCCAACCAATTCAATCAAGTTATTTAATCGAAGAAACCAATCAAAACAACAAAGTGGATACGGCATTGTTCGGAGGAGATATGATACTCAAAAAATTCCTTAGTTCACAGAAATCCGCTTTGTTAACCATTTTTCCCTTTTTCATGCTTTTTTTTCATAAAACAACCTGACCAGATTATCCAAGACATCAAGGCGAACAAAGGCAAACGCAACAAAAGACAGGCATTCCGTGACAAAAAATATCCTAAAAAAAATTATGGTCAACCAGAGTGAATGAGCGCTTCAGGTCTTCACAGATTGCGTTGATTATGCTGAAAGTATTTCAGTACTGTAATGGTTAGTTTCACCGGTATTCAGGAAATTGACGTCTACTATAACAGATAAACATTAACAAACGATGAACAGGAAAGTTCTTTTAGTACTTTTGGAGCTTATAACTGATTCCCATTCCTTCATCTACGCAGCGTTTATCGACCTAACGAAAGTCGGATATTTTCCCGTATTCGTTGCTCGGTATCTTCTTACACCGGTCAAAGATGACATAATATCCATCGGAATTCGAATCTACGAAGCCAGGCATTATGCCATGCAAACGGACTTAAGCCCCAAACGTTTATAGCCATGGACATATAAAATGACATAAAGAGGGCAACGAATGACAGGCAAAGGACAATGTGGCCATTTCTCTTTCAACAAGCTCCGAAAAGTGCACGACTCTGTTAAGGAACTGAGTCGTGGTCGATACTTCCAGCTGATTTCGAAGATTTAAGTGGGTTATGGACGCTTTGATCCACACAGTAGATGTGAAGGCGAGCCGTGGAAGATGAGAAAAATTGCTAGTGTGCCCCGTCTAGTTCGAGCAAATCGGGCTCTCCATCCCCATATGGTCGGCAGATTGGTGCCGAAACTTGCCTGCAGTGGTCAACATAGTGAAGTGTTACATCGATAGGGTACCACAAGTCATCGTATAAGCCAAATATTTCCTAGCAAATACTCATGGGCGGGAATGGCAAACAGGACCCTTTTGCTCTCTTAACTGTCCTAACTCCTCTAAGGGGCGCGTGTGGCGCAGTGGTTGGAGATGCGACTGCGACACACACGTGGAATTGATCCCAGCACCCATGGCTCACCAAGCCTTCCATCACTCTGAGGTCGGCAAGTTGGTGCTAGGCTTATTTAGGAGGATCGTAGCATTGGCTGGATACATCGGTAGCCCACTGCGAGTCATTGGAAAGGCCAACTATGCGTTCTTGATACTTGATACTTGAATGGACCGTCCTCACTGGTTGTGCGGGACCCAGCATAATCTCCATTTTTCGGAGCCTTGTTGGTTAAGCCATTATGGTTCGCTGGAGTCCCGAAGTCAGCCTGGCCAAAGTCTCACCCAGGTCTTCTCCACCACGGGCAGTCGCAGCCTTTGTGGATCAGAGAGAGATTTACCACCATGCGACTTTGATTCCAGGACGGTGGTGGATCCTGGTACTGGTTTACTGTTAACTAGGTTTCCTTATGGAAACGCCGGACTCATTCTCAGCATGGGAGACCCTGCCATAAGATGAATCCCCCGCTGTACATCGCATTCCGACACCCAGGAACACCTCCCAGCCATGATGAGGCTGTAAACCGTTGGGAGCAATATGCATTCAATCACCTCTAACCAGACTTAATGAAGTGAGTGCAAGGCGCATCCCTCAGGACATCGGAAACTTTACCCTTTATCTTTTTATTTATCATATCACAAGAAACTAACTTTTTTTACAAAGGCCCTGCGGTATGAAAATGATGTAGCTTCAGTGATTACTGAATAGTAAGTTCATTAAAGTAGGTAGTAGAAAAGATCTCGACGTATAATTTTTTCTCCCGCCATCACTGTAGGTGATCATTTTGCGATTCAAATAAAGTAAATTTGTTAAACCTAAATGTCGGATATATTGGCTCATCTAAAGCATATGTGATGTTAATCGCAAGGCAGGGTACTTCTTGGCCTTGAATCAGGGGTCCTTAAGCACTTCGAGTAAAAGCCTTGTTTTACATAGATAGATAATGAGAGTGCTATGTAGCAAATATGTTAACGGTCGACCTGCAGCTGAATGCATCCAATCTCATGATCCCTGTACGTGAAATTAGCTCCTGGTGAGATGTTCACAGTCAAATTACCTTTCATTGGCACGGGCTTTCTTCAGTGTGGTGCTGAATTAGTCGCATAATTTGTTTTCAAATGCCGGGCTTACTGACACTAGCCATGTGTAAGGAAGAAGATATCGTGAGACGGTCGACATAAGAAGCACTGAGAGGCATGCGAAGACGCATGAGCCCATTTATTCTTTCATTCAATTCTAAGGAAAAATGATTTGTGGATAAAGTTTGCCGCAAACTAATGCTTTGATATTTTCACATGTAGAGCATATTAAGGATCTGCTTAATGTGTAATTATGCTCCTCTTAACAAACCATATTCATAAAATTGTATGTTTTCAACGGTAAATTCCCACCTATGAAGTGATGGTGCCGTTTTCCAGGAAGAGAAGTGTCGACGAAAATACAGTAAATGAGACTATGCAGAGATGTTTCCCGGGATTTTGTCATGCAAAGAAACTGAAAATGTTCAACCTGCCATGATGATGATCACCTTCATTATTTTCTATGTTGTTAGCTGTTTGCTCAGCGTAGTTAATGTGTTCGACTTTTTTATCTCATTGTGTTTTATTAGAAAGGTCAAATTCACGTGGAACCTACTCAGTCTAAACAACTTCGTGACCTCAGCATAAGAAAATTTAACGCGTAAATTTTCGTTCGTATAGTAAGCGGCTGCTTTTCAAAACGCAATGTTTTGTTCTTTAAAAGTCATCCAGTCATTTGGAGGTAACCAGCCGCAGGTTCTTGAACACATTCCAGACACCAGATAACTGGAAGACTTACAAAGAACATAACGGCTCTGAAAAACACGACACCACCGAAACACCAGCTATTGTGAGTGAATAAATGTTGTAATAAGAGGCACCAGTTTGCTCAGCAAGAAAACTGTGACATCAAATGTTTAGCTCTTTATTTGCCGCCTTTTTTACGGCAGGGGAATTGTGTAAAATACAGGTACAATACTTCTGAGATATCTGCAAAACTCGGCTCCTAGCAAGATCCGAACCATCTTTTTTCTTTGCAGTTGCTCATATGTTTCCGGCATTCACTAGTACATTATGGATTCTGCGCAATATAACATCCTTCACTTCTTCGATGTTATGAATATCTCTTTAACCACACCCTCATTAGGCCCATAGATTATAACTAATCAATCGTAGATTCTGCCATTCCCCCCTGTCACCAGCGATGGAAAAATTGTGACAAATAAAGCTGGACCTGAAACAGGACGATGGAGAGCTGGTGCTGGCAAACAACTAAGCTTTTGATAAAAAACTGGCAGAATGTAGAAGCACTGGAAACAAAGTACTTCCCCGTACTACCTTTACTTCTCACGCCGGCAATCGCCACCATCTTCTCATTAAGTCGCTTCGAGTTTCTCACAGAATAGTTGTTTAGTTGTGAACAACTGCAAAATACAGACTTATTTAAAGCACTAAGAATACCGGATAAAGGTTAAAGTTATATGACTGATTAACGCGGCAAGAGCAACTCTCATCAATAAACAGATAAACCACCCATTATTTGTATGGCTTGTCTTCACTGGTTGTGCGGCCCTAGAATAATTTCCGTATTTTTGGGGTTTCGCTGGTTCATCAATTGTGGTTCGCATGAGTCTCCAGGTCAGCATAGCCAAACTCTGCCCTAGGTCGTCAGCAGCGCAGTTAGTCTCCTCCTATGTAGATCACAGAAGTTTTCCCAACAGGCGACTAGTTTGATACCATTTCGTTAACTCTTATCTGGCCTTCCTGGTGGAAAAGCTGGACTTTTTATTAGCATGGAAGGCTCTGCTGCCGAGATGAATTCCCCAACTCTACCGCACAGTCCGACACAAAAAGACATTTCCCAGCAGCGCAATGAGGCGTTGACAGGATGCGAGACCTCTGTTTCCTAGAATTATACAACTAGGACAGCATATGTTCACAAAGCACTCATTGGAGGTATGGGTATTTTAGAGTGGTTTTGTAGTGATATTCTGTGTATTGTCATGTGGCTACGTTGGCTACATGCTAGTATGACGTTGTCAGGTTTTCAAGCAAGCGAATTGAACTGGCACGTCGACCATGGTGCAGTTAATGTGACGAGCAGTCATGCTGCATCATCACGAACATATTGTTTGGTCATATTGATCACTGGATTGTGGTTTATGTTCATTGGTCCTCGAAGCTCAATCCTAGATTACATATGGGCATCTTTTAAACCCAATGTTCATCCAAATCCAGCGCAACTAATCAATTTTCCTTTCATTGACAAGCTAATCCGAGGTTACAAAAACATTTTCGGCTAGCGCTTTAATCGCCTTCGCCTTCGTCTTTCTTCAGAGTGGCGATGGTTCAAATTTGTTCGGATGGCTATCAACGAAGTAAAATACTACAATTTGTCGATGAAAGGAGATGTTAAATTTGATATGAGCAGTAGGTATGTTTGTTCCAAAAAATGGCGGATGTGTTGAATAACAACGACAACAAGCATACACCTGACACTCTTCGCCTGGGCAGGTAGTCACGGTAGCATTCACTGTAGTGTGCTCAGCTAGTCTTAGGCGACTCGACAAAAGCAGTAGTCCTTCCGGCTATTACAGGTTCAGTGAATGACAGAAAACAAATTGGTTTCTTTTCAATAGCAGAAGCTGCGATAGCTATTTTCGCTGAAACGCTCGCCACGTATCCTCTGTCGTGTCCTTGGTCTTCAGTGATTCAAACAGGTCTCGACAATATTTCAGTTTCTTTGCTGTTCTGTACCGAATTTATCTAGAAAGGGCTTTGAAAGATTACGGTTATACCTAACATACTTGCCGTTCATACTTTGGGTATTAAAATTCCTGGGATTCAGCTCGATTTTTCTCTGATATGCTTGACATTCAGTGGCCAAGTGGGCTGTCTTTTAACGCTCCTGTATAGCTTAGTGTACAATAGAATAAATTATCTCTGAACGTCGAACTTCTGTTTTCAAATACGTAAAACTCCGTGGCTAAAGCATCGCTCATTTGACAAATGCTCTGGGAAAATACTGTTCGCACTTTCTCACTGCTAACACTGAAGCGCAGGCGTTCGAGATGTCTTACAATAAAACCTGAACTGTGCTGTCTCTGCTCTGGAGCACCTGAGTTCAACATTCCGCCGGGGTTGTGCAAATGAATGTTGTGCTTGCTACAGAAATGTTCTCGGCGAACCACGGATCCTGGGGATGACCTTCGTGGTGAGGATCTAGGAACTTCCTATTTTCAACTAACCCAGGTTTCTAGACAGAGTCACCTCAAAGCGCATTGATTCACACGACCGGTTTTCTATTAACCTCGTCATTTATCAAATAATTCTCGATATTACTGTTGGGCAAGCATGAGGTATTAACTTATTCTTTATCCTGTTAAATCTGATGTTTCCTCAGCACCGCATTCTTCAGAGCCTCGAAGGGCGGTCAGGCTTTGCTGGCTTTAATTTCCCTTTCTTGATCTCAATGCCACAATTGAATCGAAATAGTGCCAACCTAATTATTTCACGTTGCGCTTCAATCGTTTCTGTGTTAAGAAAGGGTAGGTAAAGGGAAGGATTTGGGCGGAATGTAGTGAAACCATTGTATTCTCGTTGCCTCTAATTCCTAAGAAGTGGTGCTGATGTTACCTCTACGAATTCCTCAATGACTGCATTTTTAGAGAAACCTTAAGTCAGGAGTTTATGTTGTCGCGTTTTCGCCGTGATGTGAGTTTGAATCGTCATAATAGAAGTGGAACCATTATTCCTCGTATGTGGAGCGTTCAGTGCTGGTAGCAGGTATGTTCAGTTTTCGTGTTTTTATAATCGGTTTTTGACGATTGAGGGTGCACGTGGCGCAGTGGTTAGAGGCGCATTACAACGTAAAGCGTGGTTTTTGCCCCCATCTCAAGCTCAGAGTTGATTAAGCTTCCGTGATTGGCACATTGGTGCGAGACCTTCCTTGGAGAATAGTAGCGCTGACTGGATGCAAAATAGGCCACCATAAGTCCTTGTGTAAGCAAGATATGCATTCGCTCACCTCTGATATTCACCTCCGATACTTGGTGAATTTCACATCTTTAAAGGAATGATCAACGCTGGATGATTTCTTCTTTATCTATTTATAATCGAATGAAAGTGGAGTAACCCTCGGAATAATCCCTCATATACTGGAAAAAGAGTGGGTGAGAGATAAAAGTGTACTATTGTGACGCAAAGTGCTTCATTCTGGTGAAGGAAACCTTCCAGTGGAAGTACTGAATTTGATAACCGGGTCTATCTATGGCAGACAGCACACCGATCAGCAAAAAAGACAGCAATCAGTAAGCTCACTAGAAGTACTCGTAAGAGTGTGGAAATCGGAAAATTTTCCCATTTTTGCTTTGTGAATTCTTGAGAAAAAGTAGTACATCGTCTCTGCTTACAATTGAAAATGATCGCCTAACTTGTCGAATATGCCATGAATTGTTTCATTTCGATTGTTTCCATATCGATCTTAGATATTGCAGTTTTTTTTTCTGACCAACAAAATCCCACACTACAGCGGTTTATTACAACAGGTAGTTGATAGTACTTCCTCAAGACCTCTTTATGCATGAAGGAAATGGCAAGAGTTGATGCCAGTCGCTGTCCCATTGCAAACCCTCTAATTTGTGCTTGGTATTTCCCGGACCACCTAAAGATTGAGCAGTTTAGGTACACCTTTATGAGGACCATAAGCCGCCAAATCGGTAAGCCATACATGTTTATTACTCTCGAGTTGCTCGAGAAGCTCGCGGATGGTTTGCATGCGGAGTCATTCGACACGTTAGTGTAAAAGCCGGTAATGTCGAAGGGCTCCATAAAGTGAGCGCGTTGAGATGCGTGTTACGCGGGCGATCCATGAACATCTGGGTATTCGTGAGATGGGCTGGTATATGCTTGAGTAGCTGGGTGAGAATCAGGTCTACTAATCAAAGCTGTTCTATCAGTGCGCCCATCTACACAAAAAACTGCCGTTGGGCTCGAATCTTGACGATGGAGGGGTCGTTAGACACCAGATCATCAGAGGATGCTAACTTATGAGTTTTGATAAGGAAGCATAAAACAGGACGTGTTCGCATTTCGATCTTGAGATAGGTAATGTTTGATGGTTCTAAATCGGCTGCGTTTGCCACTTTGACCAATTTGTTGTCCAATTTTCGATGTTGGTTTTTGAATTCCTTTTCAGTCGGTGCGCGACAAAGCGAAGCATCTTCAAGACGTTTTTCCATTATCTCAACATCTAACTGATGAGAAGTTACTACAAACTCTCCACTCTTTTTCATAATCTAATAGCTTTTGATTCCGTTAGTTTTCCAACTTGCCACATGCCAGAATTTGGCGGTGCTGTAAGGTTGGAACTAAGCTTTCTCACGCAACAGTGGTTAAGGACTTCAAGAGTTTCGCTCGGAAATATGTGAAAATTGCTAACTAATTTGTCGTTTGGGTCTTGCTGTCTAAGAACGATCGGGGAAAAGGAAGGTGGTGCTAATGTCCCTACTTCTTGTTCCTTTCTATTTCGTACTTCAATCTTAGCGTTGCCGCGGAGTCGAACTTGAAGCTCGTGCAGACTGCATGCCATCCTACGCAATGTTTCTTTGATTTTTTCCAATTCCTCTAATATTAAAAGTGAGAGCGCAATTTGCCGAAAATGCCGTGAATTGTTTCATTTCGATTGTTCCACATACCACGTAGACACTGCATTTCTTTTTGTCCAACGAAATCCCACACTACAGCGGTTTATTACAAGAAGTAGCGGATAGTTCTTCCTTAACCCCCACAAACCCTAGTATTAGCTCTTTTTGATTGCAGTTTGGCACTGATAAGTGTTTTGATCTTTGCCTTTGCCTATTCTTTGCCCAGATCTATCTCCTACGTTGATATTTTATATTTGCGTTTTTGGATGATTGGGCGTGTGGGACGCAGTGGTCGGAGGCGCCTTGGAACACACACATGGGATCGATCGTCGCGCCCCTAGCTCACCAACCCTTCCATCCCTTCGGGGTCGGCAAATTGGTGCTTCCATTCCACTAGGTTCGACTGGATGCAACAACGCTTACCAACATTGCGACAACGGCCAGCCTGGAAACCAGTTCGGATCAGTGCGGCTCTGAGGGAGGCGAAAGCACCGAAATGCTAGCCGAATAAAAACCTCGTGTTGGCTCATTCATGTAAAAGTTATTGATTATTGTCACTGAGATCTAATGATAGTTGGTGAGGAGTATATTGGGGAAACGGTAAGACCGCTTTGTGTCCGCGTAAAAGAACATCCAGATGGGAAATTAAAAATTCGTCAAAGCACTCCTCTGTGTACACAGAGGGCATAGGATCACAATGGCGATGATTTTGATGTGACTGTCCGGATCCTAGCGTAGGAGTCAAAAACATCATCTCACAAGACTGTCGAGGAGTTTGGATAAATTTCAAAAATCCAAAGATGAACCGGAAGGACGAATGCCTCACTATCACATCAGACGTGGCGCCTTATTTCAAAATGAGATTTTTCACCCCTGGGTGGGTCATGCTCTCCGCCCCACGTGAATAACATGAGGGCAGTCACACTTGTCACATCACGGTGAGCAGCTTTTTTTCATCAATATAGCGTTTATTTGAAAGTTTGATCTTCATTGATACTATAAATACTTCACCGAATATAAGACTACTGCTACACAAAATACGTCTAGGCTCTGAGGAAGGCGAAATCGCCGAAACGTCGGCCATCGACCGACAACACCAATAGCAACGACAACAAGAACAACAACGACAACGAAAACCTACACCAACCTCGCATCACCTCAAAAAGATCAGTTTATAAGATCGTATAAATAAATATAATGATAGTCATTTTTAAGATACAGCAACTCCACGTGCTGGCAGACAAAGTACCGTCTGCTGAAGCACGCATTGCCTGCCAAATCAGAGATCATAATGAAGGGCGGGAATTGGCGGACTTTCGGTCTGCATAAAAGGGCACCGCCGACTGATGTTCGCCAAACAACCGCTGCTACCACTCCATTGGACATGGTTCCGCAAGTCATGGAACACATTTACTAATGACCACCTCTCTCTCCTTCTCTTTTCTTCGCTGTCTCTTTTATTCACTTCATCCGCTTTCTATCCATGTTTAACTGTCAAATTTCAAATCAATCGAAGTATCTCATAACTCTTGTTCAAGCCCAACCATTTCACAATCGTATTCAATCGTGCGAGAACCACTACTGGCCCTGATCGTCTTCGAGGCCTTCATATCAATGTCGGACGTGTTGCATGATCGCTTTACTTCACCATCGTCTGTGACAGGTGGACGTCGCCATTGTGATCTGTTTCTACTGCTGCAGTTCGAGGTTTGAAATCGCACAGAGAACGTTCTGGAATTTTCTTCTCGTTCCTTTTTTTTAAACAACCTTGATCAAATCCAAACTAGCATGAAGCGAGAACCATCTGCACTGGAGTTCAGGACTAAATTTTGTGCCCTAACATGTGTAATACGCCGATATCTACATCCCAGTCTTAATTTTGATTTCTGGATGCCATCTTCCTATTGTGGATGGCAAAGAAAGCTGATTGTTCGCATGTTTCGAGTCATTTTTGTGGAACAGTAGTTTGTTTCCTAACTATTGATCTATCTAGAGAGGTTATTATTGGCATAAAGTAATTCCAACTCATGTGGGTCATGCTATGCTGGTGTGGAGATTGGAGGGAAGTAAATCCGTCCATTTCTGCCATCAAGTAGAATGAATGGCTTCATTCAATTAACTCGGTGGTGTCCAGCAAGTTCCAAGGTGCAATGAAGAGCTCCTTTCTACTATCAGTAATGCCATGCTTGCACTGTTTGTTTTGGTTGGAATCAGTTACCAACCTCCGATTGTATCTCCTCGTCATGACGATGCTAGGGCCACTCGTTCTGTGCGCATGCTTTCGAACGCCGCGGCAATTGCTCAAACATGGGCTTACCTTGATCATAAACTTGATGTAATGTACTAAAAGGATCTTCTCGGCCACTGGTGAGCATATTCTTGGTGTACATGTTAGCAGTGATTAGGGTTTGTTAAATTTCGGGATGTATTTCTTACGATCTATGATACTGTCCTTACTGATTTGCTTCTTGCATCGATAGATGTTGTTAAGGCATGTTGGCGAAGACATCGAATGGCGGGAGTTCAGTGAAGCACGCAAAGACCTTGCGATCTTGAGAAGGATTACGAAGAGGTCGGCATCGACTCTGAAGAAGATGCGCATGAAGGAGGAGAAGAGTGTCAATCCCTGAATACATATATTAGAGCCAATCTTGTTTATCCTGTTATAACAAAAGTACGTCACGTTATTAATCTTCCAAATAAATAATTACTCCGAAAAGCTGACAAGAACGGTATTGCTCTCATTATCAACTGCATATAACTAGTCCACTAAAAGAACATCGAGAAAACTGACGCAAGCTATAAGCAAACTAAAAGAGACTAACTTCTACCGTCTGACTGATAAGCATGAGCAGTAGTCTTATGTAGTCTCCACGAGGATTACTCCCAGTGATAGAGGCACTTGCTTTCCTCAGTTCTGTAAGAAGCAACAATAATGTAACCTTAAGAATTCGTTTCGAAACCTCGATACAGCTGCGAAATCTTTGTGTTTCTTTTTTCTGACATGAAAAATTGTTGTCTTGCAGCTAACTTAGTTTACGAATCTTGCATGTCTTGCTCACTTGTGTGAGCTCCTTGAAGACTGTAAGTACGACATCTTATCTGCGCGAGCGGTTCATCTCGTGGGCAGGTAAGCTCCAAAAACACCATATCCGCTGCGTTGCCTTCGATTCAGTCACATTCGCGTCATTCTATTCGAGTACTAAGGTGTGTGATTTTATCAGCTATCCAATCATTTCTGATTCGAGAGGGATATGTTTGTTACCTTACAACTTCGTGCAGCCGCTTTGACGGCTCTAACCACGTTTGGTGCACAATGCGCTGTGGTAAGTTCGTGATGAAGTTGGTCATGTATGATGTCGAAGACCTATGACGTCTTTTTTGAATTCCATGTGATTTATTGATACCGAATTCTTTTTTATATATAGATATCTTGTTCTAAACTTGTGTAATAGAAATTTTCTTTTCTTGTCTTTCAGATTTTGAGGAAAAGAACTTATTTATACGGAAAAGATGAGTCATTCAGACATTTTCTGAAAGTATATCTTAGCTTCGCAATCGAGCCACCTTCTTCCTCAAATTGCTTACCGATGCAGACGTGATTGACAGCTTTGTTGTAGATGGTCTGCTGGTTTGTGTTTGTGGTTAGATATAAGCCACATAATGAGTTGCTTGTGCCACATAGTGCAGTCAGGCGCAGAGCGCTGCTTATTTGAATACGTACGCGGAGGCTCCTTCTGTACTTGCTTGACACTTGAATGGCTCGTCCTCACTGGTTGTGCGGGCCTCAGCATAATCTCCACGGTCAAGCCGTTGGGGTTTTCTGGAATCCCGAAGTCAGCCTGGCCATAGTCTGCCCCAGGTCTCCACCACCATAGGCAGTCGCAGCCCGTGTGGATCATAGGGAGATTTGCCACCATGCGATTTTGATACCAGGACGGTGGTGGATCATGGTATTGGTTTAATCCTAGGTAGGCTTCCTGATGGAAACGCTGGACGCCTTGCCAGCTTGGGAGACCCTGCCAAGGGATGAATCCATCGCTGTGCATCGCAGCCCGACACCCAGCAACACGGAACACCTCTCAGCCACTATGAGGCGGTAAACCGCTGGGAGGAGGCTCCTTCTATACCCCGTTTAATTTACAAATGGTGTCATTAACTAGTCAACCATTACCGACATCAGAGAAGCGTGCACATAATACTTTCTGAGGTGATCATAGAAAAACTGGCACAGATTAAGAAACAACCCTAAGCAAGTACTATAGCATTTCTTCGGTTGATGACTCCAATCCAGTGCTTTAGTTGTAACGTTTCCGGATAGGATGGTTACAGTAATAGTGTGATTAAATTAGATTGTGTGTTACAAAGCGCTTTAATGAGGAACCTTCATTTTCATTCTTCTTTGTTTCCTTAATTCTGATCTCTTCTGTTCTGATTCTGTTAAGAGTGTTTCTTTATTTATGATCGTCATTTCTGTGAATTCTTTCAAAGGTTAACAGGTCATTTCAACATGTTCCTAATCAACGTAGTCTTGCTCTAATGTCTTAAACCATGGTTTTGATCAAACCGTGAGTGCGCTATATGAATGTTTGAAGCCCATGTTCACTAAGTTACATTACCCACTGTGAATTATATAGCTCTTGTCATCAATCTGTTCCAGTTTGCCGAGGTAGATGGTCAAGTGGCTGTCATTAAATGGTCATATCAGTTCATTTTATGATCCCACTTCATGCTGTATCGGTCGTTGGGTAATCGGAGGACCATAAGATTAATCTCACCTACAAAGAATCCTCGTCTGACCAACTTCCGCCCGATTAACGAGGGCTGGCAAATGCGTATACTGAAGGAGACCTAGGAACGTCCTCCTTCCTAAAACGGCTGTCTTGTCTATAGGAAATATATCAATGTGGAAAGAACAGAACCTGACACAGCCACAAAATACACACCTGACAATTATGGCCGTGTATTTCAAGGTAAACCATACGAATCGAGGAAGTGGTGAAATCGACCATATCATCTGATCTGAGGGCCTCCAATCCATGTATCTTGATAAGGATGCAATCTACACGTCTTCATAATTTGCTTGGTGAATTCACACTGCTTCGGCAACAGCGCCCAAATCTTTCCTGTTTTTGTCGTTTGTAAATTCTTTGCGCTAATCGACCGCATCAGGGTTGGGGTAAAGTGGATGAAAAACAGGTAAGCCACTCGAGTAAACAGGGTTTCCGGAAAGAATCTTTATCGTTGACGTGAAGGAAATAGTACGAAAAAGCGGTAAACTATCGGTTTTCCGTTGAATTTAAAGAGCACAATGTTCGTAAGAAGACTCACTGTTGAAATCTCGTTCAAGATCAACGCAGCAAGCATCTCTAATTAATAGAGCTTTCTCCTGTTCAAGTGATTAACATTGTGAGCGATTGGGTTCCAGAGCTTAGCAAGGGGAATAAACAGTTTTCGGAACCTCAAAGAGCATAGATGATGTTTAACAGACGACTGGTACTCACCAGCTGCCTACTTCTGTTTTGCGATTCTTTTTTCGTCTTCCATTTTCTTCCTTGTTTCCACTTCTCGTTTTTTTCCATTTTTTTTCCAACTTATAACTAGTTTTACTTCGTCTTTATGGAGCCTGCACGGAATTCAGGTGAATGCTGACGAACGTATTCTTAGACAGAATTTGAGAAGTTAAAAGTTTCCTTCCCATGGTGGCTTGTCCAGCTGTCCTAAAAAAAAAGAAAAGGATTTAAACTTTGACGTTGATCAGTCGCTAAGGGATTCACCACGCATTTGACTTTACTAAGCATCGCTAGAGATGAATGAATGCATATTTTGCCAATACATTGACTTACGGTGATCTACCTATGCATCAAATCAGTGTTGCTGCCTTCCCAGGCAAGGAACCAATTTGGCGACCTGGAGAGATGGAAAGCTTGGTGAGTCCGACATGCAGGATCGAACCAGTTACCACGTGTGCATCGCAAACTGCCTCTTACCACTTGTCTAAACGCTCCCAACTTTCTTAGAACACTAAACTCTACGATCGACCAAATGCAATATTACGCTAGCTGCGTGATTACGGAAGAGTAGATAGGAGGCGGATTCGAGTTCGCAATGTTTCAGTTATAACATTCTTCACAAATAGCTTTCGTAATTATATACGTTAGTCTGTCACAGTGTCTTCTTTAAGAAATCTTTGCAGCTGCTTAATAAGTGTTATTTTAGTGAAATGCTTCAAATGAGAAAGCCTAATGCAAGGTGGACGTTGCATCTCTCCGAGTCTCCTACAGATCTGTCCAACTGGAAAGCAGTACGAGAGTTCGACTCCGAAGAAGTTATGATCTAGCAAAGCAGCACAAAATAGACCCAGAAATGGGATAACAAACTTCAGGATTTGTGCTTAAAATCGCCAGTTCGCCCTTGGTCGGTTCCGGGTAGCCTGGCGGTCCTGCCGCTAATCGGTCATTGTAGTCACTCGTTTCTACTAATTTACCATTATGGCGCTTTATTCTTGAGTTTGAATATTCACTCAGTCGTTGAAATGTTGCAACATTTTAATGTTTCCGTTCTCCTCGTTTTATTGTGAGAATTTTACGCTATAGTGCGTCGTGGTATTCCGTGTGCTGTCCATTGCCTTTCACAAAGTATACTGATACAAACTATAGGGATACTGAGATATGTGCAAAACTCGGAACAAAAGGTGTGTCTTTAATCCGCGATTACCCTTACTGGATGTTCACCTGCTATTCACTACACCAAGCTGGGCCCTTGCTTTGCTTTTCTCTCAACTAGGTTTTTACTCAATCGATTCTGTCAGCAATCACTCGTTTAAGGGAATGGTCAACGTAGCACAAATCGGCATTGAACCTAATTAAGCTGAAAAAGCAGTCGAAATACCAGTGTTTTTGCACTTTTTACAACTTTTGCTCGCAGCATATTCTTTTCATGGCATTTCACATCATATCCCAGTTGTTGTGGTCAATAGAATATGAGCTCCTGGTTAGGACAAGAGTTGAAAACCGTTCTGAAGTTCTGAGTTTTCCTCATGTAATCAGCATACTGTGCTTGGTTTTTACAACGGCGAGTATTTGAAGGAAACTGTTTTCAACAGGATCGAAATTTGGGAGTTGAGTTTTTCTGCTGGTCTAACCTAATGCTTATTTTGCTTTATAACATGGTTTTGTGATTTCATTTCCAGTTTGTAAGCGCTTCCGTAGTTAGGTCTTCGTTTCAAAGTTCTCAAAGAATTATGGGGTTTGCTTGTTGTAACTGTGTTATGCGCTGTATTATTTCATGGCTTGTAATTCATGTCACAGTCTATGAAAGATTGTGAAATTTGTTTGTACTGCCCTATTACTTGTTTTCGAATCCTGATGACCTTGTACAATTGCTTCACTGAAATTGGACTTCAGTATTCTTTGTTTAGGCGATGAACATCTGCAGGCCACCTACCAACAAGCACTGCGGTTCACAGGATGTGGTTTAAAGGTAAAAAGGTTGCGTGTCGTCGACTTGATCAATCTGCACAAAAAATGACATGCAGCTTCTATGAAATTGATGGGTCTGTTGCCTTTTACTTTTCGATGCTTCTCTTTATGGGCGATTTGCAGCAGTTTTTAGTATTCGCTCATTTATTTGGTGACCGTGTTCGGTGGTCTATCGGCGAAGCAAACAAAAAAAGATATTTGAAAAAAAGAAAGTCGATCCTAGAAACCATCTCTTGCGGCTTTTCTTGGAACAGACAAAATAGAAATTTCTAAGCAAGGAAAAACTCAAGTTAGAGTATCATTGCCAGCTTGTATGGCAATTAACGAGAATTTCCAATGCATATGCTTAAAGCTGCACATTTCCGCTCAGAAGAAACATTATCAGCAAAAATAAAAACTGTTGGAACCTTAACATTGCCTTTTTGCTGGAGAACACCATATCTATTTATTCCGGTTGCATAAAATCTGGAATTCCGTGGGCGACGAAGTCGTTGAAGTTCGTTTCTGCCTCAGTTTGGTTTTGGGAACATTTATCGCAGAGCAAGTTATCGGGTTTTATAGGAAATCGTTGTCTATAGGCAAGAACTCTGGGGAAGATGCTGTATGGGGCAGAGTTTCGTAATTCGTTCCTTTCCCAGTCGGTTCAAATTTGCAACGTTTTTTAGTTCGACGTGTGGTCGTGCCTTATTGTGGAGAGGAATCATTCCATTCGTACAGCATGAACTGCAATTGTGTCGGTGCATTTGCTTCTATTGTAGCTGCTAGTGGAAAATAGGCCTTCGAGTCAGTACTCGGCACCGAATATTCACTAGCTTTTAGCAGAATGCTCGACTTCGTGAGAAGACGCCACGCGGGACTTTTCGTAGTTGTCACAGAGCAATATCTCAAATTTGGGTAATTAAACCTTTAATACACAAATACAACATTAATAACATAATAGTAACGATGGAGAAGTAATGGCAGAGGAATGACGTGAGTTAAAGCTATGAGGTGCTAAGGCTAGTGGTGAAGTGAGGCTAACAACGAGATAATAGCATTCGAATATTACTATACCATTAATAAGTAATTAACACAATTACACTAACAGTAATAATGAATAATTACCAAGAAGTAACCGTTGGTTAGCCGTGAGCGATGCCGCGTCGAGTCTATCCGCGGCCGGCGCGGCGGCTGAGGTAGACAGTATGCTGAGGCGGAGAGGGATACAGACGGGCCGTATTTCCGGCTAGCTAAGATTTCAACATTATAGCGATGAGGTGCATTTTAGTGGATCAACGAGGACAGTAAGTGATGAGTCATCTAGGGAACACAGTCAGGCGGTTGGTCGTGGATAACGCTATGTAAGCAACGTGAAGTTTGAGCATCGATGGGTGCCACCATTGCCCTAAGAGTCAAGGGCCACTATGATAATGGCTGGAAACTGATAAGCCTATAGCGGCTTAACAGAATACACAGCATAAGTTGGCCGGTCAGCGGCCTTGTACGCATGGGGTACCGTGTGGGAGGAATGGTACATGCCACCGATGGCGTTGCAGACAGAACGCATTTTGGTATAGCCGCCGCTACTGACAACGCACCGCAGATCAATTGATAAACAATGGACAGTGACACTAGGATGACGATCAGGATGATGATGACGATACACTGAGCTGGTGGGAAACGTGACGTAGTGACGATGATGCGAAGTCAACGTACAATTCGCAACTGTCATTCAATAATGATATGATGAGTCCAATGTACAGTAATGACTATGTGCAGTATGACTTAACAACTGCGACAATCTACATTGGTGACACACGAGATCAATACGGTACAGATCTAGAAAGCGAACGAGCCCCGACAGGCTCGAACCTGGGTAACAATTCACGAAGCTATTTATATGCTTCCGGAGAAGGCGGTATTTGGCACAGGTCCAGCATCATTACCGAAAACATCCGTCGGCTACCTCTCCATATCCTCTCAAAGTCCTATGGTCAGCTGGCAGACGACTGCTCTCGCCAGCATCCTCATTCTCATCTTGTTATGTACGCACGATAACTTTTATACAGTAATAACAAACAACAAGTTCAGATTCTAAGAATAGGTTTGCCTAACAATACTGTTTACAGCGATCAAAGTTCCTTAGGATGGGATCAAGATATTTACGTTCTACGACATTTCCTAGGTAACTTGAGAAAAACGGATATGACACTTATTTCCGAAACATACAGTCATACAAAGATAGAAATAGATATAGAAGAAAAATAGAAACTATTCTGGGAATAGCTGCTATAGCTTCCACCAAAATCTTCAGTTCGTGCAAGCCATTGGGGAGCTCCTTATACAACACGAAGGAGCAATAAACATTTATGGCTTCTCGATTCAACAGTTGATGACACTTTTAAAGTAGTGCTTAAGCTGCTCAATCTTCAGATGGTCCGGGAAGTATTACGCACAAATGAGAGGGCTGGCAATGAGACAACGACTGGCACCAAGCCTTGGCATTCATGTCTGAGGTAAAAGCACCAGTAACCGATCTTGGGCCGTTACTCTACTGTAGATATGTAGATGACTGCTTGGTCATTTGTTCAACACAAAAGGAAATTGGCAAATGTTTCGAGTTGTTGAACTAACAGTCAGAGTATATTAAATTCACCCGAGAGAAACCAAGAGAAAACTGGCTTCCATTTCTGAACGTGCAAATTAACCTATCAGAAAAAGTCTACATAAAAAAAATGGTATCGAAAGCCAAATAGTAAAATATTTTGGTTCATTACCTCTCCTCTCACTCCTCACACGAAAAAGGGCGCTTGTAAAAAATATATTTCGAACAGCCACCAGCGTGTGCACAGGAAGGGAGCAAAGAGGAGTGCCGGAACTTGGCGCGACAAATAGCCATTTTTGATGGCTACGAAACTGTAGCTTGAGATATGTGTAGAGGAAACCACAGGCCCCCCCAACGACAACTCTAGCGACAATATGGTCTCGTTTACCCTACCCTTCATCTCAAATGTGCAGCTATAAAACGCTGTTTAAGAAGGGCCTGTCTAGAAAATTCGGTAACGATAATTGAAATGCCACCGAGTAATCTAAGACGCCAGGTAGTTCGTAACCGCCTGTACGACCGTCTTTGTGCAACGCAGAATTGGATAATTTGCCCCAATGGTACAGACGGTGGCTGCATGAGTTCGGGTACAGTCTATCTGATCTCTTGTAAAGCGTGAGGGAACGAATACTTTTGCGAAACGGGCAGACCACTCTGCGTTAGTCTAAAAGAACACTTTGTCAGCAAACGTAAACCAAATACCGCACTAGGCATGCATAGGACCCAGAGACATAACGCAGAAGATTTTAAAGTCAGGGTTACGATCCTCGCGCAGGAATCGAGAACACAAGAGCACAAAACTCTCGAGGCATTCTGGATTAATTACAAGAATCCGAAAATGAACCGTAGGGAGGAATACCTCATCATCATGCGTGATGTTGGAGAGTACATAAGCTTGTTGTTCTGATGAGATGGGCACATTACGATTCCATGTGGACTCCGCGGTTGGTCTCCATGCACATATTTAGTGGGAGACTCATAGAAAGCGGTGAGTGTGCAAAGACTCTGTGTCCAATGTGGTTGAAATTTCGGTTCTGCATTTTCTCTGCTTGGTTATGGAGGTGTTTGGCCGATTAGATTGCAGTCAGCTTGACCTTTTCAGGGTCTGAGGATGGCGAAATCCGCTGAAACGTCAACTTGTTCGTGAATGAAGAATAAAAATAACACCTCATTTTTGCTAAATAGAAGTAGAAGGAATTATCCTTCAATTCATCGTCTTTAATGACAACAGGAAATCTTCGGGGATAGCTCGTCACGACGAAACTCCTGAAACCGACGTTCCATTGTGCGTTCCTTAACTTCTTCGGCCCTATACGATTTAAATTGATGTCTAATTATACGGAGCGAAAGTGATAAAATGAACTTTGTAGTGGTATATAAAACAGTGTAGCATTCGAAAAAAAGGTGTTACTTGAATATTTACAACAAAAATTAAATTATAAATCCGTCTCAAATTCTTGTGCAACCTATAATGCAGCACTCGTAAAAACTTGCGAGAACATCTACAAGGAGAAGTTAGAAATTGTGGTTAATTTTCAAACAGCGCACCCCACTCATTCTTCTATGAAATGTTAATGAGTGTATTCTCCACAAGGATGGTTCGATTAAAAGCAGATCTAATATAGCTTCTTGCCTAAAGGGATGCTTACACGGTCCGTTCTCACTGAATAGTGTGGACCTACGACATTTTCCATTCGTTTCCTTACGCAATCGTCATTCGTTACGGTGATTCCAAAGTGGTGTTGGGTGCGATTCTCATACCGTTCTCCATAAAGAATTGCTGCTGTGGGTACAGCTGATTCATTATAGTTACAAACAGGTTCTCCCATTGTTTGGGTCATTTTTTTAAAATGACCTTTGCGTCCTCTTACAGTCCACTCCACAGTTCTATTCGTCCATGTGTTGTCTACTCTTCTTACTATATCACCTGTCCAAAATCTCCTTCATGCTCTCTCCATATTCATTGAACTTGGAAGATATACGTAAGAGGTGGTCTCTCTAATCAGAGAACCATCCAAACATTTGCACCATTGCATGAAATTTTTATTCATTCACGGGTTTCCTTCCAATTTGTGAATAGACCGATATTTTTTCTCTCGCTTCGTTGAGTTCATCCGTTATCGTCTCTGCTTCGTTAGTAATTCTTAAGAAGATGAAGATGTCGTCGGCGAAACGAAGACTTGATATGGTTTCCTCATCAATGCGTATGACGTCCTCCTTCTAGTCAAGCGACTTCATCGTCTACTGCAATGAGGCCGTAAACAGCTTCGGCATGATGGTCTCCCCTTGCCGAACTCTTTTTACTTATGGAAATGGTAAGGGATTGTTGGGGAAGCTGTATTTTCGCAGTGCAATTCAGATAACATTCGAATAGATTTTTTATGTACGACGAATCAACTCCTTGGTCGGTGAGTGCTGATAGGATTGCACTCGTTTTGACAGTGTCAAACGCTTTTTTCATAGTCGACAAAGGTTAGGACTAGAGGCAAGTGGTATTCGCGACAAACTTCAGTGACGCTGGACACAGTTTGGATGTGGTCCATGCAGCAAAAATCCTTGTCGAAATCCTGGCTGCTCCACTTTGATATGCGCGCGAGGATAATCTTCGTGAAAAGCTTGTAGATTATACTCATCGGGAAATTCGGGCAATAGTTACGAAGACCCCATCGGTCACCTTTCTTGGGCAAGATGACCGCGCGCGACGTCTCCCACTAGTCTAGGATCTCTTTATATTCAAGTTTTGTTTTGTTTCTTTTTTCTTTGTTCTGTGTTCTTTGTTTTTTAATTCCTTCCCACTACAAAGTTGGCAGCCGACAAAAAATGTCTCGTGCTACACTGGGGCGGCCGCAAAAATGAGGAGTCGCGATGAGGTGAAAGGGTGAAAGATATCCAGTTGCTGAACGCAGCCTCATCAGTTGAATGCTGAAATGTCGCAGCTTTTTTTTGTTGTTTGAGCCATCTATCATGGAATTACTCATCGAATAACGGGAAGGGCCACTGGTAAAATGTTCATTCAGCTGTGCCGCCATTCAAAGTTTGGCGGTAGACTCCGCTCGCTCGAGCGACAAGAAGAACATTTCTTTTTTTGTAAGACGCATTTCGCGAATGGCGTAGGTGTGCTCTTAGGTAGGTGTCCAAGTGAAAATGTTGAATTCCTTACCTCGACTACCCAGCTGAACTTCACAAAAAAACACCCAAGAGCCCTGCTACCTACTATAGGGCGATAAACCGTTGGTCACGTTACGCATTACAATTTGCATTGATCTTATTTCATCCGGAGCATTCACTCAAGAGATCTTTACGGTTTTCTTTACGGTTAATCGCGGAACAAAAGCGATCGTTGCTTCCTTGAGACGCAGGTGGATCCAGGGGGATGGACTCCTTGTTTCTGCTGCGCCGATTTGGCACATACTTTCTGCATTTACGGGCCGTATTCATGCACGCGCGTGTGGGTGAGTTCTAGTTTATGCAAATTGTATTCTAGGAGTCAATTCGGCCAAAACCCCTGCAATCAAGTGACAGGGAAGTATATAGGGAGGCGGTTAAGAGTCGCCTCCAACAAATAAGCTCCATGTCCACTCTGGGAGAGCCTGGCAAGCTACCCGTGAGTAGACCCAGACCCCACGTTCAGGACCCAGTAAGCTATACGTGGGTATCAAAATGCTAAACACAATAAAAAAAACGGGCCTCATTCCCCTGACCACGAAAGAGCCCCCCAATTTCGCAGCGTTGGGTAGGACGAGTACGGAGGGGCTGCTAAAATCTCAGGGCCAATGGAAGCTTCCTGGATTTCAAAGAACTATGGTGACGATCTGTACCTACAATGCACGTACACTTGCATCCGAGTCCTCGATAGAAGACTTGCTCATGCAAGCAAGAAGGATAAAATACGACGACATCGGCCTGGCCGAAACGAGAAGAGGCCAGCCTTTCAACGCCGTCTATGACACCGGAGAAGAACTGTTCCTCGGAACATACGACAATAGAGGAGTTGGCGGCAACGGCGCTCGTCAACACGAGTTTGTCAATGAACATCGATTCATTCGAACAACTTACAACCCGAGTCGGACGTTTACGATTAAAAAGATGTGGATCAATATACCGGCTTTGACAATCTTCATCGTTTACGCGCCGACATCAAACTATAACGAAGAAGAAGTCGAAGCGTTCTATATGGACTCGGAGAAGTTCTACAGAGAAGGAGAGAACGCTGTACATTCTTCAAGGTCATCACTGGAGATTTCAACACCAAGATTGGACCAAGAAGAGCGTCTGAAGAACGTCACATTGGGACCTACGGATTAGAATGGAACGAACAGGGTGAGCGGTTGTCTGAGTTTATCATGGCGACCAAGACCATCCATGGTAACTCGCAATTCCAGAAGCTCCACCCTCAACGCTGGACCTGTGAGTCTCCCAGTGGAGAGCACCGTGACGAAATAGACCACATCATAGTAAATAGAAGGTTTTGCTTAACCGATGTCGCTGTTGTCCCAAAATTCTACACGGGATCAGACCACCGTCTTCTTCGTGGAGGATTCTATTTCTCGCGAAAAGGAGAAAAAAAGCTTCCAAATTCAAAAACCGAAGTCCCGGAACCACCACCACCTGGGACTTATTCAATTCATTAGTCGGCTGTTGGCAAGATGCCGTTGTCGATAACACTGACGAAGAATACGATCGGCTCATTCAACATCTTCGTGTAAGCGCTATGAAAGCTGTGAGTCCGAAGGTCACCAAGAGACGTTTGTCTATAGAAACACTCCAGTTAATACGCCAGCGTGGAATCGCACGAGCTGCAGGCAACCGCGAACGAACGTCCGAACTAGCAAAACAGAGCAGACAGGCGATAAAAAAAAGATCTTGAAGAGAGAAGAACAGCAGTAATGGTCGAAGCCGCAGAGGCTGGGAAAAGCATTCGCAAAGCCACCGAAGCTTCGCCAATTACAAGACCAAAATGATTGCACTTCGGCGCCCAGACGGAACAGTTACAGCGTCCAGAGAGGCAATGGAGAAAATTATTCACGAATCCTAATCAGATCTCTTCGATAGCCACGTCCACCTTCCGTTATATGAAATAAAGGAGGATGGATATGTTGTATCATCTGTTCTCCCTTCCGAAATCCGACATTCCGACATGCAAATTGAATAACACCAGGTCCGGACGGGATAAGACCAGAACACCTGAAGAACCTTCCATCAATCCTCGTAAACACACTGGATCGGCTCTGCACACGTTACCTGTTCAAATGCAAGTTCCGTACCCACTGGAAGACCAGCATGACCGTGTTATTGTTCAAGAAGGGTGACTACAGGATATCGGCATCGTACAATCTGCTTACTCTCTGTCGTCTACAAACCTTTCACTCGCGTCATCCTAAACAGGATTGACAGAACATTGGGCGAAGGACAACCATGTGAGCAAGCAGAGTTTCGAAAAGGATTTAGTACGATGAACCACATCCACACAATGACAAGGCTCAATGAAGTATCGCGAGAGTACAAAAGACCGCTCTGCCTCACTTTCATCGATTTACAGAAGGCCTTTGATTCAACTGAGGTAGAAGCAGTCATGGAAGCCCTTGATAGTCAAGGGGTCCTTACTTAGTACATAAAGATTCTTCGTGAGTTGTACAAAAAATTTCACAACCAAGGTATCACCATTCTACGACGATATTATCATTGACGTCAAAAGAGGAGTTAGGCACGGCGATGCCATCTCGCCAAAATTATTTGCCGCCACCCTCCAGAACGTCATGCGAGCATTGGAATAGGATAATATGCGAGTGAAAATCGATGGTGGGCAATTACACCATCTTCGCTTTGCTGATGACATCGTCCTTATAACACCAAACATTAGTCAAGCGGAACGTATGTTTACCGACTTTGATAAAGCCTGTGGAAAGATTGGTCTTCAACTAAATCTCACAAAAACGATGTTCATGAAGAACGGATTGGTTTCGCATGCTCCATTCACGGTCAACGGAACGAATTTCTCCGAATGCTCCAGTTATATCTATCTAGGTCGGGAAATCAATATGATGAACGACCTAGCTCCAGAGCTGAGTAGAAGGAAACGAGCGGCTTCGGGTGCCTTCAGGAGCGTCGAGGATGTAGTGAAGAAAACAAGGAACAGCCGACTCCGTGCCCACCTTTTCGACTCAACGGTACTTCCTGCCCCTAACGTATGCGTCACAAACTTGGTCGCTGCGTAAGCAAGATGAAAGGTCACTTAGCGTTATCGAACGCGCAGTCGAAAGGCCGATTCTAGGAGCATCCCGTTCCACACAAGTAAGGGAAGGGATCCGAAGCTCCGATCTGCGCCGACGATCAAAAAGTCAAAGATGCCGTTCTGTACGCCAAACAATTGAAGATAAGGTGGGCCGGACGCGTAATGCGTATGAATGACAACCGATGGACAAGAGCCGTTAGTGACTGGATTCCTCGGGATGTCAAACGTACTGCAGGAAGACCACCGACCCGATGGTCAGAGTTCTTCACAAAGAGCCGTGAAGAAAGATGTGATGCTCGACGAGTCCCTAGAGCGAGCAGAACCCATTTGGTCACTCTTGCACGCGACAGGGAAAAATGGAAGACTTACTGGCGCCCGCTCGAGTCACTCGACGATCAACGGGACCACAGGTGATACAGGTGACAGATGAGCATCGTCGTGCGCGATTACGTGGAACATCGCGCTATCCACTTATTGAGGAGGAAGAGCATTTCAAAACCGAGCGGTGCATCTTTGAAGTTCTTTGAAGATTGGTAGTTGTGGACGGGAAAGAGAAAAGAAGTAAAGTTATTCTGATTCTTTTTGGATTTACGGTTTACGGTTTACCGCCTCACCGCTGGTGGGAGGTGTTCCTGGGTGTCGGACTGCGATGTACGAGTTGGGAATTCATTGCCTGGCATGATCTCCCAAGCTGAGAAAGAGTCCGGCGTTTCCATCAGGAAGCCTAGCTAAGAGTAAACCGATACCAGGATCCACCACCGTCCTGGTATCAAAGTCGCATGACCTGTGGTGGTGGAGATCTGGGGCACACTATGGCCAGGCTGACTTCGGGATTCCAGGGAACCACAATGACTTAACCAGGAAATCTCCAAAAAATGGTGATTGTCGTCAAGCGCATTTTTGAAGTTCTTTGAAGATTGGTAGTTGTGGACGGGAAAGGGAAAAGAAGTAAAGTTATTCTGATTCTTTTGGATTTGTCTTTTTGGAAGCAAAGATTAAATCAAAGAAATTGCAACTAAAGACCAATAAACTAAAACAGTTATGGATTCAAAGATCAGTGAACGAAAACAATACACAAAACAATAGGGGTGAATCCTACATAGTTGATCCTGATACTTCCGCTATCCGTTAACCAGCTGTCTTCAGAGACAATGCACGATTTTCGATCAACAGTCGCGGTAGTCCCAATCAGTTTGGTCTCAGTACTCTCAACAAGTTCATGGAAAGTATTGATATGTTTGAAACCAATTTCCATTGTTTCGGAGTTTTGCTTGTTTACCCATTCGCAAATCTCAAAGCGCACATGGATGCTCAATGCAAGGGGACGAATCGAATGAAAGACGCTTTTGTATCCGTAAAGCATGTATGAATTTCAATGGGTGATCCTCTCATAACTTAGGCCTTGTTCATACATCATCTTATGGCTTAGTTTTATGTCCTCTCCAATTTTACCTCCTCTTTGTTTTAACGGTTCAGAATAACTTGCGATAGATACTGAGGGCAAACCGATGCTGTCTGTTGTCCGGAAAATGTGCATTGTCTCTGAAGGCAGCTGGTTAACCAGAAGTGATAGTTCCATAACGAAATACGAGCCATTCATTCGAAAAACGTTGTGTACTGTTTTCGTCCATTGCTTTTTGATTCGGCCTTTCATAAAAGGCAATCCCTACAAGTTAGAGGATTAATGCCTATCACTGTAAAGTGACTGCTCGTTTTCCTCTATTAATGTGTTATGTAGACGATACTTTCTACAACGACTTTTGTTCATCGTTATTTTCTTGGGTCATTAAGCTAAGACTAGATTTGTGCACGAGAATGAAAGAAAACACTTGTTCATCAATGGAACGCTCAAACTGTTTTCATCAGTTTTCGAATTGAACACCACTTTGTGTGATGAGCACAAAAAACGCTTCGTTTAGTTAAAAGAAAACAAGTGGTTGATCATCATGAGGACCATAAAAGTAGCTACGAGAGAGCGTTCTTGAATTTTGACTAGTACTGCAACGTATCCTGAACTCCAGTACGAATTTTTTTTGATCATTATCACTATTAATAGTGATTTAAGGACTAAGCAAGAGAGGTAAAAATAATTACAGCTATAAAAACTGTGTTAAGAACGGCTTGCTGAAAAGGTATCAGTTATGCGAACAGTATCCATAACAAACCAAAATTGATTGCGATGTGAGCCCTATGAATAACAACCACTTTCCAATCTCTTCGTCTTCTTGGGATTTCTTTCATCCCAGTTCTTTTCGCATTTCAGGATGAGAGTAATGCTATTTACTTTTGTGGTGAGTAGTGCCTGCGCTGCAATAGTTGATGGCGCGGAAACGAGAAATGCACGATCCACCAGCGAAGAGAGTTTTGAAGAAAAAACTAGAAGAGGGATACAACTTGCTCAAAAGCGTATGGCTCTCTCACCACCTTTGCGTTGGCAAAATGTCCGCAGATAGTTCCTTACCATTCATTTGCTCTCTTAGGAGCCGAGTGCGGAAGATACGATGAAGTTTTTTGAAGCAACTGCACAATATGAAGGAAGAAATTAAAGACGATCTCACACCGTCCCTACAGCGTTCTGCCGATTCTTTAAATATGATGGAGGTGAACACATTATGTCTAGTTCGATTGGTAGTGGAGAAATAGAAAAAAAATTTCAGACTGTCTTCAAAAAATAAGATGGATCACATTCAACCAATTCAATCAAGTGATTCAATTGAAGAAATCAATCAAAACAGCAAAGTGGACACGGCATTGTTCCAAGGAGATATGATACTCACCAAGTTAGTTGTTTCACATAGCTCCGTTTTGTTGACCATTATCCTTTTTCATACTACTTTTCTTTTCAGAGAACAAACCGAAGAGATTATGCAAGACGTCAAAACGAACAAGAGCAAACGCAACAAACGACAGGCCTACCGTGACAAAAACTATCCCAAAACGTTGTGGTCACAAGGATTGATTTACGCCTTCTGGAACGCATGTCTGCTTTTATAACTATTGCATTTACACGATCATTGCTTCAAAGTCGAAATAATATAAACTCAGCCTACGATGCAAGGATGGTTTTCAAAAAGGCAGCAGGGATATGGACTCGATCGACATGTATTAACTTCGGAGAGAGCCGCACAGGTGAGAGGAAAAATCAGAGATCGGAAACCTCCAGACGCTTCAAAGTATAATAATCATTAAAGAAATAAACTTTCAGCTACCGATAGAATTAACGTTATCAAAGGTGGTGGTTGCTGGTCATACGTTGGAAGACTTGGAGGTGAACAAAGTCTTTCACTAGGCCCCGGATGCGAATCGGTACGAGTAGTGAAGTATTTTATTTGTTTCTTACTCATACGACATGTCATTCCTATTTTGCGCAGGTTGGAACCGCCGTACACGAGATTGGACATGCTTTGGGTCTCTTCCACACGCAGTCAAGGCACGATCGTGACGATTTCGTCACACTGTATCCAGAAAATTTCCGGGAAGGCTGGTTGTCTCAATTCATTAAACAAAGCGAAAGTACTAACTACAACTATAACCTGACTTATGATTACGGAAGTGTTATGCACTACGCAGCAACGAGGTAGCCGTGCACCAAGTTTTCTAGGTTTTAGTTCAAAATCATAATAAATTGACAACACCTTAATTGCAGTGTCTCAAAGAACGGCAAGCCCATCGTAGTGCCACTCGATGTCAAGTATATTGAAACCCTTGGGTCTCGATTCCTTTCATTCTACGATAAGCTCATGGTAAACATGCATTATGGATGCCTCGGTGAGAAAACTTCTCCACTCTTTTCGTCTTCTATTTAACTGCTTTCACATACCACTCAATTTTTTGCAGAAAAGTGCAATGGAAAGTCCTCTGCAGCTTGTGAAAACGGCGGGTTTCCGCATCCCAGAGACTGCTCTAAATGTATTTGTCCTAGCGGATATGGCGGAAGACTTTGCAATGAAAGAGTAAGAAAAATTAAAATTTAAAGCACTTTTCCTTAGGACACCATCCGGACCAAGGAATCATTCGTTACAGCCAAGTGGTTGCGGCAAGATATTGACGGCAACCACCACCTTCCAAACACTTGAGGACACCTTGGGTAAAAGAGGTTCAAGCAAAACGGAACTTGACTACACGATGTGCCATTACTGGATTGAAGCACCAGTTGGTTCAACCATTGAGGTAGTTTTTGACAACTTTACACAAGGTTTGGGCTACGGCGGATGCCCACACGCTGGAGTTGAAGTTAAAACAGGAAAGGATAAACGTCACACTGGTTACAAGTAACTGTCTAACATTGTGAGCTAGTGGACCGTTGTAGTGGAGATGCTTCAAGTGTTTAGATTCTGTGATTCAAAGAAGGTTGGAATATCATTGATCTCTACGTACAACGTAGTCCCTGTAATTACTTTCAACAATATCTACGAAACCAAAGTGGTTCTACGTTATCGAATTGGTAATGTTTAGCTTATAGCAGCACGTTACAGATTTCTTTTTTTAACCGTTCACTACTATAATGATTTGATGCAGCTTCGTCTGGTCCGGTGACTTCTAAAACAACACACAGGCCAACCGCAGGCCCCACAACTTCGCCAGCTCATACCCCTAGACCTGATTGCGAGGACGTTTCTAAATCTGTGTATGTGCTGATGATATCTGCTCTATATTCCCACATATTCTAAATATTAGATTTGTTCAGATGCAATACACTAATGACATGGGACTTCTGCCGTTCTTCCAAGTATGACGAGAACTTGAAAAAGTTGGTCTGTCCACAATCGTGTAACCTTTGTTAGCAACCATTGCAACCAGCAACCAAGCAACCAACTTGTTTCTAATAAACGGTTTCGCATACCTTTTCTCAAGCATGCATGTATTTTAGATACCTAGGTATATCCAGAAACAAGCGTGTATTCATGCAGACCTTGATAGACGAATTAATGCTTGCACAGACGCATTCACATAGAGTTTACGAGAATGCACAGAAACGCCGATGCCTATTTGGAAGGTAATAGTTGCTAGAGACCGTTATTAAAAAATCTCTGTTGCCTAGAAATACAAGTCAAACTATGACGATGAACTAGTGAAAGCGGTCTATGTTGGCTTGGAAAAACTCCACATAGCAGGATAAACATTCTTCGATCATCGTTGGCGGCTTTACTTAGAACTCCGAAGAACGTTATATTGAAACCCAGAGACTGAGCTGGGAACGAATAGGGTGAGCGGCTATTTCAGTTTATCACGACGATCCAGGGCAGAAATAATGACCCATAGTTGCGGAAGCTACAGTCTCTACGCTGGATGTAAGAGTTTACCAATGAGGGGAAGCACATTGAAATAGATCACGTCATAGTAAAGGTGTAGATGTTGGCAAGAGCATTCGCAACGCCCACCGAAGCTTTGCCAATTATCAGACAAGGATGATCACACTCTACCACACCAAAATGCAACAGTTATGTCTTCCAGAAAACCTATAGAAAAAGTCATCCACGAATAGTAATGTGGTCTTTTCCACAGCCACGTCCACCTGCCTCTTAGTAATATTAACGAGAATAGATATGTCGTTCGGCACTTCTCGTTTCCAAAATCCCACATGCTGTTTATTTTATAGACGGAAGACCTTGCCCGGACAGAATAAGAGTTGAAGATTTGAAAAATGTTCCGACAGTGACGAAGAAGCAAATCCGCATGCAGCAACCAAACTCAGACGCGAGATGTTCGAAGACCTTCCCACATGGCAGATGCCGGCAAACGAATCGAATTCAAGAAGTGCTGGCATCCAGACAGTATGATACAAATGATGTCGGGTCAAGTAATAAGAGAAAAAAAGTTCAGAAATCACTTTTTTCAGCTACCGATAGAATGGTATTCATAAATGGTTTTGGATGCTTGGCAAATTTCGGAACAACGAGGATGGGCACAACGTGTGAAACTGTGAAATTAATTCACTGTTCTCTTGATGAGCAAACACGAGGCTGTTACTTTATCTTTTATTTACAAACAAGCCGAAGTTTCGACGGATATCGCCTTCCTCAGAGCCTGGAAATGTCAAGTGGACTGCAATCTACCCAGCCAAATACATTAATCCAACTGATACAACTAAAACATTGATATAATACAAACTAACATTGACACGTACACCTAATAATAATACTTACAATGATTTCATCTTAGAATCTCGTCGAAAAGGAAATTAACAAGAGAAGATGGAGCCGATGAATAAAAGCATAGCAATGTCATACAGAAAAACTAATATGGTGGGTGTTCGCTGTCGTCAAGACAGCACGACAACGAGAAAATGTTCTAGCTCATTTCTAGCACAAAGAAGGATACCTTAGCGAACACCGCCATGTGGCGGAAAATTACTGAATTCTTGATCGAACTCCACCGATTCATTCAGTGTCTCACAAAGGAGGAAGGATTGTGTGATAATGTTAACTTTTTATTTGCTGCCTATTACAATTTTTTCACGGCTGGGTACTATGTGAAATACACCCGTAATGATGCTGCATAATATTAGCAAAACTCCGGACTGCAGGTTTTGTGGTGGGGAACGAACACACAACTACACTTTTCTCGGGCTAACGTGTTCGCCACCACACCATACGGGTCCTTCGTTTCGCCTATCTTTTCCGTTAACGGGTTATTTCTGATGACACTGCTGAGCGTAGAGTGCGGGATCGAACTAACAGCCGGCTCTATGTATACAGTACGTCTCTAACCACTACGTTACATCACCTTCTCATTTCTACATTTCATAGAAGGCAGAACATACGGAACAAAAGCATACGAAAGGAGCCATGAAGAAGTCAACTCGATTTGGACATGCTGCACCAGTTTTCCACACTTTATTGGAGGAATTGGTTAAAACATTATACGATAACATCGACAAGGAGAAGAGAGAAACCATATTATAAAGGAGAAAAAAAAACTAGGTATAGAATGATGAATAAATATCCCAAGTGTCGTTCTCTGTCAACGGGTCAAGGAATCAAATATAAGTGCTATAAGGAGTCACCGTTGTTGTGAAGAAACAGTGCCGTTTGTTGAATGAACTACCCACACCTATATACATTGTCCAATTGCCTGCCTGCTACAACAGATCTCCATGTTAACGCACTCTCGCCATAAAGCCTTAGTTTTCATAGTGAACAGTTCACTATGGAAAGAAATTTGGTGTTAATCATGTGTAGGCTTTTGTTTCCTATCACGATGGCACTGTCAGTGGGAGCTAGTGTGATTAATGTCATACATTTGTTAATACATGATACTTGAATGACCTATCCTCACAAATGGAGTTCGACCCAGCGTAATCTCCACTTTTTCGGAGATTTGCTGGCTAAGCCATCGTGGTTCCTTGGAATCCCGAGGTCAGCCTGGTCAAAGTGTGCCACAGGTCTTCTCCGCCACAGGCAGTCGCAGCCCTTGTGGATAAGAAGGAGATTTACCACCATGCGACTTTGATACCAGGCCGGTGGTGGGTCCTGGTATTGGTTTACTCTTAGCTAGACTTCCTGATAAAAACGCCGGACTCCTTCCTAGCGTAAGGGGCCCTGATGGGCATGAATCCCCCATGCTATACATCATAGTCCGACACCCAGAAACACCTCCCAGCCACGATGAGGTGGTAAACTGTTGGAAGGACATTTTTTTCATGCATGTGTAAAAAGGCAATTAGCAACTAAGAGCAGGTACTAGTCCACCAGCAAAATAAGAAGATATAAACGAATATAATCTACTCACAGCTATTTTGTAAAGTCATTTTTACCTCAACAAGTGCTTGGAGTGGTCTTGAAAAATTCTTGGTTCGGACAGTGTTGGATTTTCACTGGGAATAAAGGAAGAACACATCTCTAAAACAAAACATTTATGAGGACCACATCAACGAAACAATTTTTACTCAGTGGTTTTACAGAAGGTTGGCCGATTACGTACCTCCTTTGCTACCATGCAGATTCAACTGTGATATGCACCGCTCGATTTTGAAATGCTCTTCCTCCTCAATAAGTGGATAGCGCGATGTTCCACGTAATCGCGCACGACGATGCTCATCTGTCACCTGTATCACCTGTAGTCCCGTTGATCGTCGAGTGACTCGAGCGGGCGCCAGTAAGTCTTAGATGTTTCCCCTGTCGCGTGCAAGAGTGACCCAATGGGTTCTGCTCGCTCTAGGGACTCGTCGAGCATCACATCTTTCTTCACGGCTCTTTGTGAAGAGCTCTGACCATCGGGTCGGTGGTCTTCCTGCAGTACGTTTGACATCCCGAGGAATCCAGTCACTAACGGCTCTTGTCCATCGGTTGTCATTCATACGCATTACGCGTCCGGCCCACCTTATCTTCAATTGTTTGGCGTACAGAACGGCATCTTTGACTTTTGATCGTCGGCGCAGATCGGAGCTTCGGATCCCTTCCCTTACTTGTGTGGAACGGGATGCTCCTAGAATCGGCCTTTCGACTGCGCGTTCGATAACGCTAAGTGACCTTTCATCTTGCTTACGCAGCGACCAAGTTTGTGACGCATACGTTAGGGCAGGAAGTACCGTTGAGTCGAAAAGGTGGGCACGGAGTCGGCTGTTCCTTGTTTTCTTCACTACATCCTCGACGCTCCTGAAGGCACCCGAAGCCGCTCGTTTCCTTCTACTCAGCTCTGGAGCTAGGTCGTTCATCATATTGATTTCCCGACCTAGATAGATATAACTGGAGCATTCGGAGAAATTCGTTCCGTTGACCGTGAATGGAGCATGCGAAACCAATCCGTTCTTCATGAACATCGTTTTTGTGAGATTTAGTTGAAGACCAATCTTTCCACAGGCTTTATCAAAGTCGGTAAACATACGTTCCGCTTGACTAATGTTTGGTGTTATAAGGAAGATGTCATCAGCAAAGCGAAGATGGTGTAATTGCCCACCATCGATTTTCACTCGCATATTATCCTATTCCAATGCTCGCATGACGTTCTGGAGGGTGGCGGCAAATAATTTTGGCGAGATGGCATCGCCGTGCCTAACTCCTCTTTTGACGTCAATGATAATATCGTCGTAGAATGGTGATACCTTGGTTGTGAAATTTTTGTACAACTCACGAAGAATCTTTATGTACTAAGTAAGGACCCCTTGACTATCAAGGGCTTCCATGACTGCTTCTACCTCAGTTGAATCAAAGGCCTTCTGTAAATCGATGAAAGTGAGGCAGAGCGGTCTTTTGTACTCTCGCGATACTTCATTGAGCCTTGTCATTGTGTGGATGTGGTTCATCGTACTAAATCCTTTTCGAAACTCTGCTTGCTCACATGGTTGTCCTTCGCCCAATGTTCTGTCAATCCTGTTTAGGATGACGCGAGTGAAAGGTTTGTAGACGACAGAGAGTAAGCAGATTGTACGATGCCGATATCCTGTAGGTCACCCTTCTTGAACAATAACACGGTCATGCTGGTCTTCCAGTGGGTACGGACCTTGCATTTGAACAGGTAACGTGTGCAGAGCCGATCCAGTGTGTTTACGAGGATTGATGGAAGGTTCTTCAGGTGTTCTGGTCTTATCCTGTCCGGACCTGGTGTTATTCAATTTGCATGTCGGAATGTCGGATTTCGGAAGGGAGAACAGATGATACAACATATCCATCCTCCTTTATTTCATATAACGGAAGGTGGACGTGGCTATCGAAGAGATCTGATTAGGATTCGTGAATAATTTTCTCCATTGCCTCTCTGGACGCTGTAACTGTTCCGTCTGGGCGCCGAAGTGCAATCATTTTGATAACTTCTATATAAACATTTTCCGCTCCGCAAGCTCCGTTTCAGACCACGAATTCCTTGCAAGAGAAAACCTGGGATTCTACACAGTGAGATTTGCGATGAAACCATGACTAGAGGCACAGCTAAAGGACCTGATTATGTCATCGCCAATTTTCTTAGAGCTAACGGCCACAAACTACATGTATTTGGGCGATTTAGATGACAGTTTATCATCAGAAACAGAACATTTCAGAATAGTGAAGGACCTGGCGCACGTTCATCCTGACCATGAAAGGTATGCGAAGATCTTGTTAACTATCACCTGACATGCTTGAGTGCACTCTACAAGTTGTTCACGAATAATATCCTTTTGTTCATGTTGAAGACTTTTCATATGCACAATTAGTTAAACAACGAGGATTCCAACATTGATTCTGTTGTATGGATCACATCTAAACCGTATCGCAGTCATAGAAGTGTGTCAGAAGCACGATTAGCACCTTGCCCTAACTACGAGCAACCACTTGACAGCGTCGAAACGAACGTGATACCACTAGCGTTCGACGTTCAGGAAGTGATCTCGCCCCATGGCCGCATGCATGAAAGAGACCACCACCACGGGCGACTACTGCGCGAGAGAGAAACGAATGGAAGTCATGCTGGAGCCCGCACCACCACTGATGATGGGCGACGCAAGTAGTAATGCAAGTACTTGCTTATATATGTATGGATATATAAACTTCATATAGAGATAATTTTAATAATCTAAACTCAACACCACATTCCTGATGGGTGTGTAGTCGATAACAACCATTTCCTTGGAAAAGCTGAAACGAATACTAAATGTGTCAGTGGTGGGAAAACGAAGAGCGTCACGTTGAAAGTGCGTAAAAATATTTTGCCTAAAATTCTAATTATAACAAGTCAACAATGAATTAAACGTTTTGTTTCAGTGGCAGTTAAAATTGAAAATATTTTGTTGCTGCCTAAACGGCTGGAAATGCAGTTTGCTTAAATGTGAGGCGAATCTACGTGCAGTCATTTCTTGTTTCTCTTTTTCATCCGACAAAATTCTTTTTCATGTCAGTCTTATTGACCTTGCACGATTCGGGTTCTCTGATCCCTCACTCGTATGACTCGCTACTTTCTTCGATGCGATGGTGCTCAACAATCGGGCTCAGACAGTTGAACGATCAAGTTATGAGAAGAGGTTTGTAAAACGCTTAAATTGCCATTTAAGTCAAGTCGCCTACTAAATAACGTAGGACTATCCGAACGTTTTTTCGCTATTTGTTGGTTAACATAATACCGTTTGCTGTAAGATGGAACATCCGTTGGAAAAAGAAACTATTACAAGGGGATAGTCATTGTGAACAATAAACTTTCCTTACGAAAGAGCACCGCCAGGTGAGGTTGCCTCATTCGTGCGGTACTCACTAAAGAAGATCCGTCTCAGTACGAAGATGAAGAGGCGACATCGAGAAGTGGAACAAATGTGAGCCATGGGCTCGGATCATCGGCTCTGATTAAGACGAAGACGTGGAAACGTTAGCACAGCGAACATCTTCATTAACCTCGTGTTCGCTTAAAAACCCAAAAGGCACTAACTCTTTCAATAAACACACCCTCAAAGCACGGTAGAAAACTGCTCCCTTTCCCTTAACCGTCCGCTTTTCTTAGAAGCGGAACACCTCCGATACAATGGGATTTCTCGTAAAGTTGCATCTCATGAAGAAAGAAGTCGACTTAGCACACGCTCACCAAGTCTAGGTTACTAAAGGCAGTAAAGGATAAACGATGGAGATCTCGGCGTTGGTCAATTCCTGAGAGGTGCGCCGTGCATTCGACTTCATTAAGCATCATTGAAGGTGACTGGATGCATATCCGTGCTTTAAAATGACTCGCGGTGGCGTACCAGTGTGTAGAGCCAGTACTACTATCCTACTAGACAAGTATGGTACCAGTTGCCGATCCCGGAGGTATGGAGAACTTGGTGAGGGTTGGGCGGACGATCGATCCTGTGTGCCTTGTAGGGCGCTTCCGCTCTCCCTAGATGCAATGATGTGTATAAACTGCGACGAACGACGATTTCCCTGCCGAACCCCTTTTTTTACTCAAAATTTATTCACATTTCCTAGAACTCGGACAAGAGAAGGAGTGGAATCGTGGCTCACCCTTGTGTAGCCGAATGTGCTAGGCAGACAGTTCGCGTTTTCATGCTTATGGATGCCTACAGCTGTTAGTAACGTATCTTCACGACTGGTCACGTCTGATGATTTTTTTTGTTTTTTGTACAAACTAACAGCTTATTGTAAATGTCGTATGAGTCCCAATGTTTTCCACTAACTAGCAGTTGGAGAGATGAACCATCGTTCCTTGTTTGCGAAACACATCATGTTCAACACAGCTCTCGCTTCACGGTATTCACTGTGACCTTCTTGAAGCCGGCGTTCACATCCGGTTTGAGACCGAATGGGAATAAACAATGCTGACCATAGCCAGTTAGTTGGTCGGAAATCGTGCATTGGCTCTGAAAATGGCTGGTTAACCAAGAGGGGAAGTTTCATGCTCAACTTCCACTCATCAATCCCGCTTTGTCTACTGTTTCGTTCGGTGATTTTTGATTCCCCCTTTCTAGATAAGGTGGTTCAGGTAAGAGAATCGTCGTCAGTTAAGCATGATAAGTGAGCTTTACTCTGCTATTGTGTTTTGAAAGCATTCTCTTCCAGTCCTTCTTCTTCTACTCTTTTGATACGTAATAATCTTACTGTCTATATAAATATAAAGATCCTTGTTTACAACCAAATGGTTGTGGTGAGATAGTAACAGCAACCTCCTCCTTCCAAATTCTTGAATGAAAAGTGGGTGATGAGAAGGCAAGCAACGACTACAAGATATGCAACTACTGCATTAAAGTAGTAATCTGCTGTAAGCTATAGTAATGTTGATGGTAACAAAACATTTCAGATTAGCACTCTCCAAGGAAACAGCTGGCTCTAAAATCGAAGTAGTCCTCGATTACTTCACTAGACGCTTCAGTAACGATAGTTGTGTGCATGGAGGAGTTCAAATAAAAAACGGAAAGCGACAAACCCTTTACTGGTTATATCTAAGCGCCTAACGCTAGCAAGTGTTAGTTTTCTATGACTATACGTATTTAGATTCTACGGTAAGGAAAGTGCGCTAACATCCTTGATTTCTACACACAACATTGTCCTCATAATTACATACACTGAATGCCGTGAAATCATACTACTTTGCGTTATCGAATAGGTATTGCTTAATTGAAAAGTTGTGCTTTTTGTAACTGGCCAGCGTTATACCAATTGCTGCAGCTCTGATGTTCCAAAGATTTCCCACATGACGTCTCTACCAACATCCGGCCACGCACCGCTCCCACTCCTTACTCAACTTTTTTTTGCCTAACACTAGTTGCAAGGACAATTCTATGTATGCGCTAGTGGTGACCCATTTATACTCTTATGAAGTCTAAACTATTTTTTATTCGTGTTAAACTTAGGAAGATACAGAACTTTGTCGTTCTTCAAATACACAGAGAGCTACAAAAAATGTACCTCCTCAAGATCGTGCGGCTTCTGTTCATAGTTGTAATTTCTTTATTGAATAAATACTGTGTAATGGTATGCATATAGTTTTAGAAATTTATACACGTTGGTGTACTCATATTTTTTACACTAACACGCAAAAAACAAATGTACACATGACGAGCTAACACACATGGAAATTGAACATATTGAAGAACCCAAGCTGACTAGAGCAGCCATTCCTTTGTCTTAGATATTCGCATGAAACCAGTGTAGTGTCTATGCATTTCCTATTTTGAGATGAAGTTTCAGGTATAATGTGTCTCAGGTATATGTGATGGGTTAGCTTTCTATGTAGCTTCCAAGCACACCCTCATGCCTCAAACCATGTGGTATCTCAAGCAACATTTTCGTGATACCACACTATGTCGGGCTAGATTGTCACATGTAAAAGTGAGAAATGAAATGTTACCTCTCTATTCATTAGCGCTTTCTTGAAGGGTGTAACAAGATGAAGATGAAGAATAATGTTACTGTTAATAGATACAACTGTTGGAAAAAAGTTTTTATTAAACTTCTTGGTATCGATCTGTGCAAATTTAAGAATCCTAAATGTTAGTCAGTTCTTTTGTATCCCGTATTTATCGAGATTTCCAATCGCATCCAATTTGCATGTTGACTGCTCGCGTTTGTGCATTAGTGATTTTGCATAGTCTTCACTCGTGGAGAAGGCGATAAGGAAAGGGACAATAATGTGCTACTTCAATATTTCAGCCTAAATTCTTCTTCGTGCTAATTCCACTCACTAAACTCATGAGAAAACGAGACAACAATTCCGCCGGTGTTAAGACGATTAAGGAGTATTCATAGAATTATTAGCTACACTAGCCACTAATGATACTTGATACTTGAACGGCCCGTCCTTGCTGGTTCTGCGGGCCAGAGCATAATCACCACTTTCCGGAGATTTGCTGGTTAAGCCATTGTGGTTCCCTGAAGTCACAAGGGCAGTTTGGCCATAGTATGCGCCAGGTCTTCATCACCACAGGCGGTCACAGCCCTTGTGGATCAGAGGGAGACTTGCCACCCCTGCGACTTTGGTGCCAGGACGGTGGTGGGTTCTGGCACTGGTTTACTCATAGCTAGGCTTCCTGACAGAAACGCCGCACTCCTTCTCAGCTTGGGAGACCCTGCCGGAAGAATCCCCCCCGCTGTACATCGCAGTCCGACACCTAGAAACACCTCCCAGGCAGATGGGGCGGTAAACTGTTGGGTGGAGGCACTGGTGACGAGAAAAAATTCGTTTACTTCGACTGGCGACAATCCTGTAACATGTGAGTACCTTTGTTTAGAGATGGAAATCGAACAGCAATGAATGAAGACAACACACAAGAATCAATAGTTGAGTGTCAACTATTTCAGCTTGAAACTTCGCGTGTTAGTTAACCATCCGCGTTCACAGGCAATACACGGTATCTGGTCAACAGCCACAGGATTGAGAAGAGTTTGCTTTTAGTAAACATCAACAAGCTGCCGGAAGCAATTCAACGAAAATAAGGATAGAAACGTGACTTGCATCAAAACAGTTTATTTCGCGAAAAAAGATATGATGTGTAGCGCTCGCCGTTCAAAATAAAAGTCTCTTTTTTTAAACTAAATCATTTATTCTAAAAGAAGTGAAAAATTTGTTAAAAAATGTTAGTCCGAGTCTCCTTTTTTGAAATCCATTCACATCCAGAGGTGAAATTGGTACTGCTAGTCTGCTGTGTTAGGTAGGTATGCATATACGAGGACGGAACATGAAGGAACAAAAAAACAAGAAGTACAAAAAACAAGTCTGGTCAATATGTGTTCTCTCATTTTATAAAATATGTCCTGTGTAAAAAAGAAACTGCCAACTGAGAATGGCTCATTCGAGCACTGCTCTTCCGCATTCTACTCGATGACCCATGAAGAAGAACAAGTATAGGCAATCGCCTTGGAAAAAATTTGAGTGTAAAGAAGACGAAAGCGCCGAAACGTTAACCGAATAAAGCTTACCTCACCAACTTCGTGTTAGTTTAATAGTGCAGAAAGTTACCGTAATCTACGTTAAGATAAAGCAGCAAGGAGGTTCAGATAAGCGTTATCTATGATACCAAGTGATTTCAATATTGAGATAGCATCGCAAAATACAATGTTGAACATTCATATTGTTTAGTGTTTGACCAACATGTGATTTTTTGGTCGTTTTCTTTCTCAGCAATCGCGAGGTTGTTAAACAGCATACGTTTACTTACATATATCAACACACATACAACACAACTGTAGCTGACGTTTCGGCAGAATCGCCTTCTTCAGAGCCTGGAACAGTACACTAATACGCAACTTACTACGTCAAAAGCTTCAACAGCACAAATAGAAAGATGAAAATCTGAGCGATAAATAAAAGATCAAGCACCAAATTCTTCGTTTTGAGGCGTCGCTCTTCTTCTAAACTTATCTCGTGGGGTTACTACTTCGTAGCCATTGGAGATGGCTATTTGCCGAGCCATTTTGCACGATTCTTTCTTTAGTTTCGTACTTGTGCACACATATCTGGCCGTTTGAAAAATGTTTTGAAAAATGTTTCTCACAAGCGCCCTCTTTGTGTGTGAACGGTGGGAAGAGAGGGAATGAACCAGGATGTTTTTGTTCCTTGGTTTTCGGTACCACTTTGCCATATAACCGCTACTTGAATAGTTGATATGAACGCTAAGAAATGGGACCCAGTCGTCTTTAAGTTTTCTCGGGTGAAACTGATGTGCTGAGACTGCTTCTTCAATAATTCAAAGCATATGTCCATCTCCTTCTGCGCAGAGGAAACGACAAAGCAACGATCTATTATCTGCAGCAGAGTAGCGGCGGGAGACCGAAAATGGAGGCTTCCACTCTGGACATAAACTTAATGGCAAGGCGTGGTGAAAATCGCTGTTACATTGCCAGCCTCCTTATTTGTGCGTATTATTTCTTAGACCATCTGAAAATCGAGGAGACCTATTGATTATTTAGCTTTTGGTATTGACTTTTATATTCCTTTTCAGAAGATGGGCGATAAAGGATATCATCACTATGATGTTCCTGCGTTATCTCAACATCCAACTGGCGAGGAATAACAGCTGACTCTTCCGCTTTATCACTAGCAGACAACCTTATTGTTTTCGAGTTTATTCTCTAATTTCTCGTATGCCACATTTTTGCGCGGCCTCGAGGTTAGGGATAAATCCTCTCGCGCGGTAGTGGTTAAGGGCCTTGAGAATGCCGTCCGAAAACATGCGGAATTTTATGTCAATTTAGGGTCTTGCTGTCTAAAATACATTCAAAGGTAAGGAGGTGGTGGTAATGCCGTCGCCGCTAGATTTTCGGCTCTGTTTGATGCGCCGTGTTTACCCTGATAGCGGTTTCGATCTTGAAGCTCATCAAGATTGCATGCTATCCTACGCAAGGTTGTTTTAAAAATGGGCTGTGATGGTGAAAAAGCTTGGGCGCAATTCTAATACCGAGCGTGCACTCTCGGGTATTGTCACACCCTCAAGTACGGTGACTCTAGAGTCTCTTGGTGCATTACCAACCGTATTTTGACTCCTAGCATCGATTGTTTGACTATGGTTTCTTGAAGCCGAGACACGTGAATTATTCGTTTCATTCATGTGATTTTTTCATAGACTATCTAACACAAAGTTGATAAAAGGAATTTTTTTTATTCACCTAGTGTTTCAGTGTCTTCCTTTTCTTCGGAACCGGATTGATTCGAACCTATGATCCACTGTTCTTCCTTCTTCCGTGTCTTCTTGATCGCTTCGAGTTGAATCCAGTGGAAAACTGTTTGAATGAAGCAACGTCTGGTACCCATGCGAAACGGTTGCTGATAGTTATTGCTCGTTGAAAATTATTTGCTAAATCGGGAGTGAAGGAGTAGAAAGAGTAGAAGTAAATAAGGAAGTGGTAAACCCTACTTCGGTTTCGATTGAAGGACGGGTACCGTTAGGTGGTTTACATAAAACTGCAAAAAAGCTTTTATCTGAGAAACAGCTGAACATATTACACATCAGAATGTTAACGTTTTATTTACTGCTATTACAATTTTTCACGGCTAAGTATTATGTGTGATACACCGGACCGCAGGTGTCTGCGGTGGGGAGCGAAAGTGCTGTTAACCTTTCAGGGGCTAACACGTTCACCACCGCACTATGCAGGTCATTCGTTTCTCCTGTCTCCCATGCACTTAGCAGACAACTGCAGTCCGGAATTTTGCAGATATCTCAGCATCATTGAGGGAGCATCAGAATGGTTTAGCACGACTAATAGTCTTTACGTTTGTCATGAAAAAAAAACGCAGAAAATCTTTGTTTAATAGTCTAAAACCATTAAACAAATGTCTAGACGTTGCAACGACATTACTGATAAGGGCAAAGCGTTCGGAGCTCATCAACATTTCAGGGGCGGCGTCATACATTTGACGTCTTCAGGCACTATATAGAAGGTTGAGTGTGTATTTGGTGCATATACTCCATTGAGAAGGCCTATTTTTTATCCTAGTGGTAGTGTCCTTGTTCCTAAAAGCATTGTCTGCTACGAAAGCGATAATAGCGTGAAGAACGTTCGAACCAAAGATCTCGTTTGTCGCAGAACACTTCTTACCATTACGCTAATCGCATATCATTTAAAATCATAAGCGACATATGGGTGGTACGCACATAGAGATCACACAGCTCGAAGGCAAGAAGCACACATTGGAGAAGGTATGGTACAAAGTGTAGGCCGAGATCTTGTTTGATAAACCATCAAATCAGAGGAATCCGCAATATTTTGGCCTTAAGTAAGACGTTCGCGACGCAACGGCTAGAAACCTTAGATGCTTCATGGATACTGTTGCAAGTAATTAAAAGCATGATCATGACAGTGAAGATCAGTGATGTTAAAGAATTATTCCAAGTGCGGACTTCAAGCGCTTTGAGGGAATTTAGTTAGAAAAACAACCAATCGTTACTCTTAGACGCTCACGTGCAACCAGTGTGTCGTTTTTTGGTTTTCCACTTTAGTTTGGAATCGCAGTTATAAACAACGGTTGATGGCCAATCCATCAATGCACCTATCAAGTATCGATTTAAATGAAGATATATACAAGTATTTTGTGGGTAGGGGTTAACGTAGCGGTAGTGATCTGTTTCATTACGCAGAAGGCCCAACCTATGTAGGCGCTGGTTCGAGCCTCTTCCTCGCCCTACAAGCCTTTCATCCCACAGGGGTCTTGACATTGGCACCGGATTTCCATGGGACAATCTAATCCCACCTATTCTAACGCTCCAGAACGGCTATCTTAGGATCATAGGACTAACAACATCCATAAAAAAGGACGAAAATCCTCAAACACCAGACAACTTCTTATGAAAAGGTTCAAAAACCTTCGCGGATTATGGATGAATCGATGTTGCACACATGTTTTGAATCTCGAGCTGGAAGGAAAGTTTCATATTCATACCTTTATAGCAGCTATTACCACTTGTCTACGGCATTCACCCACCTAGACGTGGTCACATCCTTCCACTTTATTACTTGTTTTTTGCTTCTTCATATTTCTTCGCCGTAATCGATTATCCTGGCGAACCAAAGCTACTAATTACTGTTCCAAATATTCTAAACAGATTTTTGGAGGAAACACACAAGTTCAGCGGAAAATTTGTTGGAGCTGTTCTCATTAAAGAGAGCGAATTGGATTTCAGGGTAGCAGCACTCTACACATCATATCCTGTTTGCAAAGTTAATCATTGTTTCGGCTTTGCTGTTTTGTTCATTGAACTACTTCGTATGGCGCCCCTCTTTCGAATGCCATTCTTTGAATATCATCTGCAGGCAAACTGTGAGGTCTTCCAGGTGCAGTTGCTGGTCTATGTCTTCCATAATTTCTAAAGATCCTAACTATTGTTTAGGTGCACTAAATCATTGAAATGGAGCTTTCATCGTCTTCTCAAATATGACGATGGTTTAAACGAACTGATATGATATGCCCGAAAGAATGTGGCCTCTGCTTTTGGCTGTCCGGTATTGTTGTAAAAATATAAACATTACACACTTCTGCCAAGCGTATCCATGAAGGTGATACGCATAAAAATTCAGGTACAAGTATAAATGGAATAATTTTGCGCGCAAAAAAAAACGGATATCTTCTAAACAACCCTTCAGCGACGGCAAAAAATCCATTTGTGGTGATCGGCGATAATCCCGTGTCTTTCAGTCTCCTTATACTGGAAGAGTAATCAGAGAGCAATGAGCGAAAACAGTATACAACGTTGGCTTGAATGAATGGCATTTGTTTGAGCACGGAACTTAGGGCCTTGGTGAATCAGCTGCTTTCACATGGTTTTTGATCAGCGGCCGCGGATTTGAGCACTGGAATAAGGCACCAAGTAATCGAAAAGCTGTTCAGGGCGGTTCAAAGAAGAGAAAGGCAAAAACGTAGCTGATATGAAAACGATTCTTCCACGAATAAGGTATAATGTGTGAAACGCCTGAGCTCTAAAATGGTTCACGGTTTATTTTTCAAGTTACTTTTTTCATGAACTAGTTGTTGAGCAAATAAGCATTAACGGCGCAGAAATACTTGTTACTAGATACTTGAATGGCCAGTCCTCCTCCATTTTTCTGAAATTTGCTGGTTAAGCCATTGTGGTTCCCCGGAATATCGAGGTCAGCCTGGCCACAGTCTGTCCTAGGTCTTTAGCACCAAAGGTACTCGCAGCCCTTGTGGATCAGAGGGAGATTTGCCAATGCGACATTGATACCAGGACGGTGGTGGATCCTGGTTTTTGTTTACTCTTAGCTAGGCTTCCTGATGGAAACGCCGGACTCCTTCTCAGCTTGGGAGACCCTGCCAGTGGATGAATCCCCCCGTTGTACATCGCAGTCCGACACCCAGGAACACCTCCCAGCCACGATGAGGCGATAAACCGTTGGGAAGTACGACGCAGAATTATTAACGAATAAAAAGCCATCTGTGAAGAATGGAACGATACAGTATATCTATGAGAGGAAATTTGCTAGAGGTATCTACCAGTTCTTTCGACAGAGTTTTGATTGTAGATGTTTAGAAAATAGGAACATTAATGGATTTTACCTATTGAGAACTCAGTATCTAAATTGTACACCACTAATTCGGAACTTAACCATTTATTTCCGGCCCCTCCGCTAACGTTACTTTTTCCAAATCACAGTTAATTAACCTGTTGATGAACACTAAAAGGAAGCCCGTGCTCACTACCGTACCCTATTCGCTACCGTACCAAACTTGTGCTTTGCCTTTCAAGACAGCTGGTTAATCAAGAACCAGACGTTAAAACTCAAACAGATGCCATATCCATCCAAATTTGTTTTTATTTTTTGTTCGCTGCCCTCTGGTCTTTCTTTATTTATAAAGAATCGGTTGGATAAAAAGGACTACATCCGGTATGAATTTCTTTCCTTTTCTTAATGTTTTGAATGTGATATTGCCTCTAAGTTGAATGCTTATTTTCCAGTTCAGTACTTCTCCTCTCACTTTTTAAAGTACCATTGCTAAAAAACATAAAATTATTCTGTTTCCATTTCTTTCTTTTGATTTTTCTGTTCATTTAACTACGATTAAGGTTTCAGGATGAAAACTTTCCTAACAATATTGCTGGCTACCTGCGCAAGTGTACCCCCATAGCTCGGAGGCGATAAGTGGACGATCCGTCAACGATGAGAGCTTTGAAGAGAAGCTAAACGAAGGATATAACCTACTAAAAAATGCAAGGATTGCTCACGAATCATTGATTCAAAGATGTACCAAACCAATTACTTCTTTTAAAGTTGCGCTTTTTTTTCTCAGGTACCTAATGAGGAAGATACTGTGAAGTTTCTCAAGGAGTTGCACAGTATGGAGAAAGAAATAAAGGCTGAGCTCGCTCAATCACCCCAACAGTTACCAAGTGAAATAATTGTCAGCGTATAATCTTTCAGACGAACATGACTTAAGGAACAAAACCGAGTCTTTAGAGTTACGAGGGAGGCGAAAAAAATCACATCCAACCAATGGGTGACACAATCGAGGAGGTCAACCACAACAGCAAAGTTGATGCAGCGCTATTTCAAGGCGATGTGGTCCTCACCAAGTACGTGCGTTTAAGGATCTCTCCCGATAAATTGTCTTGCTTCTGAGCGTTCTGCTCTCGATTTCAGAAAGCAAGCCGAGGAGCTCATGGAGGATATCAAAGCGAACAGAGGCAATCGTAATAAACGACAAGCTTTCCGTGATAGTAGGTATCCAAAAACGTTATGGACAAACGGAAATGTGTACTTCTCATACGGCTTCAATGCAAGTTCGTCTTCCCTAATGTTCTTATTTGCACCTAAGCGTGCAAGGTTTAAATCACAATTACTTTCAATGCTGTTTTCAGCCGAGGCAGCCAAGAGAGTGTTCAAAAAAAGCTGCTTATATATGGTCTACTGAGACTTGCATTGCCTTCGGTGAAAGCAGTACAGGTATGATAATAATCGAATTATACCAAAAAACTTGATAGTTTGCAATTGAATTTTTGATCTGCAACTTGATTTAATTTACCTATGGCTTAATTTTAACATACTGGAAGCTTAAGAATCTCTTAGAAGAGACATTTTCAGCTACCGATAGAATCGAACTCATAAAAAGTGGTGGATGCTGGTCATATGTTGGAAGAATTGGAGGTGTACAGGCCCTCTCACTTGGGCAGGGATGCGAGTCGGTAAGACTTAAGGAGCGTTTCTTGAGGTTTATACTAACTTCGTAGGAAATTAATAAACAATCCCATGACACACTTATTTCATGCAGGTTGGTACCGCTGCGCACGAGATTGGCCACGCCTTGGGTTTTCACCACATGCAGTCCAGACATGATCGTGACGATTTCATCACACTTGCTCTGGAAAACTTTGCGGTGCATTTGAAGAGAAATCTAGCAGAGTACATGATACCAATGAAAATGATGTGATTGTAGGATGGATGGATTTCCCAGTTCTCTAAACAAACTGAAAAAAACCAATTACAACTACAATCTAACGTACGACTATGGAGGTGTTATGCATTACGGAGCAACGAGGTTGACCATGTTCTGTCAAAGCACGAAATGGCTTTAAAGGGACAAAGATTCAAATTACAGTGTGTCAAAGAACGGTAAACCTGTCATGGTGCCACATGATATTAAATATATGGAAACTCTTGGATCAGCAATGATTTCATTTTTACGAGAAACTCATGATGAACATGCATTATGGATGCCTTGGTGCGAAAACTGTTGTGCGATTTTTTGATTCACTGCCACCCCCGAGAAATTGCGATAAGCATTAAATTATTCTAGATAGATGCAATCAAAGTACCTCATCAGCAAAGTGCGAAAACGGAGGATTCCCGCACCCTAGAGATTGCTCTAAATGCATTTGTCCAAGCGGATATGGTGGAAAACTTTGCAACGAAAGAGTAAGAACATTCCCACTCGACGTATGTTTCCTTAAGAGTTTATGTAAATGTGGTAATCACTATTTGCAGCCAAGTGGTTGCGGTAAGATATTAAGCGCAACCAGCTCCTACCAAACACTAGAAGATACAGTAGGAGAAGCGAATGCAAAGGAAGCAAGAGACGAATTTACGATGTGCAATTATTGGATTCAAGTGCTGTAATCTACTTTACACTATAGTACTGTTGAAGTCCAAATAAGCGTTATTTAAGGCGCCGGCTGGTTCAACAATTGAGGTGGTGTATGACAACTTTACGAGAGGCCATGGCATCGATGGTTGTCCGTACGCAGGGGTCGAAATAAAAACAGGAAGCGACATTCGTCACACTGGTTACAGGTTAGAGCCAAACACTTTCCAATGATAGATAGCCTAAGCAGAAATGTATCAGTGTTTTCAGGCTTTGCTCTTCGAAAAATGTTAGCACAACATTGGTCTCTACACGAAACATCGTTCCTGTGATTACTTACACGAGACTCTATCAAGTCAAAACCGTTCTACGTTATCGAATCGGTAATGTGTAAATCAGTATATACACTTAATAACCTGTTCTTCTAATCCAGGCACTACTATATGAAATGTTGCAGCTTTCTCTGGTCCAGTAACTTCTGGAACAACTTCTGGTAAAACACGTCGCTCTACACCGCGACCAACATCTCTTCGAACATATGGGCCATCAGCTTCTTCTAAGCAGCCACCGACACCGATTACTCGTACAGTATCTCCTCCCAACCCCCCGCTGTAGGGACGACAATGCGTACGTAGAAGCTGTCATTCTTCATAATTTTGGAAAGCCTTAACTATTGTTTAGGTGTACTACATTAATGAAGTGGGACTTCTGCCGTTCTGCGAAGTACGAGGATAAGTTAAGGAAACTACTTTGCCCGAGATCATGTGGTTTCTGTTCTTAGCTATTTCGTCTCTTTGTAAAATAAAAAATTTTCTCACATTCTCTCAAGCACAATGCGTCTGTATAATGAGCGGACATACATAAAACCGACACACACCCACGCTAACCCAAGTGCACACGCATACAACATATACACGTATACATAAACAAATGTTTACATAATTCTGCTATGCATCTAGCTTTTCACATCACAGTTCATTTCGCGGCGGCTTGGCGATGTACCAAGTCAGTGCTGTTGCCCTCCCAGGCAAGTCTGGTGCCAATTTTCCGACATCGGAGGCATGGAAGGCTTGGTGAGCCTGGGAGGTGGGATCGGTTCCGTTCGTGTTGCACGGCGCCTCTAATCACTGCTCTAAATGCGTTTAAACGAGGAACGTGGTATTGGCTACAGACTTCAGTGACTTTGGACACAGTTCGGCTGTAGTCGGTTCAGCAAAATCGCTTCCGAAACTCAGGTTGCTCGACAGGCTGTTCCTCATCTACTGTCCTTGTTATGCGGGGGCAAGATAATCCTCGTTAAGGTCTTTTAGAGTGCACTCAGCAAACATATTCAATAACAGTATGACATATTCAACATATCGGACAATGGTGACAAAAATGTATTCGGTTATCCTTCTTGGGTAGGATGACGAAGATCGGTACTAATCCACGTCTCTTCAATCGTAAGCGTCCGATTCAAGTTGTTAGTTGTTCGAATGAATAATACAAATTCGTGATGACGAGAACCCCTGAAACCGCCGACTCCTCTACTGTCGCATGTTCCGAGGAACAATTATTCTCCGTGTCATAGATGGCGTTGAATGGGTGGCGTCGCCTCGTCTCGGCCAGTCCAACAACGTCGTACCTTATCCTTTTTAACTGAATGGTCAAATCTTCTACCGAGGACTCAAATACGAGTGTGCGTGCATTGTAGATACAGATCGTCACCTAGTTCTCTGCTATTTAGGCAACTTAGAATGGCTCCGAGATATTAGCAGCATCTCCATACTCGTCCTACCCAACGTTGCCGAATCGCGGGCGTTTTCAGGATCAGCGGAATTTGAAGAACCCATTTCTTTTACTGTGTTTAGCTTTTTGTGACTTTTTTTTCGTGTGATTGACGTGTTCCTAAATTTGTTGACATTAAATGATGGTGGGTCTTACCGAATAGCAAAGAGCACGAAGAACATGATGTAGGAGACATCAATTTCGTAAAGTTGCCGTCGTTTGGCAGAACGGCAGAAGCTCCATTTTGTTAAAGTAGTATATGTAATGTGGAATGCGCTCGGACATGATTCAAGTGTTCTCTTGAGCGACTGAAATGATTGGCGGTGTTGGTGACCAACATCAACTATCTGAATTCGCAGATGGAAACGATTTATGAACTACGGGATGGCTTTCGCAGTCGTGGCGATGTCTGGAGCAGTCCACCACCATGTATAGCGCTGCAGAGAAAAGAGTGAAAATTGTGCTGGGGTCCAAGCTACCAGTGAAAATAGGCCATTCAAGTACCCAAGTAATGCAAAGGATAAGAATAGCTTTGAGGAGTCACTGTAACTACTCTGAAGAGTGTCTTTAAAGCGTAATTTTCAACATGATTGATCTGACACGAGGTTGTTCATCCAAGGCGGTGGTCCCAAAATAATCGTTGTTGCCATGTGGGTACTGGTCGTCGCATCGAACCGAATAGAAGGAGAATGGGGAACTTCATTCCGTAGTGCCATTTCCATGCATGCAGCAAAAATCTACTTCCATCCAGTATAAAAGACATGTTGCTAAATGTACCTCTTTTTTGCTTGCACAGGTTTACACGTAAACTGAACTGTCATTTCAAGTCGAAAGGAAGGTGGTGATGTAGTAACTACTCCCCAGCATCAATAGTTTTCTAAATGACGGACTGAAATAGACCTGGTGCCAACACTTGTAGAACAATAGGAGAACAAGTAGAAGCATGAATCTGTCACACATTCGTGACAACGGCCAGCTTGCAAGTGGTATGCTGGTGTACCATAGGAATGAAAGAAGAGTGGCGTAAAGCAACTCTATTGTCATGTGTGTTTGTAATATCAGATATGCACTCAATCTCCTGTAGCGATGCCTGACAAAGTCGAATGCACAGTTCATACTTGGAAAATGGATTAACACCGAGAACTTTTTTTTTATCCTTTATATGGAAACACGTTAATGAACACCTTGTTCTTTAGCATACAAACACTTCTGGTGACGCTCAGTACACAATTCTAAACAGCAATTCACTTGTAGAAGTCTTTTCACTGCATCATATTGCTGCAGCCAGAAGATATCTCTAACTGCCGAACTTCAGAGTTGAAGTATCCTTCTAAACGGTTCTGATCGCCTCTATGGCGACTATCGTCTTTATTAGATACGTTTTTTTTCGTTCTAAATGTTAACTGGTCTCAAGAACGTTTTCTGAAAAAATTTCATGCAAATTAAATAGCCCTATATGTATGATAGCCGCCATGACATTTGCGTGGATATCGGCAGGTAGCAAGAACTGTGAGAAAAAGTTCTTTGCGACAAAAGTGAGCACGGAAAAGGATGCGAATCCTATGGAGATCACAAATATAGAGCTCTCGGCATTGATCAATCCCTGGTACACCATGTATTCCCCTTCACTAAGCATCGTTTGCAGGTAATCAAATGCATATCTGGCTTTTTACGATGAACCGTGGTGGCCTGCCGACGCATCGAACCAGTGCTGCTATCCTCCCAGACAAGTCTGGTACCAGTATGCCGACCCTTGAGGGATGGAAGGCTTGGTGGGCCATGGGCGAGAGGATCGATTCCAAGTGTGTGTCGCAGTGGCGCCTCCAACCTAACTTTAACGCATAAGACTACATGTTATACAATGCTTAACTAAATGAACACAGTATTTTCAAATGCTAATAGTTCATATTAATTTCCCGACCTAGATAAACATAA
>JADANN010000439.1:317500-615385 GCA_018806985.1 Angiostrongylus vasorum | reverse complement strand
AGCGCAGATCGAGGCAGCAGAGAATTTTGCTGGACAAAAACGTGAAATGAGAATGTATATTGTGTATTGATTAAATTCACTTTTATAGAGGATTTTCTGATAACCGTTTACATAGGCGACCAAATATTTTGAATATCAGCTGGCGTGGGAAACAAAGCAGTTGTTCCATTGTGGATTCGTTATGTTTAGAAATTTGCGCAAAATATTTAAATGTACTTGCTGGAAAATATCTCTTTGTGTTTCCCTTTTATTCTGCTATCCGGATTAACGTTAGAGTCTGTCTATTTTTAAAAAAAATCTCTCTATTCAACCTCAGACATATTTTTTCTGCACAGGCTTCAACCCATGGCGTACCCCCCTAGGCCAGCACAACCTCACTCGGCCAGAATTCGAAGGCCCTTAATCGTTGCCTTGGCAGTTCTGCAGCAAATTTCTTATTTCAAAAAACGACTAACAAGATGGAGTAGTGAAGCGAGTAGTTGACGTTCCTGAATATCTGCTGAACTGTCGAAAGGGGGATGTTTTGGGTGGTCGATTAATTAAAAGATTTATTTGCAAAACTTTGGAACGCTGGTGCCTGTGGTGGGGACCGAACGTGCTATTAACCTTTCTAGGAGCAAACGCCTTCACCACCACACGATGCGATAGTGTTTAGCTAGTTCTATCGACCCAGTGCCATCACCAATCACCCGTCAACGGGATTGATCTGGGAAGTCCAAATCGGCAATGAACACAGTTAAGCAGAGGCTGTAGTCGAAATCACAATGTTAACCTTCTTATCTATTTTTCAATGAAGCTGAGATATTTGCAAAACTCTAGACCGCAGGTGCCTATGATGGGGAACGAACGCGCTATTGTCCTTTCCGGGAGTAACGCGTTCACCACCACACCATGCGGGTCCTTCGCTTCGCCTGTCTCTCAGCTAGTTCTATCGATCTTTTTGCCATCAGCAATCACCCGTCAACGGGATTGATCTGGGGAGCCCAAATCTTTTTTATTTATTGCCTATTATAATTTTCACGACAGGGAATTATATGTGATTCAACCACGATGATGCTGAGATATCTGCAAAACTCCGGACCGCAGCTGTCTGCGGTGGGTAAAGAACGCGTTATTATTCTTAAAACGCAAAAAATTGTAATACGCATTAAATAAAGAAGTTAACGTAAAAGACTTGTACCATAAAGATGTTATCGTTTGATATTTGAGGAGCTGCAAGTGAAACAGAAATAGATTTTTCAGTTTCAAGCTAGTGCAGCAGAACTGTAGGCTACAGCCTCCCTAATAAACCCTGAGACGTCGAGTTCTGAATGGAGGCGTTGGAGATTGATTTCCTCTTTTCAGCAAAGTGTTACACGATCACAAGCTGACTTCGTGTAGTTGCTTGTATTTGGTCGCTATTTGCTCCGCAGATCCTTCGATTGTTAGCTTTCATAATGCACAAGTAAAAGTCGGATAATCAAACCTTTTAATCGCACCAGGAATGAACATAGTGCAATCAGTAAATATCTACATTGTACATGTATGAAGCTCTCTACTGCTTGTGATGAATGTAGAATTGTAGTTCATCTAAGTAGATATAGTAGATCATTTGTGTGATTGAGAGTCTTTTCCAGAGTTGTTGAGTGCCATGTCCTCAGAACCGTTGATTCCATCTATCAGCGTTTACCTAAACCTATGAAGCTGACGCTTCAACTCACTCACGGATTTTGCGTTTAGTTGGCATTAGGCTTCAACAATATGTTCCAAAACAAGCTCACCATCAAACGAGTTTCGAAATTCAAACCATTGAAAATTACCAACGAAACATGGAAAAAAAATCAACACGCAGGAGAAAACAGCTAACGTCAGATAGACGTAAGAAGAACCCAAAAAAGATGAAGCATCTCCTAGGGCAACTATGGTTTTCTCGAAGTGATACTTTCAGAACTCACTGTGTTCGAAAAATCACTGATTGACATCCGCAAGGAAAAGAAAGAGATCGAATGCGTGGTGGGAATGCGTAAGTCCCGAGTACTGTCTGTACCAGGTCTACGGTTGCCGTTCATACAATTAGATGCGTTTGTGCTTCTAAAACTTTTATTCGCCTAGAAAAAGCTAACTTTTCGGCTGTATTCTCTTCTTAAAATTTATTTCTCTCTTGGCTTTTTGGGCTAAATTCATCTTGTAATTGCAGATCAAATTCTTCCACATTACTAAACGCAACAAAACTGCACATTTATTGAGGAATACACTAAGAGTTAAAAGGCGGATCTTACTGTAGCACATGGAACAGGATAGAAGTCGCTCACTTTTGACTGCAACCCTTCAGTTTTCTCAAAAAAAGGTACTTAAAATAAATGAGCTGTGAAATCTTCCGTTGGTTAACCTTTGTAGAACAACAACAATGGTGCTGAGATATTTGCAAAACTCGGAGCATCAGGTGAATCACGTGTCCTGCACCGCCGAGGCCCTTTCCCTTGTCATTTTCTCAGCCAGTTTTTTTTTCGCTGAGGGTGCTACCAGTAGTCGCCCATTAACGGGAATGATCTGGGGAACATAAATCGCATTGAACACAATTAAGCTGAAACTTCAGTCGGAAGCGCAATGTTCAACTTTTTTATTTACTGCCTACTATTTTCCATGGCGGGATGTTATGTGAAACACAGCTTATTAGTGAAATATAACCACAACGATGCTGAGAGATTCGCAGAAGTTGGAGCCCGGCCCAGACCGAACCACGACTGCTCTTTCGGGGGCTCGTGTATTACACACTGTTCCACAAAGGTCCTTGTCTTGCGTAAGCTTTGCGGATATCTCAGCATCGCTGCGGTTGTATGCTGTGAAAGTTGTAGTAGGTAGTAAATAAAAGGTTAACAACCATTAGTTTTCCAGATATCTGAGCATCATTGTGGGAAAAATAATAAGCAGTAAATAAAAAAGTTAAATATTCTGCAGAACATTTAGCACATATCTGACAATCTCGCACCAAGCATGTCTATATCGGACTTTAAGTGTTTTTTCTTTTAAACAAGAGAAAAAACGCTCCTATAAGGTTAACGACAACTTCGTTATCATGAGTGCAATCACGTCTGGATCTGTATTTGCCATGTTGTGCAGACAGAACGGACTTTTCGAGCACATGGAGTTAATCGCTCAACATTATCGAACGTGGTACAGTGTCTGGGGGTTGGAACGACCTCTGTGATGCAGGTGTGATGGGATGTTTCGAATTTGCCACTTATGTCAACAAAAAGTGTTACGATTAACATAGCAAGATGAGCGTTAAACGTGTGTCATCAAAGACCTGCTTCTTTATAAAACCAATTTGTCAAGGGGGATCGAATTCTGCCCTTCATGACGCGCTGGAACAATTTTATTCTCCAACATAGCCCTTATAATTGCACTCGCCTGTGTCTACCACTTCACTAATACTTTTTTTCTGTGGAAATGGCAATGTTTCCATGTGAAATAAGTAAACAGTTCTTGAAACCAGGCATTAGATTATGAAAAATGCTGCGCTCTCTAGTTGGAGGACGTCCTCAGCCAACACCTCAGTTCTCTTATCCAAATCGTCAGAAAGCGATGCAGTCACTATCCTGAACTAAGCACTCACTAACATTCGATTCTCATAAATGTCCTTTTGATTCTGGTGAATTTGAGCATTAGCAATTCCTTTGACTGCGAAACAAACTTCAAGGAAGGATCTATACAAAACTAGTTGGGATCAGTCGATGGTCTCTTAAGAAACTCGCAACCATCGTTGATTTCACGGCTGCTACAAAAGCAGTAAAACTCGTCCGCGATTTAAACACTGCAATGCACGTCTTGTCGACGATAAATTACTAGTTTTAGACAGCTGTAGGAGCTCTGAGGTTAAGAACATCAACGTCAGCTTTCCAAAAGGGTAATAGCTGGTTTCATCCCTACCCCAGACACCTGCGGTTCGGAATTTTGCAAATATCGCAGTGGTTATATATCACGAAGATATATAGGAGGCCAAGCTTTATTGTTCTAGACTTATAATATTGTTACTTTGCTCTGCATTTCACAACAGTTCATGCTCTAAGCACATCGTTGTCAGTTTTTAAAAGAATTTTACGATTTGTTAGTTGCTTCCAGGACCGACTTTCTATGGACGTGCAAAAAATTCAACGCAGCTGTTCATGAATGTGTTAAACGTGTCTCTCAGAATCCCAGAAAAGAGTTGCCAAAACTCAACGACATAGCAGCGAAGTAAGGATGCTGTCTGACACTATAGCATTTTTCCTAAGAATCCTCTGTTCAGATGCAGTAATTCAGATAAAGTAGTAAATCGTAGTAACGATGACCCATTGTTTGCTTGATGAACAGACACGAGGTTGTTAACAACTTTTCTTCAGTACAACATTGGGTGACGCCTCGGCGGATTCATCTTCCTCAGAGCCTGGAACGCTCAAAATGACGTGTAGTCGACTCAGTCAAACACTATCATAATCTCACCAGACAAAGCTTAATACATAAAGGTTTAATCGCATAGTGAAAAACTTCTCTTAAACACCCACCGTTTTGTAGTTTATAAGTCCTCCAGTAATTATTGGAGATTAGCCGAACAGAGTACTACATGGATGAGATATGTGCCTTGCTCAGACCGAAATATCGATCTCTGATATGGCGCGCGATCACACTTGATTACAAGGCGCTCCACCTTGCGGTTGATTATTGGATTCGTGGAATATATACAGAATACCTCAAGAGTTTTGTGTTCTGAAGTTTTCTACATAAATGCGAGAATCATGTCTTCTACTTCATAATCTCTTCTCCGTTTAATCTCTATGTGCTACATGCGCTTAGTGGAGTATCTGGTTTGCCTTTAACTTTAGTGACTAGGTGCTCTTTTATACAGATGCACTGTGGTCTTCCCGTTCCTGCAACTAATTCGTCCTCACACGCTTTACAAGTACTAGCAGGCGTCTGAGAATGTTATTCGATGAGTGCTACTGATTCTTTTAAACCAGCCCTTTTTAAGCAACATTTTATACACGTACATACCCCCACTGCAAATGAAGCGCGGGATAAACTGCACCTTATTTTCACCAGAGTGAACTTTTGGAGCGTCGTTTCCCCTCTAAATTTATCCTGAGAAGCTGCTGCTTCACAGACATTAAAAACGGCTAATTTCCGCCTCAGCGAAACTTGCTAAAAACATTTTTCACACAGTCGGCAGTGTAGTGTTTAGGGAAAGGGGCAAAAGAAAGAATTTCTGAGACAAGGCATGTGGGGACAAATACGTTGCAGCAGCGGGCAGACCACTCTGCATCTTTATAAAGAGCATCTAGGCTGTAAGTAAAACAAAATACGTCGGTGGGCGCACACAGGGCAAACAGACATGATGGAAAAGAGTTTTATATGGAATTCATAATTCTCGCACAGGAGTTTAAAACTAAAACTTCAGCGCTTAGAACCCTTGAAGCGTTCCTGATAAATTCTAAAAAATGAAAGAAACGAACCGCAAGCAGGGAGCGCATTGTGATTATGCATGATCTCGCTCCATCTCTCAGACCGATTTTTTGATCTGAGCTAGGTACATTTTTCACTTATTTAAGTCTCTGTGGCTAATGTTCAGTAATAAGTGGAGGGCTTATAGACAACAAGAAGGGGAATGTTTAGGGAGATCCCTATTCACTGTGAAAAGGCGCTTGTGGCACAGTGGTCGGAGGCGCCCTGCAACACACTAATGGAATCTATCCCCGCGCCCATAGGCCACCAAGCCTTCCGCCCTCCGGAGTCGGCAAATTGGTACCAGACTTGTATGGAAGGACAGCAGCACTGACATCGGTAGCCCAGCGCGAGTCGTTGTAAAGGCCAGATATGCATTCAATCACCTCCAACGATACTTAGAAGTCGAACGCATGGCGCATCCATCAGGGATTGACCAATACCGAGAACTCTATCCTTTTATCCTTTATTTAACGTGAGAATAAACATTTATCAATACCTTTTTTTTTATTTGTTGCTTACCATTATTATTCAAGGCAGGGCATGATGTGAAATCCAACCACTATGTTACTAAGATATCTATTTGCAAAACTTGGACCATAGGCCAGATCAAACTGCGATCGCTCTTTACGGGAGCTCAAATGTTACGCACGCTACTATTGAGGCTCTCGTTCACCCCTTCTATCAGCCATTCTACTTACTTTAACGGTGCCATCAGCAATCACCCTTTAACGGGATTGATTTGGGGAACACAAATCGGCATTAGACCCAGTTAAAATTGGGCTGTGGTTGAAATTACAGTGTTAAATTTTTTTTATTTACTGCTTGTTATTTAATACTATGTTTCGTTAAGTTTCTGCTGAGGTTATGAAGGTGCTTGACAGAATTGATTGCGTATGACTTTACCAGTCACTGACGATGGCGAAACAGCTGAATCGTCAGCCTGTATTATACTGAACAAATTCTTTTGTTAACGACCTCGTGTCTGCTCATCAAAGAAAAACAGTGAATCATTTAATCATTACCGAGGTTACCAAGATTAATAGAAAATGAGTCTTGTGAATGATACCTCAGTTCGTCTGGAACAGCTTCATCACACATATCTTGTATTTAAGGCATCTAAAGATGTTTAAAGGTTTCGAAACTTGCAAACAATAACGATGTTTTAAAACACTTCGTACTAAAGATAGGAGGAAAGTTTTCAAATTTTTTATTTATGCTTACTTTATTTTATATGAGCCGTCTTCACGTCTACCGTGCGTATCCCAGCATTTCTCGCATTCTATTCGTTTCCTCGCATCCATTGTCACGATGGTTTCCCAACTTTTAACTATAGTTTCAGTTGCTGCTTGAGGATTTTATTTCATCTTGAATGCCATGCAATGCTTGTCAAGTAATTCTACCTGGAGTCCTGACATAGCCAGGCTGGAGTGTTTCCTAATGGATTGCGGAGAGTGATTTTTTTTCCCCAGACAAGTCCGATACCAATTTCCCGACCTCGAAGGGATGAGAGGCTTGGTTGGTCAGCAGCGGAGTCGAACTAACACCATACTCGTGATGATAGACATCATTGCCATTATGATACCGGCTCCCTAAGTTTGGTTCAAGTTTTTTTTTAAGTTTAAGTCCTCAAATACGGATACCATTTCTCTACTACACGCAATTTAACTAACGCAAAACTAGTCGTCGCTGGATTAAGACGAGGGAGTGAGCGGCAGTTCGATATCTGCCTTCTGTTCTCTTTTCCTGTGATTTACTCAGGAGTAGTAATGACGGTCATGAGACTCATCGAAATGTCGCGATGCAAGAAGCCGCTCTCTCTCTCTCACACACACACACACACACACACACACACACACACACACACACACACACACACACACACACACACACACACACACACACACACACACACACACACACACACACACACACACACACACACACTTCCACCGACTTGAAGAAGACCTTTTCGTTTTTCTTTTTTATCTTTTTGGGCGTGATAGATGTTCGAACTTTTTTCTTCAGCTTATTCTCAATATCACCTACAACTTTGGTTTAGTTGAAAGAAAAGCAGTCATAGAAGCTCCGAACAGCCATGTCGGTACCAAATTTTCAAAAGTATTACAGAAATCCTCCGAAACGTCATGAGAACGTTGAAATGGAAGATGTGAAAGCCGATGACCGCCAATTACACAAACTCGGTAGTTGGCATTTATACCATCTAAGCTTGTGATAATGTTGTTCTTATAACATCCAGAACTAGTCATGCCTAACCAGTGCTGGCTCAGTTTAGTTTCCTTTGCTACATTTGCATGGGGCAGGGGCAAAGGGAAACCACCGGCGCCCGCTTGAGTCGCCCAGCGATCGAAAAGGGTGAGGTGGTGATAAAGGCCATGATGAGAAATGTTTTTGCATAAAAAAGACATATACGTGGCAAACAGTATAACTTTTTTTCTATTGTTTATCAATTTTTTCATTGCAGGGTATTATGTGAAAGTACCCCCACAATGATGCTGATATAATTGCAAAACTTGGAGCCCAGGCCAGATCAAACCGCGATTACCATTTTCGGGAGCTCACGTGTTACGCACGGACGTGGCAAATTGTACAGTGTGACAAATTCTGATCTTCAAGAAGCTTGAGCTTGAAATCTGAACCTCAAGTTCTGTCATTATATTCAATATAGGTGTTCATCAGCAGCTTTATTCCACTAATATTCTCTTGTTTTCACGATCAAATAGAGGCGGAATCCATTCCATATGAACGTCGTTCTTCCCAGATAGAGTCAAAGAACAATTTTCCACAAGAGTTCTCTGGATCGGTTAGCATTTATTTCGTTTGGTTGTTGTTGTTGTAAGAACAATAGCATAAGCAAAGGGTCGAAAGTATAGCAGCTTGCAGTCCACTTTCGCTCTCATATGATCTCAATACAGTTCACAGCAGTTACAAAAAGTTTAGGCTATATGGCATCTTACTCCGAAAACCAAAAGATCCCGGAGCAAGGAAAGGGCGCCCCGCACTGCCAACCTATCTATGAGGGATTACTGAAAGAACCTTTATAATCATTTTCTGATATACTTGCTGAGTTTAGTATACAATGTATTTGCGAAGGTTATTCTACTACCCGTATCAAAACTTTGGATGAGGTGCAACCATTTCAGGAATCAGAATTCCGATAGGGGATTCTGCTGCATAGACAATATCTGGACCGTGTCTAGGGGCAGCAGACTCCGGAAAATTTTACGTATTCTTTTTTCCTACCTTTCACAGACAATCAACTATTACAGATCGTCGATCAACGAGTGGACCCAATCTGAACCCAATCTAAATGAGAAGTCTGGCTGACTGTTGTCTTAACTACACCGAGTTTCTGAAAACAAGTTTGTTCATCGAGTTCTCATCGTCTCTTTAATAAAATGAATTGTAGTGTTCTCGCTGAAGGTGCTCAATACAGGGTTACGGTAGGTCATATGCATCACCCGTAGTCTCGTTGGTCGTCGAATGAGTCAAGCGGGCGCCAGTAAATCACCTATTTTCCTATGTTGGGTTCAAGAGACGTCCAGTGGGTTTCGCACGCTCTAGAAAATCTTAGGGCATCATACCTTTTTTAGGGCTAAGAACTCTGGTCATCAAGTCGGTGGTCTTCCCACAGTACACTTGACATCCAGGGGAATCCAGTCACTAACGGCTCTTGTCCATCGGTTGTCTTTCTTAAGCATTGTATATCCGGGCCACCTTATCTTCGAGTGTTTGGCATACAGAATGGCCTCTTTGATTTTTTGATAGTTGACACAGGTCGGAGCTTCGGATCGCTTCCCTTACTTGTGTGTCAGAGGATGCTCTTAGCATCGCCCTTTCGACTGCCCCTTCAATGACGGTTTCTGATGCATATGCTAAGGCAGGAAGAATCGTGGAGTCGAAGAGGTAGGCACGGAATTGGGTGTTCTTTGTTCTGTTCACTTCACCCTCGATGGTGTTGAAAACTCCTCACGCCGCTCATTTCCTCCTGTTCAGCTCTGGAGCTGAGTTCGCTACGGTACAGAGTAAAGTTACTCGGTCTTGACTAAAACAGAAGGAATACAAACTGACAGCGATTCCTAGGAAAGTCTCTGCGCTCACCGTTTTTTGTTCAATAGCCTTCCCAGCCCTTTGTTATGCCTCAAAGAAGTGCGTTTATATCTCACAACTTTGTCGAAAACTCTGCGAGCCACCCACTGAGCGCCTAAACGTTGTCTGTCGAAACATAAACTGCATATTCAGTATGTAGTTGTAATGTTCATATTCCACTTCTTTGAAACGCATTTCCTCTTCAGATGTCCAGAAAGCTAAACACTGATAGCGAAATACAGAGTTGCCAGTCACTTAATGAAAAGAGCAAACAACAGGTGCACGAGAAAGACCGAATACATCGTTGGTCTCTCTAGGACGCTAAGAGAAACAATGAGACGCATCTGTCATTTAGTCGCATGAACAGTTTGCATGCGCAGTGGCTAATATGTTACTAAAATTTTGCTTTGCAGGTATCACGGTGCTCAACTATATCACTGGTTTTACATGCAGTTTTCACTTTTTAGGAAGATGAAGAAGTCAAAAGTTAACCGAAAGAGAAAGCCCAATAATTTAAGCATATGCAGTTTTTATGGTTTATGCATCCATATGCATGCATAAATCAATGGTTGTGCGTCACTGAGCGTGTAAATGTACGTGTTAGAATGAATTTATTCGCAAGAAATTAAACATTATGTGCACGAGCCCGGGCAGGCCTCTTGCTTGAGTTCCGCGGTGTACTCTGAAGAATCACAAAGGCCCAACTTCACCAATATTTGGCACCTAAAAGACGTCATCATTATGAAAGAGTACTAGTGTATGCTTAGGAGCACGTACAGTTTACGTTCATAACAACGCTTCTTGGGCTCACTGGTTGGACCGGGTGTTCCCTCTGACGATGGTGGACGAGTTGGCTGAGGTGTTGGTTCACCTGTCTGTTGAGATATTGGCTCAGAAGTGGCTGGACCAGAAGAAGCTGCAGGGTTTCGGATTATGTAAAGCATTTCAAAAAGGCTTTAGAAGCTCCAGATAGGAGCATTACCGATGCGATAGCGCAGGAGCGATGTGACTTCGTAGAGTCTGCTGTAAGTAATTACGGGAACCATGTTGCGGGTAGAGATCAGAGAAGTTCCACCATAAGCCGGAGAGCAGAATCTAAATACCTATAATGTGTTAAGGCCTATAAAACTTCAAAATCGTTGGCAGTGAACGTTTACCTATAACCCGTTTGACGCTGATCTGCTAATGTTTTAATCTCAACACCCGCCCATACGCATCCGTCGTAAGCCAAGTTTTCGGTGTAATTTTGAAAGATCACTTCAATCGTTGAACCAGGCGGTCCCTTAAACGTGATCTTTTGATTGCTGTTAAGCAAAATCAAGTGCAGACTCACAAACCTCGATCCAGTAGTTGCAAAAGTAAAATTCATCGTTAGCAGCATAACGGTCATAATTCTTCTGTCCCACGACGTCCCACAATTCTTGGTACTCGTTTGTTGCCGTCAATTTCTTACCACATCCCAGGTGGCTGAAAAAGAGATCCCAATTAATCCAATCTCTACTTTTCAGAACCATGTTAACATATTAATTCTCTCACTCTTTCATTGCAGAGTCTTCCACCATATCCGCTGGGACAAATACATTTCGAGCAGTCTCTGGGATGGGGGGGAACCCGCCGTTTTCGCACTTTGCCGAAGAACCTTCAGTGCACTTTCTCTAGAAAAGTATAGGTTTTTCATTGAAAGTGATGTCATGTCAATAAATCACATCCACTATATGGCAATATTCTCACCGAGGCAGTTTATAGTGCAGGTTGACCATGAGTTTCTCGTAGAACGAAAGAATGTAGGATCCCAAGGGTAGGGCAAGAATTTCAAATCGCGTGGCGCCATGTAGGGCTTACCGTTCTTTGAGACCCTGTAATTATAATTTTCACCACTTTTCAGGTGTTCTATCCAGAAATATTGAATATTTGGCTAACGCCGTTGCTCCGTAATGCATTACAGTTCCGTAGTCGTAGGTGATGTTGTAGTTGTAGTTAGTACGTTCAGACTCCTTAGTGAACTGGTCCTCCCACCCGTCCTGAAATTACATATTTTCTACCGACAAATGCGCCGCTAACTCATCAGTGACTTACAATGAGGTTCTCGAAATGAAGTGTGATGTAAATCGTCACGATCGTGTCTTGACTGCGTGTGGAAGAGGCCTATGGTGTGGCCGAGCTCGTGCAAACCCAATCCAATCTAGATGAAATAAGGATTCCATGTGATTTTAGTTCGGCTCAAATCTCTTTCCCTTGCATAGCTATATAAAGACTATTTCAATGTAAATGTCAAGAAACCCTTAGTACATACGTGGTCACAACGGTCGCCTAGTGAGAGAATCTGAGCTCCTCCAAGTCTTCCGACATGTGACCAACAACCTGCACCGTGGATAACGTATACTTTATCCGTGGCTAGAAATTTCGTCATTAATCTCTTATAAAGTCTTGGAAAAAACCAGGTATCTTCAATCTCAGTTTTGGCTCACCTGAATTGTCTTCCTTGAATTCAAGGCAGGTAGTCCCACTCCATATCACCGTAGCTTTTTTGAACACTCGTCTGGCCGAGTTAGCTGAACTTTTTTGCTGGGATTATGTTCTGACTTCTATGCGATTACCATGTAAAAAAGTAGAATAGAAGACAAACTTGCGTTCCAAAACACGTAATTTATTCCTTGAGACCATAGGGTTTTAGGATATTTTTCGTCACGATAGGCTTGTCGTTTGTCGCGATTGCCTTTGCTTTCCTTGATGTCTTCCAATATCTCATCGGCTTGTTGTCTAGAAATCAGAGCAGATCATGAAAATGCAAAATAATTAACAAGCGAATGTCAAAAAATGAAAAAACTTCGTCAGAATCATGTCTCCTTGGAACAACGCGTTGCCAACTTTGCTGTCCCTATTAATTTCTGCGATTGAAACACCCATGTCGGACTTTTTGATTTTTGCATAATCCTAAAGAATTGAATTCACCATACCGCCGAAGTCCGTGCATTAGAACACGTGCTCACCTCCATTGCTTTCAATTCTTCAGTTGTCGGTTTTTCAGAGTATTCCTCTTTAATTTCTTTTTTCCATGGTGTGCAGTTTCTGGAGAAATTCCATCGTATCGTCCGCATTCGGATCCTACGAAAGTGGATATTTCAAGTGAAGGACGATAGCCGGTGACCGCATTCCGGCGCTTCAACTGTTCAAATCGTCTTACGTACGTTTTTGAGTAGCTCATGCCCTTCTTTTAGTTTTTTCTTCAAAACTTTCTTCACTGCTCACGATGACAGCAAGAAACGAGAATAATAAAACCCTCATTCTGAAAAGTGAAACGGAAGGAGATAACAAGAGCTCTGCTGGTGGAAAAGAGGGCAACAGCAGTGAATATTTTGCTTTGGTTTGCCTTACTTTTATATGGACTTTACGGTTTGGCGTTTGCGTAGCGAACAAAATATTTTTATATCTAACCGGCGCCAAAAACAAAGTAACTATTCCATTGTCTATTTGTTATATTTAGAAATTTATGAAAATATTTGGACGCATTTGCTGAAAAACAATTCGTTTCTCTTCACTTTTATGCCATTGTAGATACCGATTTAGTGAAGCATGCTAAGAGTTGTTGAGTTCTTGCTCAGACAGCCACATGCGCCTATTCCTCCCTCCGCACACTCCGCTAACCCTATCCTTAATTGTTATTAGGTGCAATTTCGTGAGAGTCATTAATTTTAAGTCTTAAGGATGCCCATGAGGAAAAGCGTTAAACTCAACTGCACCGAGAATTTTGCACAGAGACCAGTGAAGGCTTAAACCATGTTTTTTGATGCACACAATTACCCTTGTCGTTGGTATCCAGGAATGTGCACAGATAAAATGAAAGATGGAAAATTGTCATCGTAAAATAACAACGGTTGACCACTGATGTACGAGAAGCACGGTGAAGTGGCCACCAAAACGCAGCATTCCCTGTCCATCCATTCAGGAAGGTAAGAAAAAACGAGCATAAAATCTGTAGGTGTCCGCAACTTGTTAAGAGAAGCTACCAGACTACTCTCAGTGTCAGAGTGTCCGGTTTTTTTAAATGTGAATAGTTGGGTTTTTTCCCTTTAAGGCCGTATTCCGCTTCTATTCATGTTGAAATGAACGTGATTTTTTTTGTTGTTGCTGCCATACTCCTTCATCCTAGTTTAATTCTTTTGTCATTTTTTAAAAATCGTCCAGTCATTCTCCATAAGGTGATTGATCAATCGCGGAAATACTTTCCACAGTCTCACAGTCAACAACTGAAAAAAGTTACACATGGATGGATGCTGAACGCTGATGCATTTAGTCGTAAAGGAAGAAAACAGCAATGACGCCTACAGAAGCTTTGGCACTTGTCTTCATGCCAAAGTGTGATTGGTAAATAGCTGCTCAATTTTGTTTGTTGCTACAACCCCTGCGAAAAATCCTTTGCAACCTCAACGATGCTGAGATATTTGCAGAGTTCCAGACCGCAGGTGACTGCCGTCTTGAACGAATGCGCAATTACCCTTTCCCGAGGGATAATGCATTCGCCACCACACCATGCAGGTCCCTCGTTTCGCCATTCTCCCAACTAGTTTTAATAGTCTTATTCCTACTTTTAATTGCTTGATTCTTTATTCAATAGTTTTAACAACGAATTTGGCATGTAGCCAACTGTCTCACCTTTGACATATTTACGTTGCTTTCCAATCTTATGTTTCATTATAGAGGAAAACAGCGAGATTTCTCTGGAAAAAAACAGTTCTATGATCCATTGAGGTCTAATTTTTTTCGGAAAGCAATACTTCTGATCTCTACCTATCAGAATCCGTTGCGATTAGACCTTAATGGATCGAAACTCGCTAGCATTACCTCGGCCGACACCGAATACAGTAATATGATTGTGGAACTTAACGAGATCCGTAGAGGTTGAAAGTAGTTATCGGTTAAACAAAAATTTTTGCATTTTTTTCGTCCGTGGTGCATTAGACAGTCCGGCAGTGGTGACAGCCGGCTGGAAATAGCGAAAACCGGGAAGCGGAAGCGTTTTATAGCGTCCAAACGGACAACTCGTGCACTTCGAGTGGACGGTGGCTTTTTGCGTTTTTCTCGCTTAAAACGCGTTTTTGAGCGCGGAGTTGCAGAAAACTTTAAAGAGGTCCACGTGAATTTCGTTTTCGGTGGGAACAGTCAAGTTTCAATTTCGTATTTATGGCACTGTAGAGACGTTGTAAACTTTAATGAGCCCGACGAATTAGCACATATTCTCCAAGACCCAGTCCATGCTTGGGGAGGCAAAGTGAACGAAACGAACAGAACCAATGCAACATACACTTCATTTTCAGTGCTTTATTTCGTCGCAGAAATCTCGTTTGCCGCAGTTTTTTGTATGCTAATAGCTAATAGCTATAGCTTGACCAAGCCAATAGAAATGACACGCAAGGCGTACCCCACTTAGAAACTAATCTCTAGCCTTTTAACTAATAACCCTCTTCAGATGAGTTCATTTTGCTGCCAGTGCTCACTAGTGTTGACGACAGTACGCACCGAATAGATTGTTGGCTGTGAAAACAGTGATGAGATTTCTGCTGCGCTATACTTGAGCACTGAAGTTCGACACTTAGGGTTATTTTCCCGTTGTACTTACGTGATACTTGAATGGCCCGTCTCACTGGTTGTGCGGGCTTCAGCACAATCTCCATTTTCTTTTTTGGAGTTTTGCTGGTTTTACCATTGTGGTTCTCAGCAATCCCGAGGCCAGCCTGGCTAAAAGTCTGTCCCAGGTCGTCACTACCACAGGCAGTCGCCTTGTGGATCAGTGAGAGATTTGCCACTAAGGGACTAGTTTTATACCACGACGGTAGTGGATCCTGGCATTGGTTTACTCTTAGCTGTGCTTCTTGATGGAAAGCACTGGACTCTTTCTCAGCTTGGGAGACCCTGGCAGAGGATGAAACCCCGCTGCACATCGCCGTCGGACACTCAGGAATACCTCCCAGCCACGATGAGGTGGTAAACCATTGGGAGGTTTTCGCTATAATATAATAAGACGATAATTTGTCGAGGATACTCTTTGAGGGGTTCGGGTTTGTGGATTATGCATAACCAATGTGCTACAACAATCTGCCATAAAATTTACCGTTAGAGACAGTTATTGAGTCTTGTGTTTCTGCGACTTTTTTTTGTATGTTACAAATTTGTTTACTTTCCACAAGAGTTTTTATCTTATAAACTAGAATACAGAGCTTGTTTACATTTAATGCTGACATATTGTATTCAGAGCTAAAACTTTTAACACAACGACAATGTTTCCCACAGTGGCTGCTTCTGGTGCTCTCCTGGCTTGCATGTTTTCTTTAGGGCAAATGCGATTGTAATACCTCTTCATCTTGTTTGTAGCCTGTCGTATATCGTGCACATGTTTTCGGCCTATTGGTAGCTCTTTCTTCAATAAAATTAAAATGCAACGTTATGAAAATACGACGCAATGTCTTGTAGTAACTCCCACGTCCGACTTTCTATTAACCTCGGCATTGGTTGAATAATTCTCTCTACTTCTGTTTAGCAAAGCACGAGGTGTTATTTTATTTCTTTATTTACGTACAAGCTAACGTTTCGGCGGATTCTTTCGGATTTTTGGGTCCAATGTCTTGTATTCTTTCTTTGACGAGCTTACACGAGGTTGATAAAGATATTTATTTTCGGCTGTTTCGACGCTTTCGTCTTCATCAGAGCCGATGATCCGAGTCGATGGTCCACGCTTGTTGTTCGTCTCGATGTGGCGGTTTCGCCTTCGTGTCGAGTCAGGTGTTCCTCAGCGGACCATCTCCTCGAATGAAGCATACTCACTCGGTGAACGTTTTGTCTACTTAACGCAAAGAGGCGTCCTTCGACAAGTCATTGAGCGTTGTATTCCTCGCCAGCTCGTTATAGTTTATCAAACACATGTGATTGATCAAGGTGAAAAAAGAATCGCATGTGGATCTGTCATCTGGTCTCTTGTGGTCGCGTTTTCGCTAAAAGATGCGGAAGGCCTCTATTGTTCTCTTGTTAAGATTGAAACTCACAGCTTTCCACCATTGTAGTAAATCTGTTGGCTAAGCGTCTAGTCATTTTCATCGATGAAGTTGATAGCGGCATCTTTCTCGAATCAAGGTAAAGATCTCAGTAAAGCTGAGCATACAGTAACAAGCGTCTTTTCTTGGATTCTGAACTTCTAGTTTCCTACATGGTTGTGGTAAAACGAGGATCGTATAAACTTTTATTCGGATAACGTCTCGGCGCCTTCGCCTTTCTCTGCACCGCGTTGATCCGAATCTGTGGTCCACAGCTGGGGCTCGTAAGCTCAATCATTTAGAAAATTGTTGGCTATTGTTACCTATTGTTACAGCGGTTTAAAGAAAGTCTGTGTTGAATATATTTTCACTATTCATGCCACCAAATGAGTAACCGACTGCGACCGGACGCATTGTTCGCCAAAGTAGATCATATTGGAGGTGGCAATTGGTCAGTACCCGTCCTGTATAGAAAGGTACCGCTGAGTGAAGTGAACCATTCCAGCGATTCTGAACTCGACTCGTGGCGACAACGAACACCCAAATGGCGACAACGACCAGCTGTGAACCGTCGAGTTGGATCAACGGAGCACTAAGGAAGGCCAAGGAGCCGAGACACTAGCTGAGTAAAAATCATGTACAAAATTATTGGTCATTGTCACCGAGTTTTAATGAAAGTCTGTTTTCAAGATATTGTCTACTACAGTAGTAATAATACACAGACACCGTAGTCTGATTTGGAATTATGGGATAACAGCAACAAAGGTTGTGCAGTCTTTGTTTTACCATGGTGTAGTATATCCCTTTAATGTGCTTTACGTTAAAAGGCCTTTCATATTTAGGATTGAGAAGACCGTTCCTTCAGTTTTAACCATGAATGGGTCTCGGTCGCTATATGAAATTCAGGCAGTCTCCCATCTTGTTCGTTCCGTTCTTACCCGTTGGTCCTGGCCGGTTACTAAAAACGGACCGATGTCGCAAAAGTCAATTAAACCTATCAATTAATTTGAATGAGTTTTGTTTTTTTAGGGTGTTGTTTAAATGGTATTAAGTAACAATCTTCAAGAAATATCATGTGTTGTGCGTTCAAACAGCCTGGTGTTCCCTAGTGAGCATACGTTTGGATCCCAATCAGCATTTTGTTTGCTCGAACTAACCAGATAATTTCTTTTAGTTGATGAGACATAAACACTTTATACTTGAATTGTTGGTGATTTTCCACTGGATTTCATCACCACTTCCACAGAAGCAATTTTAATTGAGATAGTTTGCGTCTGCGAGACATTCTAAGTTCTTCGCTTATACTGTAATGAAACGGAACAACTTATTGTCAACGTTGGGACAAAGGTTAAAGCTCTTGGCGTTGATCAATCCCCTGAGCGATGCTCCGTGCATTCGACTTCATTAAGCATCGTTTGGAGGTGATTAAATGCATATCTGACCTTTACATGACTTGCGGTGGGCATACTGATGTATCGAGCCAGTGATGCTATCCTCCCAGACCAGTCTGGTACCAGTTTATCGACCCCCCGATAGATGGAAGGCTGGTTGAGCCTTGGGCGCAGGGACCGACCGTTTATGTACTGCAGGACGCCTCCGACCACTCCACCACATGCACCCGTCGTCAACGTTATCACTCACATTTTTTTAAAAAACACTTGTTTTAGCTGGAGTTTGATGGTTGAAGTTGAGAAAAGATATTAAGAACACTCCAAATTCGTAAAAACGAAAAAAAACAAAAAAACAAGAATAACTGAAAGTGTGTTTTACGCGTTAGAAATCACACACACACACACACACACACACACACACACACACACACACACACACACACACACACACACACACACACACACACACACACACACACACACACACACACACACACACACACACACACACACACACACACACACACACACACACACACACACACACACACACACACACACACACACACACACACACACACACACACACACACACACACACACACACACACACACACACACACACACACACACACACACACACACACACACACACACACACACACACACACACACACACACACACACACACACACACACACACACACACACACACACACACACACACACACACACACACACACACACACACACACACACACACACACACACACACACACACACACACACACACACACACACACACACACACACACACACACACACACACACACACACACACACACACACACACACACACACACACACACACACACACACACACACACACACACACACACACACACACACACACACACACACACACACACACACACACACACACACACACACACACACACACACACACACACACACACACACACACACACACACACACACACACACACACACACACACACACACACACACACACACACACACACACACACACACACACACACACACACACACACACACACACACACACACACACACACACACACACACACACACACACACACACACACACACACACACACACACACACACACACACACACACACACACACACACACACACACACACACACACACACACACACACACACACACACACACACACACACACACACAGCACACACACACACACACACACACACACACACACACACTCACACACACACACACACACACACACAGCACACACACACACACACACACACACACACACACACACACACACACACACACACACACACACACACACACACACACACATTACGCACTGCACCACAGGTGCCCTAGCTTTGCGTTTCTGTGGGCTAGTTTTCTAACTAACGTTGTCCTGAGCAGTCACCTGTCACCGAAATTGATTTGAGGAGCACAAATCGGCATTGAACACAGTTAAGCTGAAGCTGTAGTCGAAAACACATTGCTAACCCCTCATCGTGGGTGAGGTGTTCCTAGGTGTTGCAGTGCGATGTACAGCGGAATTGTTCGTCGCCGCGGCAAGGGTATCTCAAGCTGAGAAGGAGTCCAGCGTTTCCATCAGGAAGCTAGCTAAGAGTAAACCAATACCAGGACCCACCATGGTTCTGATATCAAAGTCGCATGGTGATAAATACCCCTCTGATCCACAAGGGTTGCAACTGCCTGTGGTGGTGAAGACCTAGGGCAGACTTTGGCTTGGGTGATCTCGGGATTCCAGGGATCCACAATGACTTAACCATGAAATCTCCGAAAAATGGTGATTATACTGGGTCCCGCACAACCAGTGAGGACGGGCCGTTCAAGTATTATGTATCAACTAAAAAGTAACCACAACGATATTGAGATATCCACAATATTCAGACCCTGGGTCAGATCGACCACGATTACCCTTTCCCAGGTTCATGTATTACATAGTGCACCACGGTGAGCACCAGGAAAAAGGTAGTCGTGATTCCAACTAGCCCGGCATCCAAGTTTTGGGAATATTTAAGCCTCATCGTAGCTATATTTCTCATCATACCCTGTCGTGAAAAAAGTTATAGTAGGAATTAAGTAAAAGGTTAATATTGTAATTTCGAATACACGGTTAGCTTAACTGTGTTCGATGCCGATTTGTGCTCATAGATAAATCCCGTTGACGGGTGATTGCTGATGGTACTGGTATATAGAAAACTAGCTCAGAAAAATGTAGAGCAAGGGCACTCCGTGCTGCAGCGTGTAATACGCTAGCTCCAGAAAGGGGTAGTCGTGGTTCGATCTGGCCTAGGGTCCGAGTTTTGCGAGTACCTCAGCATCGTTTTGGTTGCATTTCAATTCATACCTTGCCGTGAGAAATTATAGTAGGTAGCAAATAAAAGGTTAGCATTGCAAACAGAAATATTTTTTTGGTAAACGGAACTGATTATGAGCAATGCAATAGTTCTAATGGTTGAATCTATCTTTAAATTTGAATTGTCCATAGACAATTGCGCTAATAGTCTCGACTAGTTTAGAACCATTACTACTGAAAAGTACTCGTCGGCATAATCAAGAGCAGACCAGCATCTCGGCTGATCGAATACGGCTTGTTACATTGTAATCTAACAGTTGGTCGAATCAAAGGATTCGCTATCTAAAACAAATCGCTGCTCTCATAGAGGAATTTCACGTGGACAAACATTGGAGGTGTGTGAACGGTATTTATAGCTAATACTTTCAAAATGATATGGTTCGTCCCAGAAACAGCTTTATTACCCAAAGTAGAAATTAATGGAACCTAAACATTTTTTGCTAGGGAGTGGGTGGTGCGGTGGTGGTGAAGCTGACTGTCACAAGTGCGGTACTGGCTCGAACACGCCTCGGGCTCACCAAGCTTCTGATCACTCCGCAGTTGGCAGATCGCTACTAGACTTGCCTGGGAAAAGTCCGTTCTCTTCAGTCCAAGTGGGAACGCCATGGCCCAGCTATCTCAAGACTTTAGAGAAAATCGATTCTACCTTTCTATTCAACGATATTCTTGACGATAGGAAAAATCCTCAAACAGCAGCAGAGTACACCGCAAAAACATTTGGAAGACCTTCGTGGATAATGGATGGGAGGAAAACGAATCGAATGCAAGAAGTGTTGCGATCCGTCTTGTATAGTGAAAGACGGGTCATGCAGAAGAAAGAAAAACATTTTTTCATACATTTCATTCACACTTTCACTTTCATTTTCATTTTCATTTTTTTTCATTTGCATTTTTTCATTTTTCGTTTTTTTTTCATACATTCCGCCTATACGACCGTCTGTGTGCAACGCAAAATTGTGTAATTTCCCCAATTGTAGAGACGGTGACAGCATAAGTTCAGGTACAGTTTATCTGATCTCTTGTAAAGCGTGCGAGGACGAATACGTTGGCGAAACGGGAAGAACACCTAGTCGGCATACGTAAACCAAATACTCCACTAGGCACGCATAGGACGCAGAGACATAACGGAGAAGATTTTGAAGTACGGGTTACGATCCTCGCGCAGGAATCGAGAACACAAGCGCGCAAAATTCTCGAGGAATTCTGGATCAATTCCGAGATTCCTGAAATGAACCGCAGGGAGGAATGCCTCATTATCACGTGTGATATTGGGCAGTATATAAGCTTGTTATTTTGATGAGATGGATACATTACGATTCCATGTGAACTCTGTGCGGTTGGTCTCCACGTGAAATATTTAGTGGAAGACTCATAGAAAGCGGTGAGTGCGCAAAGACTCTATGTTCAACGTGACTGAAATTTTGGTTCGGCACTTTTTTCTGTTTGGTTATGGAGGCGTTTGACCGTGTAGATCGCAGTCAACTTGACCCTTCCAGGCTCTGAGGAACGCAAAATCCGCCGAAACGTCAGCTTGTACGTAAATGAAGAAATAAAATAACACCTCGTGTTTGCTAAACAGAAGCAGAGAGAAAAACATTTTTTGCCAGCAAAATACATCTGTTTGCTTCCTCACCTAGAAATATGTAGTTTCCTAATCTACGTACTCTTCGAACGTTTTCGCTTCAACGATGTAGTTATTAAAGAGTTCTTCGGCCAGTAGACAGAACCGATGAGAAACAATTCGTAGGGCAGATATTCAAAGCTCTGTTCGTTTATCTTCTGCTGCGTTAAGAATATGAGGCGGAATCAAGCCTTCTGTTATAAGATAGTTGTGAAATTTTTGTTGCCCAGTTCTTCTGAGGAATTTTATGGTGCTTGCTTCACCTCTCTAGGTAACAATGCTATAAGGACTAATACTACCAGTACAAGTAATGCGAGTTCACAGATATCACAGACCATAGAAAGACCATTTGTCTGGGATGGTAATCAAGTTTGTTGATGCAGGTTTGATGAGTGTGATTTTCCAATTGCAGGCACTTGCCGCTTTCTACGTTTTCTTCCGTCTGTGTAATATGTTTCAAGTAAGGGCGTAAGTGGTGTCTGTGTAAATACATTTGTCTGAATGAATTTATTCGTTTCAAAAATAGCCACTACGCACAGAAACCTGGGCAAACCTTTTCCTTGAATTTCAGCTTGTATTCAGAGGATCTGCAAAAACCGAGATCCTCTAACATCGTGCACCTAAACAGAATTTTTTGATTATTTAGGACTATTAGCCATTGCTTAGTAATAGCACTTACAAGAAACGGTCTTTGCAACCTTTCTTGGGCGGGCCTGTTGGACGAGGTGTTCCCTCAGACGATGGTTGAAGTGTTGGTTGAGGTGTTGGCTGAGGTGTCTGCTCAGATGTTGGCTCATATGTCGCCGGACCAGAGGAAGCTGTCATGTTTCAAACTTTACCAAATTATTTCAGAAGAACTTCAAGTGTTCACAGTAGGAGTATTACCTATTCGATAGCGCAAGGTGGCAGTAGCTTTGTGAACACGGCTGTAAGTAATTATTGGGACCATGTTGTACGCAGAGACCAAAGTTGTTCCGCTGTACTTCGAAGAGCAAAATCTAGATACTTCTAAAGTACTCGAATCCATAAAAGATGGAGAGCCATGGGATTTACCTATAACCAGTGTGGCGTTTATCTGCTAGTGTTTTGATCTCTACACCTGCCACTACACATCCGTCGCCACTTAAATTTTCGGTGTAGTTTTGAAAGATCACTTCAATTTTTGAGCCAGCCGGTGCCTTAAAGAGTGTACTATCGGGTCATCGTTGCCAAAACAGGTTACTTACAGATTGCCAAACCTTGATCCAATAGTTGCATGTTTCGAATTCATCGTTGTCAGCATTTCGGTCATAATTCGATTTCCCCACAGTGTCTGAAAGTTCTTGGTAGGATTCCGTTGCTGTCAGTACCTTGCCGCATCCAGATGGCTGAAAGAAAAGCCTGTTTCACTACTCTTTAGTTGAGAGCGTAAGCAGGTAAGACTGTTTTTTTTCACTCTTTCATTGCAAGTATCTCCGCCATATCCGCTAGGGCAAATGCACCACTTGCAGTATCTTGGATGAGGGTAGCCGTCATTTTCGCACTTTGCTGTGGACCCTGCTTTACATGCTCCTAAAATAACTCATTTTTAGGAAACAGCCGTGAAAGTTCAATGTGTCAAAGCATCCTGGATAGCATTCTTCTCACCAAGGCATTTATAATGCATGTTGACCATGAGTTTATCGTAGAATGAAATAAAGGGCGACCCAAGGGTTTGGATAAATTTGATGTCATGTGGCACTATGTAGGGCTTGCGGTTCTTTGAGACACTGTAATTCAAATATTGGTTCGTCGTTGCTGCTATTTTACATTGAAATATTGGAAAATGCGCAACATTGTTGCTCCATAATGCATAACACTTCCATAATCGTAGGTCAGGTTATAATTGTAGTTGGTTTTTTCGGTTTGCTTAACAAACTGAGTTTCCCAGCCGGGCTAAAATCACATCTTTTTTCGTAAGAAATCTATTCTGTTAGTTTGGTACTGACTTACGAGGACGTTTTGCAATTGAAGTGTAACGAAACTGTCACGATCGTGTCTTGACTGTGTGTGGAAGAGACCCAAAGCGTGACCGATCTCGTGCGCAGCCGTCCCAACCTAAACAGTATACGGTTGTCGTACCGTTATGTAACAACTGAAAGCGCTCATACCCCCCTCCCTCTTACAAATGTGTTCAAATCAAATGTTATTATAAATGTGAAGAAATTCTCTACTATTCATACCGATTCACACCCATCCCCTAATGAGAGAGCCTGAGTTCCACCATTTCTTCCAACGTGTGACCAACATCCTTCACCTTTCACAACGAGAATTTTATCTCTAGCTGTAAGTCTGATTATTGGCCCGCGATTGAAAGTGAAAGGCTTTAAAGTGTTCTAAACTACCTGTCATACTTACCTCTATCGGACTCCCCGAAGTTGATGCAAGTATCCCAAGACCACATTGCGGCTGCCCTTTTAAACACTCGTTTCGCCACACTAGCTGAACTTGGTCGTGAAAAGACGTGGTGTCCCTTTTATGTGAGTATGACGTAGAGAGAAGCATAAGAGACAAACTTGCGTTGTAAAATGCGAAATTGACTCCATTGGACCACAAATATTTAGGATACTTTTCGTCACGAAACGCTTGCCGTTTGGTGCGACCACCTTTGTTCGCTTTGATGTCTTCAATGATCTCGTCGGCTTGTTCTCTGAAAATATGGAAGGGTCATAAAGAACGACAAGCGCACTTCCAAAAAGTGAACAAACTTCGTTAAAATAATGTCTCCTTGGAACAGCGCCATGTCGACTTTACTCTCTCTGTTGACTCTTGCGATTGTATCGCCTACTGTTTTTATGTTAGATTGTTTGATTTCTGCGTAATCCTGAAGATTCTGCTCCATTACTTAGCCCATGCCCATACGCGAAACCATGTGCACACCTTGATAGCTTTCAGCACATCAGCATTCGGCTTTGTAGATAAAGTGAGTTCGCCTTTGATTTCTTTTTTTCCATGGTGTGCAATTTCTTAAGAAATTCCATCGTATCATCAGCATTTGGTTCCTGTGAAAAATGGATGATTGGAAGAAAAAGCGACAGCTTATAACCATAATCTGAAGCCCCAAATGATTAGATTGCCGCACGTACGCTCCTGAGTAACTGATTTCCTTCCTTTAGTTTTTTCTTCAAAACTTCCCTCGCTCTTGATGAAGGTAGCGAGGTATGCGAATAGTAAAACCCTCATTCTGGAATCTAAAGCAGATCGAAACAAGACAGTATTATGTTAGACGGAAACGAAAAGTAAAAGCTGAATATCGTTCATAGATTTGCCACACTTTTATACGGATTACCGCGGCCATCAAAATATTTTTTCATTCTACCCAGTATTGAAACAAAGCAATGATTCCATTGTCGATTTATTATTTCTAGGATATCGTACAAAATATTTGGTGGCACTTTACTTGCGTATGGAAGCAAACAATTTCTCTTCACTTGTAGGCTTCTTTCTGGATTTGCTAATGGGAACGGCTTATGGAATCACGTAACTGTTCACTACAGCTACAGACAAATTATTTTTTTTAACGTACACCCCTTATCAAGGGCGCGTGTGGCGCAGTGGTCAGAGACGCACTGCAGCACACACGTGGAATTGATCTCCGCGCCCACTGCCCAACAAGCCTTCCATCCCTTAGGGATCGGCAAATTGGTACCATACTTGTCTGGGAGGGTAGCAGCACTGGCTCGACACATCGGTAGGGCACCGCGAGTTGTTTTAAAGGCCAGATACGCATTCAGTTACTTCCAAACGATGCTTAGTGATGTCGAATGCATGTCGCATCCCTCAAGGATTGATCAACGCTGAGAGCTTTATCTTTTTTTATTTCTACACCCATATCAACGATTATTAAGTCATGATTTGCGTTGCTCGGCTGCTGCATGGGTGATTTAGTGTACATGTCCTTCTTACCTTATATTTCGTTTTCGCTTCAGACAATGTAAACCTTCTCCCAAGTGAATCCTGTTGACGAAATATGAGCGGTGATACTGTCGACTGCAATACTGTCGCTCAAGGATATCACGGTTTGGTATTATCTGAGAAATCTACATTATATCTACATGGGAATGAACATAGTTAGGATACATATGAAGATACTGCTTTTCTGCTATTCGGATTGTGGTGAGTGTAATATTTTTATAAAACACTACATATCTTTTCCCCGTGTGACGAATCTCAAGCAGATCCGTCGTGACCCCTATGCGAAGCACTACTGGATGACGGAATGGAGTGTAGGTGCTGATCAATCGTACCAATGTGTAAAAAATGTCCTGTTTAATTTTTTCTTATTTATATTCAAAGCTTACGCTACGAATTTCCTTCATTTGAGGGATCACCAGCCGGTTAGTCGCGAGGCTACGTGGAGCGTCCTCAGGTGGCGGATAGGGGGTTAATCGCGGACTAAAAGCGATCTTTGCTTCCCTGAGACGCAGGTGGATCCAGGGGATGGACTCCTTGTTTCTGCTGCGCCGATTTGGCATATACTTTCTGTATTTACTACGCGTATTCATGCATGCGTGTGTGGGTGCGTTCTCGCTTGTGCGGATTGTATTCTACGAGTCAATTTGGCCAAAAGCCTGCAATCAAGTGACAGGGAAGTATATGGGAGGAGGTTAGGAGTCGCCTCTAACAAATAGGCTCCATGTTCACTCTGGGAGAGACTGGCAAGCTACCAGTGAACATACCTAGCCCCACGTTCAGAGCCCAGCAAGCTATACTTGGGCCTCATTCCCCTGACCCCGAAAGAGCCCCAATTTCGCAGCGTTGGGTAGGACGAGTACGGAGAGGCTGCTAAAATCTCAAGGCCAATGGAAGCTGCCTGGAGTTCAAATAACTATGGTGACGATCTGTACCTACAATGCACGTACACTTGCATCCGAGTCCTCGATAGAAGACTTGCTCATGCAAGCAAGAAGGATAAGGCACGACGTCATACGCCTGGCCGAGACGAGACGACGCCACCCATTCAACGCCGTCTGTGACACCGGAAAAGAACTGTTCCTCGGAACATGCGACAGTAGAGGAGTCGGCGGCGTCGGCGTTCTCGTCAACACTATTTTGTCCATGAACATTGATTCATTCGAACAGCTTACAACCCGAATCGGACGTTTACGATTGAAAAAGATGTGAATCAATACCGGCTTTGACAATCTCCGTCGTTTACGCGCCGAAATCAAACTATGACGAAGAAGAAGTCGAAGCGTTCTATATGGACTTGGAGAAGTTCTACAGAGAAGACCATACATTCTTCAAGGTCATCATTGGAGATTTCAATGCCAAGATTGGACCAAAGACCTCTGAAGAACATCACAGTGGGACCTATGGATTAGAATGGAACGAACAGGGTGAGGGCCATCTGAGTTTATCATGACGACCATCCATGGTAATTTGCAATTCCAGAAGCTCCAACCTCAACGGTGGACGTGGGAGTCTCCCAATGGAGAGTACCATAACGAAATAGACCACATCATAGTAAATAGGAGGTTTTGCTTAACCGATGTCGCTGTTGTCGCAAAATCCTACACGGGATCAGACTACCGTCTCCTTCGTGCAAGACTCTATTTCTTGCGGAAAGGAGAAAAGCCGCTGAATTCAAAAACCGGAGTGCCAGAACCATCACAAACTGGGTCTTATTCAATTCATTAGTCGGCTGTTGGGAAGATGTCGTTGTCGATAACATCGACGAAGAATATGGTCGGCTCATTCAACATCTTCACGTTAGCGTTATGACAGCTGAGTGTTCGAAAGCAACCAAGAGACGTCTGTGTCCAGAAACACTTGAGCGGATACACCAGTCTGAAATCGCACGAACTGCAGGCAACCGCGAACTAACGTCCGAGCTTGCAAAACAATGCAGACAGGCGATAAAAGTAGATCTTAAAGAGAGAAAAGCAGCAGTAATCGTCGAAGCTGCAGAGGGTGGGAAAAACATTTGCAAAGCCCACCGGTGCTTCTCCAGTTACAATACCAAAATGATTGCACTCCGACGCCAAGACGGAACAGTTACAGCGTCCAGAAAGGCAATGGAGAAAATCATTCACGAATACTACTCGGATCTCTTCGGTAGCCACGTCCACCTCCCGCCATATGAAATAAAGGAGGATGGATATGTTGTACCACCGGTTCTCCCTTCCAAAATCCGGCATGCCGTTTCGTCGGTGAGGAATCGAACAGCTCCAAAGCAGTCATGGAGCCCTTGATAGTCAGTGAGTTCCTACTCAGTACATAAAGATTCTTCGGGAGCTGTACAAAAAATTTTACAAACAAGATTTCACCATTCTTTAGCGATATTAACATCGACGTTAAAAGAGAGTTTAGGCAAGGCGATATCATCTCGCCAAAATTATTTACCTATTTACCGCCACCGTCCAGAACGTCACGCGAAAACTGGAATGGGATAATATGGGAGTGAAAATCGACGGTCGGCAATTACATCATCTTCGCTTTGCTGACATCGTCCTTATAACACCGAACATTAGCCAAGCGGAGCGGCAGACTTTGATAAAGCCTGTGGAAAGATTGATCTTCGGCTAAACCTCACAAAAAATATGTTCATGAAGAACGGATTGGGTTTCATATGCCGCATTCACACTCACGAAACGAATATCTCCGAATGCTCTAGTTACGTCTACCTAAGTCGGGAAATCAGTATGATGAACGACTTAGCTCCAGAGCTGGGCAGAACGAAACTAGCAGCTTGGGGGAGCTTTCAAGAACAGCGTGGATGTGGTGAAGAGAACGAAGAACACCCGACTCCGTGCGCACCTTTTCGACTCAACGGTTCTTCCTGCCCTAACGTATGCGTCAGAAACCTGGTCGCTGCGTAAGCAGAGTGAAAGATCACTCAGCGTTATGGAACGCGCAGTCGAAAGGACGGTGCTAGGAGTATCCCGTTTCACACAAGTAAAGGATGGGATCCGAAGCTCCGACCTGTCGACGATCAAGAACCAAAGATGCCGTTCTGTACGTCAAACAGTCGAAGATAAGGTGGGCCTGACACGTAATGCGTATTAATGACAACCGATGGACAAGAGCCGTTAATGATTGGATTCCTCGGGATGTCAAACGCACTGCAGGAAGACCACCGACCCGATGCTCAGAATTCTTCACGAACAGCCTAGAAGAAAAAATATGATTCTCGACGAGTCCCTAGAGCGAGCAGTACCCACTGGGCTACTCTTGCACGCGACATGGAAGAATAGAAGATTTGCTGGTGCTCACTCGAGTCACTCGACGATCAACGGGACTACAGGTGATACAGGTGACTCGGCAAAAGATTTATGATTAAATTGGTACTCCTTAAAGGGCTGCAAATCTGACTGAAGGAAGGGAGAGACCGAAGCACTGAAAGTGACAGTAGTCGTAGTTCGTGTGTGATTGGTCGAAATCACTCACTTCTCTACGGCTTCAGCTTTTCAGCCCTCTTCACGTGTGCATATATTCTTGAGCACAATCATTGGCGAATAAAACTGAAGAGTTCATTTTGAAGCAAAAAACTCTTACAGCCCATTAAGCAGATCAACAGCAGTCTAACCTTCGTCTTCTCTCCGTCACCTTCTTGTATCTTTCAACCTCGAACAAGACTATTGTTTAAAAGGGATAAGATCAGATCGGCATGTACAATCACAGAGAATTTTCTCTATTTCCTAGGAAACGATCCATAACTGTTTAGTGAAATTAAAACAGAACTATCCTTGCATCAGTATAATCACAACAGCATCCATATCTTGTGTGAAATGTCATAATCTATAAAGTAATAGCCTAACTCTTCCGCCTATTTAACATCTATGTCATCATCAAGCGTGAGGTGTACGTGAGATCCTGTACTGAAACACTAAATAAGGGTTTCAGCTTTCGTCTTTGAGGCATCGCAGAGTAGAACCTGCACCTCCATGTGACAGACAGCTCATATTTGAGCAAATCACCGGCCTCCATTTCCTCCCCTAGAACTCTGAGTTTGTCAACGTTGAAACAGAAACAAAGTCTTCATGAGTTAGTCTTGTTACCTGAACTCTACGAGCGTTGTACCATTCTATTTTAATAACAGGTGCCGACCTTTAAATGCTTACGAGAAATCAGCCGCTTCTGTGCTGGTAACATTTCACATTCTCGTCGGGACGCCTTGGCATCCATATGGTGATTATCAAAAATCCGTTCCTTTTAATTTACCACACCTTTTTTTCAATTCACTTGGACAGATGATTGACTCTGGCGAGGACCTGGGATGGGCCATCTGTGTCTATGCACGGAATACACTGCAGAAGTTAAAAGCATCTTTTCTATTTAACTGGAGCATGGATAACATAAGGTTTTTTTTCTAACTCGTTTACTAATGTTCGCAAGTCATCATGACAAGCAGTCATCGATCAACGTATGTCAGACGATTGTTCGTCATCTCCTCAATGTGCTCCTCGCCATGACGACTGCGATTTGGGCAGTACAATCATAACTGTTTCTTCAAATGATGAATGTCGGACTTCTTCTGAGCTCGCCTACACACCTATTTCTTGTCTTAACACTAACATACTCATCTACGCAGTATATGCAGATGCGCACATATACATATGCATACACATACATAAACATGAGCCCGATTTGTTTTAGTGGTTCGTGTAACTACGGGTGCGATAGATAACAATGCTGTTTTTCGTTATTATGCAAAACCCGTCGACAGCGTTTCAACGTACGATAAGCGCCATAGAATCCTTATCAGGTTTTGCGAATCTGATCCACCCACTATATAAACAAAGCGGCTACGGTGCGATCTTAAAGCATTTCTCAATGCGAACCACCAATGTTTAACATCCCACCGCTCTATTTGTCGTGTTTTTTCACATGAACTGGCAGGTCGTGTATAGCATTGTGCGGGTTCCCACACTTCTTGCATTCGATTCGTTTTCCTCGCATCCACTTTCCACTACATGTGGGCTGGGCTCCTCCTTGAGGATTTTTTTTGTTTTTGTTATTAATGTCTTTGAATGCTGGTCGAGTCGATTCCACCTGGAATCTCAGAATAGCAGCGCGTTCCTACGTGGATTAAGAAAACTGACAACGTGCTACGCAGGTCTGATACCAATTCTCTAACTCCGCACGAGTGGAAGTCTTGGTGGACTTAACTTCAGGTCGAAATCGTGTCAGGGTAGGTGCGGGCTTCCATGTTCAACGACCGGCACGGTCACTGCGACACCCATTTTTCTAAATACATTTAGTGGATCAGTGCGGTCCTGATCACTCATTTCGACAGAGTTATTTAGGCTCGTGAGAAAGTTACTTATGTTTTCTGGCTTGGCTCTTGTAGCAAATTCGTTTTGCTATCGGCTTCAAGCCCACCATTTCTGTATATCACTTGAAAGGTGTTGTTTTAGCGATCATAAGAAAAAACGATATGATTAATTTTACAGGTATTTTAAAGTTTTTATGGGTGAGAAAAGGAGCACCTTAGAATTACCAAGTTTGTTATTCTCGGCAAGAAAACAAGTAATTCGTAAGGAAAGAATGAAATGATAGTTCTGCTCGTCGTAAACGTCATGAATTTAGATGAAGTACGTTGTCATGGTATTCGGACTGTTAACATTAACATCGGTCTGCTTCTCTGTAGAAGCCAATTCGGACCGGATTTCAGCGGTATGTTTGTGAGAATTTTACTCTTGGACATTTCGAAAGCTTCAAAGTCTTTGAAAAAATACTTCTAGCGGTCGGAAAAGAGTGAAACCGTCGTGGCAAAGATCGGAGCGGTCAAAAATGAGAAGAAACAACTACTGGACACTCTCGCCGACGAAGATGAGAAAAATTTAGTGGGTGTTCCACAAACATACTTCAGCCATAAAGTAATGTTACTCTTCGTTTCTAATTTCCAGGAGTTTTCAAAGTGTTTACTTACTTACTTAGTAACGGTGGGAATTTTTTAAACGTATCCGACTAAATGCACAAATTCGAGTTATGGGGCGGACAGCACAGTGGTAGTGAGTGATATTTGTCATCACGAGCATCGTGTTAGTTCGATTCCGCTCCAGTCCAACGAAGCCTCTCATCGCTCCGGGGTAGAGAAATTTATACCGGACTTTCTGGGAAAAAACCACTCTCTGCAATCCAATTGGGAACGCTCTAGCACGGCTATCCCAGGACTCCAGGGAGAATTGCTCGACCAGAATTTTACGACATTGAAGATGAAATGGAAATCCTCAAGCAGCAAGCAAATCCACACGTGAAAAGTCGGAAGACCTTCGTGGACGATGGATGCAAGCAAACGAACTGGATCTAAGAAGTGATGGGATCCACACAGTAGGCGTGAAGACAGACCAAATGGGAAAAAAAATAGAAATAAAAATTCGAGTGATGATGACTTGTAGATCGAGGAGATTCGTGACGGGGAGGAGGAAATTGAGTGTAAAAGGCTATTGCTAAACTAAATAAGGCACAGAAAGGAAAAGTATCACGGAGAAGTTTTTTGAACAACTTTTCCCATATATATTCAAATGGGAATCTCGAGACAAATTTCAGGATGAAGAAAGCCATACCAGAGAGAACCGCTTAGTTCATGACGTAGGTTTTAATGAACCGCCTTTTTCTTTGACTACAAGACTGTCATCCACTGAAATAATACTGTTTTTCAGAAAGAACGAAAGGCTGTGAGGGGGAGCAAAGAGGCTTCGTGGGCGACGAAACCATCGTTTAAATAGGAAACGTCCACAAGATTAAATTCAAGCATTCTTATGTTACTTATGAATGAATAGATCGTTTTGACTTCAATGTAGATAAGATAAAGAAAAAATATTTAAAAACATTCGACGTTGATCAACCGTTCATAGATGCGCTGTGCATTCGATTCCATTCGTAACCCTCGTCAAGGTGCTTTAGTGCATATTTTTTTCAACAAAATGACTTGCGGGGGGATTATGAAACCAGTGTACCCCGATTGGCTTAACGACCCATCAAAGGAAAGGAATAACAAGTAGCGAAATCAACCCCATTTTTCGTCCATTCTCAGACCAAGTTCTCCAAATGGCTATATCAGTATGGAAACAGAAAATTAAGTCAAACATTATACACGACCAAAAACGTAGTATACACCAGCTTAGAGAGGTTTTGAAGTCTATCCGACAAACTATTAGCGACAAAGATGAGCAATCTGTGTTCATTTCTAGTCAGATGGATAATGGAATAACGGAGAAACATTTTCAAGGTGTTTCTCCCTATCGACAAATCTTTGAAAAAGAGCTATCATCTGTATCATCCGTAACTCCACTGACCGTCGAGTGACTCGAGCGGGCGCCAGTAAATCTTCCATTTTTCCCTGTCTCGTGCAAGAGCAGCCCAGTGGGTTCTGTTCGCTTTACGGATTCGTCGAGCATCATATCTTTCTTCTAGGCTCTTCGTGAAGAACTCTGACCATCGGGTCGGTGGTCTTCCTGCAGTAGGTTTGACATCCCGAAGAATCCACTCACTAACGGATCTTGTCCATCGGTTGCCATTCATACGCATTACGTGTCCGGCCCACCGCGACCCACCTTATCCTCGACTGTTTGGCGTACAGAACGGCACCTTTGATTTTTGGTCGTAGGTCGGAGCTTCGGATCCCCTCCTTTAATTGTGTGAAACGGGACACTCCTAGCACCGTCCTTTCGACTGCGCGTTTGATAACGCTGAGTGATCTTCCATCCCTGCTTACGCAGCGACCAGGTTTCTGATGCATACGTTAGGGCAGGAAGTACCGTTGAGTCGAAGAGGTGGGCACGGAGTTGGGCGTTCTTCGTTCTCTTCACTACATCCTCGATGCTCTTGAAAGCTCCCCAAGCCGCTAGTTTCGTTCTGCCCAGCTCTGGAGCTAAGTCGTTCATCATACTGATTTCCCGACTTAGGTAGACGTAACTGGAGCATTCGGAGATATTCGTTCCGTTAAGCGTGAATGGGGCATACGAAACCAATCCGTTCCTCATGAACATCGTTTTTGTCAGGTTTAGTCGAAGACCAATCTTTCCACAGGCTTTATCAAAGTCGGCAAGCATACGTTCCGCTTGGCTAATGTTCGGTGTTAAAAGGACGATGTCAGCAAAGCGAAGATGATGTAATTGCCGACCGTCGATTTTCACTCCCATATTATCCCATTCCAGTGTTCGCATGGCGTTCTGGAGGGTGGCGGTAAATAATTTTGGCGAGATGGCATCGCCTTGCCTAAGCCGTCTTTTTAACGTCGATGTTAATATCGCTGTAGAATGGTGAAATCTCGGTTGTGAAATTTTTTGTATACTACACGAAGAATCTTTATGTACTGAGTAGGGACTCATTGACTATCAAGGGCTTCCATGACTGCATCTATCTCAGTTGAATCAAAGGCCTTTTTTAAATCGATGAAAGTGAGGCAGAACGGTCTTTCGCACTCTCGCGGTACTTCAATGAGCCTTGTCGTCGTGCGGATGTGGTCCATCTTACTAAATCCTTTTTGAAACTCTGCTTGCTCACATGGCTGTCCTTCGTCCAGTGTTCTGTCAATCCTGTTTAGGACGAGTCGAGTAAAAAGTTTGTAGACGACAGACAGCAGGCAGATTGAGCGGTAGTTGCCGATATCGTGTAGATCACTCTTCTTGAACAATAACACGGTCTTGCTGGTCTTCCACTGAATAAGGACTTTGCATTCAAACAGGTAACGTGTGATCAGCCGAGGCAGTGTGTTTACGAGGACTGGCAGAAGGTTCTTCAGGTGTTCTGATTTTATCCATTCTGGACCTGGAACTGTTCGATTCTTCACCGACGAAACGGCATGTCGGATTTCGGAAGGGAGAACCGGTGGTACAACATATCCATCCTCCTTTATTTCATTTGGCGGGAGGTGGACGTGGCTACCGAAGAGATCCGAGTAGTATTCGTGAATGATTTTCTCCATTGCCTTTCTGGACGCTGTAACTGTTCCGTCTGCGCGTCGGAGTGCAATCATCTTGGTCCTGTAATTGTAAAAGCACCGGCAGGGCTTTGCAAATGTTTTTCCCACCCTCCGCAGCTTCGACGATTACTGCTGCTTTTCGCTCTTTAAGATCTACTTTTATCGCCTGTCTGCATTGTTTTGCAAGCTCGGACGTTAGTTCGCGGTTGCCTGCAGTTCGTGCGATTTCAGACTGGCGTATCCGCTCAAGTGTTTCTGGACACAGACGTCTCTTGGTTACTTTTCGAACACTCAGCTGTCATAACGCTAACGTGAAGATGTTGAATGAGCCGACCGTAATCTTCGTCGATGTTATCGACAACGGCATCTTCCCAACAGCCGACTAATGAATTGAATAAGACCCAGTTTGTGATGGTTCTGGGACTCCGGTTTTTGAATTTGAAAAATGAAAATGAAAATTCAGCGGCTTTTTCTCCTTTCCGCGAGAAATAGAGTCTTGCACGAAGGAGACGGTAGTCTGATCCCGCGTAGAATTTTGCGACAACAGCGACATCGGTTTGGTAGAACCTTCTATTTATATTTTTTACTACGATGTGGTCTATTTCATTATGGTACTCTCCACTGGGAGACTCCCACGTCCTCCGTTGAGGTTGGAGCTTCTGGAATTGCGAGTTACCATGGATGGTCTTGGTCGTCATGATACACTCAGAGAGCTGCTCACCGTGTTCGTTCCATTCCAATCCGTGGGTCCCAATGTGACGTTCTTCAGACGTTCTTCTTGGTCCAATCTTGGCGTTGAAATCTCCAATGATGACCTTGAAGAATGTATGGTCTTCTCTGTAGAACTTCTCCAAGTCCATATAGAATGCTTCGACTTCTTCTTCGTCATAGTTTGACTTCGGCGCGTAAACGACGGAGATTGTCAAAGCCGGTATTGATTCACATCTTCTTAATCGCAAACGTCCGATTCGGGTTGTTAGTTGTTCAATTGAATCAATGTTCATGGATAAACACGTGTTGACGAGAACGCCGACGCCGCCGACTCCTCTACTGTCGCATGTTCCGAGGAACAGTTCTTTTCCGGTGTCACAGACGGCGTTGAATGGGTGGCGTCGTCTCGTCTCGGCCAGGACGATGACGTTGTACCTTATCCTTCTTGCTTGAATGAGCAAGTATTCTATCGAGGACTCGGATGCAATATCGAAAATCAAAAGAGATACTTCAGTGCGCCAAAGGCGGCAGGTTTAAAGCCTTCAGTTATCTCTCAACTCAAAAAATAATCATCAAGCTTTACGCTGTTTCATATTTGTTCATTAAAACATTTGAACTTTCCTCGACAGGCGACCTTTTTATGAACCGTTCCATCACCATTTACGGCGAAACCTACCATCAATTGTATCATTGGACCGACGGATTAAATAGCATGGCTCCCTCAACCTTATCCTGACCTAGTGGGTGAAATCCGCACCAATACATCTGCGTAGTACCAAAAATATTCCTAGATTATCTACTGTGCGCGTAACCAAACAGTACCCATGTAATCGAGTCATTCGATGCTCTTTCACTTTGTGCAAATGTGTCGAATGATGTCGAGTGAGTCCGCATTGCAAGTCACTCTCGAACTGCTAGTAGAACGCGAAGAAAAAACAAATGTATATGGCTGGTTAATTCGACAACTAATGACTCTCTCGAAACAATGTCTTAGATGTTCAATCTTTACATGCTCGGGAAGACCACCTCTATCACCTGTAGCCCCGTTGATCGTCGAGTGAGTCGAGCGAACGTCAACAAATTTTCCATTGTTCCCTGTCGGACTCAAGAGTAGCCCAGTGGGTTCTGCTCACCCTAGAGACTCAGAGACTCATTGGGTATCATGCCTTTCTTCTATGGTTTTCTCGAAGAACTAACGCGGTCCATTGGTTGTTCATACGCATTACGTGTACGGCCCAACTTATCTTCCACAGTTAGGTGTGTAGAACGGCATATTTGACTTTTTGGTCGCTCACGAAGTCTGAGATTTGGATGCCTTCCCTCACTTGTATGACACGGGATACTCCTAGCATAGTCGTTTCGACTGAGCGTTTACTAACGCTAAGTGGCCTTTCGTCCTGCCTAGGCAGTGACCAGGTTTCTGACGCGGTTAGGTTAGGAAGAATCGTAGAGTCGAAGAGGGTGGACACCAGCAAAGCGAAGATGGTGTATTTACTTACCATCGATTTTTACTCCAGTATTGTCCCAATTCAATGTTCTCATGGTGTTCTGGAGAGTGGCGGTAAATAATTTTGGTGAGATGGTATCGCCTTGCCTAACCCCTCTTTTGAAGTCAATGTTAATATCGTTATGAAATGGTGACATCGTGGTCGCGAAATTTTTATACAGACCACGAAAAATTTTTATATAGCGAGTAAGGATCCGTTGGTTGTACAGAACTTCCATGACTGCTTGTCTCAAGTGACTTACAAGCTTTCATGAGGTCGATGAAACTGAGACTGAGCGGTCTCTCGTACTCTCGCGATATTTCAGTCAGTTTTGTTAAGGTGTGGTTGTGGTCCATTGTGCTGAATTCTTTTCGAAATCTGGTGCCCACATAGATGTCCTTCATCCAGTCTCCTGTCAATCCTATTTAGGCTGACTTCTGTGAAAAACTTATAGACAACAGGTAGAGCACACAGATATGGCGAGAGTTGCCGATTTCGTGGAAGTCACCCTTCCTGAACAATAGAACGGTCTTGCTGGTCTTCCGTTGAGTTGCACCTTGCATTCAGACAGGTAACGTCTGAAGATCCGAGTCTATTTGACTGGCAGAAGATTCTTCAGGTGCTCAGGTCTTATCCTGTCCAGACTTGGAAAGCAGGGAATCGCTAACCTTTGCACGAAAAAATAACCATTTCAAATAGCCACGAAGCAGAAGCCAATTGCACCAGATTAAAAGTAGTGTTCTGCTTTAAACTAATGTTTCAAACATAACTAAAATTCCTTTCAAGCTACACCTCCTATTAAATGACATATGTTTCGCCATTTAGAGACGCCTAAGAAAAAAGTGATGTTAAAAAATTCTGTGGCAGTCATTAGCCTCCCACACTATACCTTACGCCGTCAATTAGTTCTCAGCTGCCTCTGTGGCCATTTGTGCAACATAGAAAATTGTATAATCTGTCCTTACGGGAAAGACGGGGGATGCATGATTTCAGGTACAACATACTTGATCCCATGCAAGGCATGCGGTGAAGGATACATGCGGAAACGGGTTTGACCACTTCTGCAAAAAAAGAACATCTAGATGAGAGACTTAAAATTCAACAAAGTGCTCTTCCAGATACGAATAGGGCACAAGAGCACAACGGCGATGGTTTCGAAGTACCTGTCTGTGTCCTAGCGCAGGGGGTCAAAAACGTGAACGACAAGACTCCTGAACTATAGCAACTATTCCCAGAACTTTTTTTAGAACTAGCTGAGAGACAGGCGAAACGAAGGACCCGCATGGTATGGTGGTGAACGCGTTACTCCCCGGAAAGGACAATAGCGCGTTCGTTCCTCACCATAAGCACCTGCGGTCCAGAGTTTTGCAAATATCTCAGCTTCGTTGAATTTATTCCCAGAACAGTTTCTATTTTCCTTCTATATCTATTTCTATCTTTGCATGACTGTATGTTTCGGAAATAAGTGTCACATCCAGTTTTCTCAAGTTGCCTAGCAAATGTCGTAGAACGTAAATATCTTGATCCCGTGCTAAGGAACTTCGATCGCTATAAACAGTATTGTTATGCAAACCTATTCTTAGAATCTGAACTTGTTGTTTGTTATTACGGTCCAAAAGTTATCGTGCATACAATAACAAGAAGTGCATGAGGATGCTTGAGAGAGCAGTCGTCTGCCAGCTGACCTTAGTATATTGAGAGGATTTGGAGAGGTAGCCAACGGATGTTTTCGGTAATGATGCTGGACCTGTGCCAAATACCGCCTTCTCCCGGAAGCATATAAATAGCTTCGTGAATTGTTATCCAGGGGAGCCCCTGTCAGGGGGTCGTCCGCTTCTTAGATCCGTACCGTATTGATCTCGTGTGTCACCAATATAGATTATCGCAGTTGTCAAGTCATACTGCACATAGTCATTACTGTACATTAGACTGATCATATCATTATTGAATGACAGTTGCGAATTGTACGTTGACTTCGCATCATCGTCACTACGTCACGTTTCCCACCAGCCTCTTGTATCGTTATCATCGTCCTGATCCTCATCCTAGTGTCACTGTTCATTTGTTTATCAATTGGTCTGCGGTGCGTTGTCAGAAGCGGCGGCTATGCTAAAATGCGTTCTGTCTGCGACGCCATCGGTGGCATGTACCGTTCCTCCCGCACGGTACGCCATGCGTACAAGGCCACTGCCCGGCCAACTCATGCTGTGTATTTGATAAGCCGCTATAGGCTTCTTATTTCTCAGTAGTTATCTTTCTGGACCACAATATTTTAGGCAATGGTGGCACCCATCGATGCTCAAACTTCACGTTGCAGACATATCGTTATCCAATACCAGCCACCTGACCGTGTTCCTCAGATGACTCATCTCATTCGTAGTCACTTCCACCATCGATGCTTATTGCTATCCTCATCAATCAGTGTCAAAGTACACTTGACCGCTATACATATGATCTCTAGCTTAGCGTAACGTACAGCTTATCACAAGATTGATGAGATATTCGCAAAACTCCGGACTGCAGGTGTTTGCGGTGGGGAACGAACGCGCTATTGTCCTTTCCGGGGAGTAACGCGTTCACCACCACACCATGCGGGTCCTTCGTTTCGCCTGTCTCTCAGCTAGTTCTTATCGATCTGTGCCGTCAGCAATCGCCCGTCACCGGGACTGATCTGGGGAGCCCAACATCGGCATTAAACCCAGTTAAGCTGAGGCTGTAGTTGAATTCACAATACTTAGCTTTTTATTTTCTGCCTTCTATACTTTTTATGGCAGGTTATTATTATGCGAAACACAGCCACAAGATTGCTGAGGTATTCGCAAAACTCCGGACTACAGGTGTTTGCGGTGGGGAACGAACGCGCTATTGTCCTTTCCGGGGGGTAACGCATTCACCACTATACCATGCGGATCCTTCGTTTCGCCTGTCTCTCAGCTAGTTCTCATCGATCTAGCTAGCGTTACTCCCCGGAAAGGACAATAGCGCCTTCGTTCCCCACCGCAAACACCTGCAGTCCGGAATTTTGCGAATATCTCAGCAATCTTGTGGTTGTATTTCGCATAATAATAACCTGCCATAAAAAGTATAGAAGGCAGAAAATAAAAAAGCTAAGTACAGCTTATCTTCATCTGACTGTTCTGTTTTTTCCTAGCCCTCGACATCTGGGCCACTGTACGCGCTAGTGCGGGCGTCATCATCCTCACCCCCTTATTCGTCATTACTATCAAGTTGCTGTTACCATAGTACTGATGTTGTAATAGTATTATTTATAATACTCTTATGCCTTGGTAAGCCTCACTTAAGTAGTAGGTACAGCACATCATAGACTTGAACTTGCCTTATTTATGTGCCAGTAGTTCTCCGTCGACATTACTGTTGTATTGATGTTGTATTTATGTATTAAACGGTTTAGTTACCCAAGTTTGAGATATGCTCTATGACAACTACGGGAAGTCCCGCGTGGCGTCTTCTCACGAATTCGAGCATTCTGCTTAGAGCTAGTGGTTATACGGTGCCGAGAACTGAATCGAAGGCCTATATTCCACTAGCAGCTGCATGAAGCGTTCTGGATAAATTTCATAAGTCAAAGGTGAAGAGAAAGACGTATGACCCACTATCACACTTGACCTGGTGCCTTATTTCAAATTGATTTCTTGGTCTAGGTGGGTCTCACTGGTCATTCCACACGAACAACACTAGTAGTCCTACTTGCAACAGCACGATGAGTAGTTTTTAATCAAAACGGCACTTATTTATATGTTAGATGTACATTTAACCAAAGACAAATTATTATCAACGAATAACAGCATCAACAACAACCGCCCTATATAAAAGAGCATCGCCGGGTGAGCATGGCTCGTGAGAGATGTGCTTCACTAAGGAAGGTCAGTCTCGGTGCCCGACGAAGACGCCACCTCGGGAACAAGAACAACTGCGGACCATTGACTCGGATCATCGGCTCTCATGAAGACGAAACCGTCGAAACGTTAGCCAAATAAACACCTATATCAACCTCGTGTAAACTCAACATTATAAACACATGTCGATTAATTCTTTGTACTTCTGTTTAGTAAACACGAGGTGTTATTTTATTTACGCACAAGCTGACGTTTCGGCGGATTTCGCCTTCCTGAGAGCCTGGAAAGGTCAAGTTGATTGCAATCTAAACGGCCAAACACCTCCATAACCAAACAGAAAAAAATGCTGAACAGAAATTTTAACTACATTGAACACAGAGTCTTTTCACACTCACCGCTTTCTATGAGTCTTCCACTAAATAAGGAAATAAAATAACACCCCGTTCCTGCTGAACAGAAGTAGAAAGAATTATTCAATCAATGCCGAGGTTAATAGAAAGTCGGTCGTGGGAGTTACATGTCGATTATTTTACCGCCGAGGTTAAATGACGGTCGGTCTCAAAATTATTGTTGGTAGGTATGTGTAAATGCTACACAGCGTACGCGCTAATGTCCAAACAGATGTCTATGAAGCAATTCATTTGTGAAGAAAATAAGTATGATGCACAGAATCCCAGGCACACTTTCTCTTTTAATTTCAGCTTGTATTCAGAGGAATCACAAAAGCCCAATTCCTTTAGAATGGTGCATCTAATGGCCATTTCTATTATTGCGAAGTACTAGTGAATGCTTAATAGTGGCACGTAAAGGAAACGGTCCTTGCAGCCCTTCTTGGGCCGGCGTGTTGGACGAGGTGTTCTTTCAGATGACGGTTGAGGTGTTGGTCGAGGAGTTCGTTGAGGTGTTGGCTCTGATGTTGCCGGACCAGAGGAAGCTATAACATTAAATTCAACTAGATTATTCTAGGAAAATTTCAAAATCCTGAGATATTATATATACGCTACCAATTCTATAGCGCAAAACGGTGTTAGTTTGGTAGACCCTGCGCCAAGTGATTACTGGCACGATGTTGTGCGTAGACACTAAGGTTGTTCCAGCGTATTTAGGAGAGCAGAATCTGAACACTTTTTAATAACTGAACCTTGGAAAGACACAAATCTGTGATGCCGCGTGTTTACCTGTAACCAGTGTGACGCTTATCAGCTAACGTTTTAATCTCAACACCAGCGAAGACGCATCCGTCAAGACCCAAATTTTCAGTATAATCATCAAGTACAACTTCAATCGTCGAACCAGCTGGTCCCTTAAACAATGAACTGCTGGAAAATTATTGTTAATTCAGTCTAGCATATTGGATTGATAAACCTGGATCCAGTAGTTGCACATGCAAAAGTCGTCGTTGTCACCTTCAGGATGATAATCCCATCGGCCGACGGTGTCGTTGAGGGTTTGGTACGATTCTGTTCCAGTTAGTGTCTTATTGCACCCACATGGCTGAAAAAAGGACGTTAACTTATTCTTTGCTTTAGAACAAAGCCTAAGGAAGTTCTTACCTTCCTACCCTTTCACTACAGAGCTTTTTCGCTATATCCGCTAGGGCAAGAGCATTTCGAGCAGTCTCTTGGATGAGGGAACCCGCCATTCTCGCACTTTGCCGATGAGCCTTCAGTGCATTTGTCTAGGATGTTTGGAATTCAGTGCTTGTTTTCAGCCAACGATGAGGCAAATGGCAACTAAACAAATGAGTGAATATAAAACGTCTCACCGAGGCATCTATAGTGCATATTGATCGTAAGTTTCTCGTAGAATGAAAGGGAAATGCGACCCGAGGGTTGGCAAAAAGTTGATGTCGCGAGGTATCATGAAGGGTTCATTGTTGGCTGAGGCACTGCAGTTGAAGCCATCATCGTTATGTTGCTATTTCTCACAAAACAATTAAGTTTTACCAACCCGGTTGCGCCGTAATGCATAATGGTTCCGTAATCGTATGTGATGTTATAATTGTAGTTGGTTTTCTCGGTCTGCTTAACGAACTGACTCTCCCAACCGGGCTGAAATTATATCTTGCTAATGGAAACCCACAATAATAGCCTATCGTTAACTTACTTCGATATTGTTCGCATAAAGAGTGATGAAATCGTCACGATCGTATCTCGACTGAGTGTGGTACAGACCCAGGGCATGGCCGATCTCGTGCACGGCAATTCCGGTCTGCACGATGTCAGCACTTCATTTCGTTACGGGTCAATTCAAAAGTCTCACAACCACTCGCTGACACAAAGGGCACCAAAATGATTCGAAATGGAATTTTTAAAAAAACTAATGGTCAAACATACCGCCTCGCATCCCTGCCCAAGTGAAAGAAGCTGTTCTCCTCCAATTCTCCCGATGTGCGACCAACATCCCTACACTTTCCAAAACTAATATTCTATCCGACTCCGCTTTAGCTAAAAAAATCCGTTTGTTGGGTAATTGTTGAGCTTTAAACATTCCACTGTTTTCTGCTTTTCATTCGATCTCACCTGCGAAGCTCTCGCCGAAGTTAATGCATGTCTCCCAACCCCACAATGCTACAGCTTTTTTGAACACTCTTCTCGCTGCCGCAGCTGAACTGCGTTATAAGAGTTATGTTCTGGCTTACATGTTACCACAATGCGAAAATAAAAGACGTAGAGACATACATGCATTCCAAAAGGTGAAAGTCACTCCATTAGACCAAATAGTCTTTGGATATTTTTTCGTCGACGTAAGCTTGTCGCTTTCTGCAATTGCCTTCTTTGTCATTGATGTCTCCCATGATCTCCTCGGCTTGCTGTCTGAAGGCCAAAGGAGAACATAAAGAGACGAGATGATCGGCGAGCGGACCTCCAAAAATGAACGAACTTTGTTAGAATTATGTCTCCTTGGAACAACGCAGTATCGACTTTGCTTTTTTTATTGACCTCTTCGATAGTGTCGCCCGTTGGTCTTATGTGAGCCTGCTTGATGTCCGCATAATTCTAAAGATTCGGATTTACTACATCAGTGTGGTCCCTCCGTGAAATCATGTGCTCACCTTCATCGCTTTCAATACGTCGGCAACCGGCTTTGTAGACACAGTGAAATCGTCTTTGATTTCTTTTTTCCATGGTGTGCAATTTCTCAAGAAGTTCCATTGTATCACCCGCATTGGACTCTTATGAAAAGTGGATGATTAGAGAGAAAGGCAATAAATGTTGCCCGTGCTCTGAAGTGTTAACTGATCACATAGCCCTACTTACGTTTTTGAGCAGCTGATTTCCTTCCTTCAGTTTTTCTCCGAAGCTTTTTTTCGCTGCTGGCGAATGCAGCAAAGTAAGTGAGCTGCAAAACCCTCATTCTGAAACGGTACACGTGGAGACAATAGCTTTGCTGGTGGCCAAAACATTAAATGATAATGTAAACCTTGTATTGATTCACCTCACTTTTATACAGGTTTTATTACTACACTTTTGTATATCCGACAAAATATTTTGAGTCCTAGCCAGCCTTGAAACAAAGGATTTTGTTCATTCTTCAATCTCGTCTATTCAGAACCCTACACAAAATATTTAAACGAACTTTGCATATGTTTGAGAGGAGACCTTTTCTCTTTACTTTTTATCCCATTTACAGGATTGCCATCTAGCTCATTAGATTACGTAGGCTTTTTCAACAACGTCACTCTTCACAACTGTGGGTTAAAAGTTCAGTTAAGGAACTGTCTTCATGTGTACACTATTTGATCATGTCATATGTATTCGAACAGCTCCCTCACCTTCTGACCATTGCTTTGCGCCATTTCGTGAACATGTTCACCCTACCGTATGTTTCTTCCTTTGGTGGAAAGATTTGCCCAATGTTGTGATATGTGATACTTTGAATATGTTTTATATTGTTGACGAAAGAACAGTCGTGCATTAGATTTCAGCAGCACAGCTCAATCTACCGTTTTTGTGATGTATTACACAGGTAGTTACGGCGTGGAGAACCTCGGACTGATGAGTGTGGATTTCTTGGCTGCGCTGGAGTGGCTTATAGCATCTTTACAGAAATAGACATATCCATGAATCAGTGCATAGGCGTGCTTGCACACCTACATTCTGTATGTGGCACTTTGATTTAACCAAAAAAGCAAGCATTTGTCTAAAAAGTACATAGCATTTGAAGTCGTATTCAACAGCCAGGGTGAGCCGTGCGGTTTTCAAGTGCTTTCTCAAAAAATCAATGGCTTCTTGGAACTAACTTTGAAGTGGCACCCGTGGTCGAAGTAAGAATTCTTCAGGTCCATGCCACGGATGGAACACAAATAGTGATTTTGTCTGTAGCATTCTAACTTGCACTTCCTTTCAGTTATTGGGAAAGAAAGCGGCAATTCGTGTAGGTTTTCTATATTCTTTTCTAGCTGTGCAAGTGATTTGATTGCATCACTGGTGGAAGAAGAAGCAGTGAAAGTGATCGTATAGTAGTAGCTCCGAACTGTGATTTGTCGAAAAATTACTCACAGCTCTCTAGTGCTTCAACCGTGCTGCCATGACACCACTGAACGTAAGGAGATATGGTAGAGATCTCACTTTAAGTAGTTCGCGCCCGCTTGACATTCACCATTTTATTATCCTATTGTGTTCTCACTCGTGCAGAGGAAGAATTCCGCTTCGAAAAACCAAACAATGAAGATTTTCCACCAACTATAAGGAACGTTCTGATAGTCAGATAGGAAACGAACGAATCAATGATTTAGTGGCAACAATATCCCGAAATGCTCATTCACATTTACCATCGTGCTTTGAAGGACCGTACGCTTTAGCTGAAATTCATTTTTCACCGGGCTCATATGTAAATGCGGCTTTACACGCATGTGTGGGTGGCGTGTCGATACATCTGTCTAAACGAATTTATCCGCAAAAAAAATTGAACATTATAGGCAGTTGTCGGGGCAAACCTTCTTCTTGAATTTCAGCTTATATTCAGAGGAGCTGCAAAAACCCAAATCTTCCAACATGTTGCACCTAAACGGCAATTTTAATTACGTATGAGTATTAGTGAATGTTTAGCAATAACACGTACAATTCACGATCCTTGCAATCCTTCTTGGGCTTGCCTGTTGGACGAGGTGTCTTCTGTGACGATGGTTCATGTGTTGGTTGAGGTGTTGGCTGAGGTGTTGCAGGACCAGAGGAGGCTACGATATTTCAAACTACATTCACTCAATTTTAACCTTTTCACTTACTGTCTACTCTTTTTTGATGGCAGGGTATATTGCGAAATATAACTTCAACGAAGTTGAGATATTTGCAAAACTCTGGACCGCAGGTGCCCATGGTGAGGAACGAACGCGCTATTGTCCTTTCCGGGGAGTAACGTCTTCACCACCAGACCATGCGGGATCCTTCGCTTTCGCCTGTCTCTCAGCTAGTTCTATCTAACTATAGCCTCAGCTTGACTGGGTTCACTGCCGACTTGGGCTCCCCAGATCAATCCCTTTGACGGGTGATTGCTGATGGCAAAAAGATCGATAGAACTAGCTGAGAGACAGGCGAAGCGAAGGATCCGCATGGTGCGGTCGTGAACGCGTTACTCCCCGGAAAAGACAATAGCGCGTTCGTTCCCCACCATAGGCACCTGTGGTCCAGAGTTTTGCAAATATCTCAGCTTCGCTGAAGTTATATTCACTCAATATTTTTTTCGTGGTAGGATATTATGTGCAATACAACAACAATGATGTTGTAATCTGAGCAAAACTCGGAACCCCCGGTGAGCTTTGAATCCGCGATTACCTGGGAGATCGCGAGGTTTCCACGGCACCGCTGAGTCCACTGTTTTGCCTTTCTCTTGAGCAGTTTTTTACCCTAACGGTGCAATTAGCAATCACCCGTCAACGAAAATAATCTGGATAGTACAAATAGGCATTGAACTAAGTTAAGCTGAAAGCTGCGTTGTGGTTACATCTACTCATTTCAGTAGTATTTCAAAAAGCTCGACGTATAATATAAGCAGTACCAATTCGATAGCGCAAAACGGTGGTAGCCTCGTAAACTCTGCTCCAAGTAACTATAGGAACGATGTTGTGCGTGGACACTAAGGTTGTTCCCAGCGTATTTAGAGAGCAGAATCTGAACACTTTTTAACAGTTGATTTAATAGCTTTAATAGGAAAGGCACAACACTACGGTGGTGCATGTTTACCTGTAACCAGTGTGGCGTTTATCAGCCAATGTTTTAATCTCAACACCAGCATAGACGCATCCGTCAAGACCCAAATTTTCGGTATAATTATCAAAGACCACTTCAATCGTCGAACCAGCAGGCGCCTTAAACCATAAGCTGAAAGGATGTCATCATTAATTCAGCTTTTGCAAAACAGATTTACAAACCTCCACCCAATAATAGCATGTGTAAAATTCGTCGTTGTTTTTTATCGGGATGATAATCCCATTGGCCTACGGTGTCGCTGAGGGTTTGGTACGAATCTGTTGCTTTCAGTGTCTCGCCGCACCCATGTGGCTGAAAAAGAAGGGCGTTAATTTATTGTCAGAAGCATAAAGGAGTTCTCATTACCCACTCTTTCGTTACAAAGTCTACCGCCATATCCACCAGGACAAACGCATTTTGAGCAGTCTCTTGGATGAGGGAACCCGCCATTCTCGCACTTTGCCGACGATCCTTCAGTGCATTTTTTCTAAAACGTCTAGTGTTCATTATTTGGGATTTATCTTAATAGAATGTAGGAAATACGTTTGAAAACCAAATGTTTGGCAGTCTTCTCACCGAGACATTTGTAGTGCAGATTGACCATAAGTTTCTCGTAGAATGAAATAAAAGGTGATCCGAGGGTTGGCAAAAAACTTCACATCGTGAGGTACCATGTAAGGTTCGCCGTTGACCGAGACACTTCAATTGAAATTATCAGCGTTCTGAAGTTATTTCCAACTGAAACATTAAGAATTTTCCAACGTTGTTGCTCCGTAGTGCATAATTGTTCCGTAATCGTAGGTGATGTTATAATTGTAGTTGGTTTTTTCAGTTTGCTTAACGAATTGACTCTGCCAGGCGGGCTGAAAAACACAACTTCCTTCTTAATGGCAACCTGCATGCACAAGTTCAGCCTGACTTACAATTATATTTTTGCACATAAAGATTGATGAAATTGTCGCGATCATGTCTCGACTGCGTGTGGAAGAGACCCAAGGCATGACCGATCTCGTGTGCAGCAACTCCAATCTGCACAAAGGAACGAACTCATGCCGCAACTGGTCAAATCAAATATCTTTTATCCACTTCTTACTGAGAAGGCTACCAAAGAAAATTTGAATGTGAATTCCAGAGAACTATTTCTTGAACATACGTCTTCACATTCCGCACCAAGTGAGAGTCCTTGAGTTCCACCAATTTTCCCGATATGTGACCAACATCCTGCACTTTGCATAACCAATACCTTATCTTTTGCTGAAAGTATGGGGTTTGAGTGATTACTAATCTTTAAAGAATCCTATCTTTCTCACCTGAGTGGGTCTCGCCGAAATTGACACAGGTGTCATAGGACCACATACCGGCAGCTCTCATGAACACTCTTCTAGCCGCAGCAGCTAAACTCCGTTTTGAAAGTTATTTTCTGGCGTTTGTTTTATTGCAATGTTGACACAAAGAGAAGGAGACAAACTTGCGTTCCAAAAGGCAAAATAAAGCCCATCAGACCATAAAGTTTTGGGGTAATTTTCGTCGCGAAATGCTTGTCGTTTGTTGCGACTGCCTTCGTTGTCCTTGATGTCTTCCATAATCTCATCGGCTTGTTGTCTACAAACCAAAGCAAAAATTGAAAAAAAGCGAGATGATTCATGAGCGAAACTTGGAAAACGAGTAGACTTCGTTAGTTACTTCCTTAGATTGTTCAGTCCACACGAAATTAATATACAACATCTTTTTCCGCTGTTTTGACGTCTTTGTCCTCTTTAGAGCCAATTTTCCACAGTCGTTCGTGCTCACGCTGTTGGTCTTCGTAGTTGCACCGGGACGAATTGTTGTTGACTAATTGGCGACTGATAATGATTTCTTTCCATGCCGACAATTCATCCTGTGGCAGTCGGCATTAATATAGCTGGAATACAGCCGAGTTATACCTCACTAAATCGACTTTGTATAACAACTTCGTGTGAGCCGAACAATGCAAAGGACTTTGTTGCGACTTAGTATAGTATGAACTAAACACTTCGTCAGAATAATGTCTCCTTGGAACAGCGCAGTGTCGACTTTCCTGTTCCTATTAACCTCTTCGATTGTCTCACCTATTGATTTCATGTGAGCTTGTTTGATGGAAGCGTAATTCTAAACAGCCGGATTTACTACTACGTGAACGTCAATCCAGAAAACCTTGTTCTCACCTTCATGGCTTTCAACTCATCGGCGTTTGGTTTTGCAGATACACTTAGTTCGTTCTTGATTTCTTTTTCCATGCTATGTAATTCCTCTAGGAACTTCATTGTATCGTCCACATTCGGTTCCTGGGGAAAGCTGTTATTTAAAAGGATGAACAACAGATACTAACCAATTATAGAAGCTTAGCTAATCAGATAGCCTTACGTACATTCCTGAGTAATTGATTCCCTTCTTTCAGTTTTTCTTCGAAGCTTTCTTCGCCTCTGACAAAGGTGGCAAGGCATATGAGCAGTACCCCCTCTCATTCTGAAAAGTGAAGCAGACTTTTACAAACGAGAATTTTTCTGGAGGAAAGCAGAAGAAAAGAACTGGGTATCTTGCCTTGATTTGACTGGTTTTTATGCATATTTCACTGGCCGACGTTTACATAGGCAACAGAATATTTTGAATTCCCCAGTCAGCACTGAAACAAAGCAATTGTTTTTTATCTCTTTGTTATATTTAGAAATTTTGCAAAATATTTAGATGGACCTGCTCGAAAACAAATCCTTTCTCTTTACTTTTATTCCACTGTCCGCACTTGTGTTGACATTGAATTAGTAAAGTATGTCGGCAGTTAACGAGTTCATCTACAGACGAGCACACACGCCCATATCCATGGGCATTCGATCAGCATTAGTGCTGCTTGGTTATTGTTAGACCCCTTTTCACCATTGAGCTCCATTCGAACTATTAAAGTTACTTGTGAAATGATAAGTGAGTTAACAACCTATTTGAGTCCAAATTTTTTGCGTATGGACCATCGTATAACGTTTGAACGATGAAACATTCATGCACGACTTCGCGGTTCATATCGTCAAAAATTTTTGCCTTCGTGGATAAAGCTAAAGGATAAAGCTTTTGGAGTTGAGGGATGCGCCATGCATTTGACTTCATTAAGCATCGTTTGGAGGTGATTGAATGCATATCTGGCCTTTACAATGACACGCGGTGGCCTATTGATGTATCGAGCCAGTGCTGCTGCTATCATCCCAGACAAGACCGGCACCAATTTGCCAACCTCGGAAGGATGGAAGACTTGGTAGGTCACGGGCGCGTGAGTCGATTCCACGTGTGTGTCGCAGGACGCCTCCGAGCACTGCGCCACACACGCCGTTCGTAGAAATCCAGGAAATCATACATCGCAAACGAAACTTAGGGAGGAATCATGGGAAAACAAAAAAGGGTTTCTGACAGATGAACGAAAGGCACGATGCGCGCTATTCAAAAGAACCCTTTTGGTCAAGCGTCTTTGTCAAGAAATGGCATTCGCAGAAGTCATTATTCTCAGTGAAGTAGACGCCGCGGATGTGAATGTGCTTTAAATAATACGATTGTTAATGAGAACCATCCAAGCAATATGCTACGATCAATAACATTGATTTATTGCCCTAATTTATCCGCTGTTCTGAGCTACTTGAAAAGATGCTCGTTCACTGCATAAGTAATAAGTACTGAACATATTAGACCTAAATGAAATGGAAAATCTGAATACTTCGAAAGCAGCAGCAGAGCCATTGAGGGTAGACTTTGTTGTAAAAACCAAATATCGTTGCTCGAAAAGTCATTCACTCCTATAAGGCCGTTCAGAAATAAATGAGCGTTATAAAATATTTGTTGATTTAACGTGTTAACAGGATCCATCACCGTCCTGGTATCAAAGTCGCATGGTGGCAAATCTTGCTCTGATCCACACGGGCTGCGAGCAACTGCCTGTGGTAGTGAAGAGGCAGGTTTTGGCCAGGCTGACTTCAGGATTCCAGGGAACCACAGTAGCTTAAGCAGCAAACCTCTGAAAAATGGAGGTTATGCTGCGGCCTGCACAACCAGTGAGGACGGGCCATTCAAGTTTCCAGTATCAAGTAAGTATCGTCAAAAAGATGAGCGGGCACCAGCACTTACATACGTACCGCTTTCTTGGAACCGCCAGGGTTATCGGCTTTGTATAAGACCGTGAGCTGTTTGAGGACCTTCCGTTTTCTCTAATAATCTATCCACCATCAGCATCATGTATAAAAGGGCATCACCGAGTGAGTGAGCCTCATTCGAGGAAATGCCTCGCTGAGGAAGACCTGATTCGACACGAAGGCGAAGCCGCCATATCGAGGCGAATAACAAGCGTAGACCATCGACTCGGACCATCGGCTGTGATGAAGACGAAGACGTCGAAACGTTGGCCGAAAATAAATATATTTATAAACCTCATGTAAGCTCATCAAGAAAGAGTAGGTATTGATTAGTCACACCGAGGTTAAAGGAAAGTCGGTTTCGAAATATTTCTTTTATAAGTTCAAACTCGGTCGTAGTGAAGCAAAGACAACTCGAAACATTAATGATGTTTGGCATTAAAGCAGTGTTGGTGAACTCATAGCGTGAACACGGAAATTCGATTTCGACCTCGAAGATAAGGAAGGCCGTGAACATCCCAATGAAACTGACGACGACGAATTGAGGGCACTGGTGGAAGCAAACACGCTAACAACTGTTCGAGAGTTCGTTTGCAGAACAACTTGGCGTAATCGCAAGAACATTTTCCACTTACTTGAATCGCATAGTAAAAAACAAAAGAACTCGACAAGTAGCTGCTGCACGAGTTAAACGATAAACGAAAAATCGCAGTTTTGAAGTGTCGTCTGCTCTTATTCTGCGCAACAAAAAACGAGCCTTTTCTTGATCGAATTGTGACGTACGACGAGAAGCGGCGTTCAGCTCGATGGTTGGACTGAGATCAGTGTTCACAGCACTCTCCAAAGCCGAAATTGCACTAAAAGACGTCATGGTGACTGTTTGGTGGTCTGCACCCGGGGTTGTTCATCACAGCTTTCTGAATTCGGGCGAAACGATTACGGCAGAGAAGTATTACCAAGAAATGGACGAAGAGCAGCGCAAGCTGCAACACTAACGACGAGACTAGTCAACAGAAAATAACCAATCCTTCTACACAACAACGGCCAGACTCGCGTTGTGGAACCAGCGCTCCAGAAGTTGAACGAGTAAGGCTACGAAGCTTTCCCTCATCCGCCATATTCAGCTGACCTCTTGCCTGTCAACTACCAGTTCTTTAAGTACCTTGACAACTTTCTGCGCGAGAAATGCTTCACCAAACACGATGACGCAAAAGATCCCTTCAACGAATTCATCGCTTCCAGAACACCAGGATTGAATGTGAGTGGAATAAGCAAATTTGTTTCTTCTTGGCAAAAAATGTTGAGGTTTAAATGGTTTTTATTGATTAATAATTTCTTGTTGGAAGCAAGTTATGACATTTTAAACAATGTGTTAAAATGCTCATTTATTTCTGAACAAACTAATAGTTTCGATACTCTGCTTTTCTCCATAATGCGGAGTTAATCCGGTTTCATCAACCATCATATTGGTTATCGAATGCATACTTGGCGCAAGCAATGACTTATGGTGACTAATGATGCATCATATCAGTGTTGTTGTGTTTGCACAGAAGTGAAATTTGGCTACGTCGGCTAGACAAAGGTTGTGGCTAGTCAGTGGCACTGGATCGAACTATCCACCACGATTTCAGTTCAGTGCAACTGTAACCAGCGAGCCGCATACGTCCAGTTGATAGCAGAATTAAATTGCTAAATTTTGTCAAGTAATTTTGGCGAAATTTTTTAACATGTGGCCGAAAGTCTCACCCCAGGTTTGTCACTATCATCTTCTGATCACCACTTTTCAACAGCAAAAAGAACAATTCTTTGAAGAAATAAGAAAATGATTAATGTGGATTTCTTCAGCGTCGGTGGCACAAACAGGGTTAGGTCATTCTCTTTTTCAGCAATCGCGAGGTTATTATTCAGCAAACGTTTGCTTCCTTACACATAGAACACATACAACACAACGGCAGCTGAGGTTTCGGCAGTACCGCCTTCTTCAGAGCCTGGAAGGGTACACAGATGTGTAATTTACTAGGTCAAACCCTTCAGCAACACAAACAGAAAGATCTGAAAATCTGAACGATAATTACACGATCCTTTTTGTCGTCAATTAGTCCGTAATCGCCTATATGATCGCCTATGTTCAACATAGAAATGCGTTATTTGCCCTTATGGCAGAAACGGTGACTGCATGAGCTCATGTACGATATACCTGATCTCTTGCAGCACTTGTGGAGGTGAATATAATGGAGAAACAGGTAGACCATTATTTATCTGTATATATATGTATATTATCTGTGCCTAGGTGGTAGACAAAGGGTAAGACAGGGTAGCAACAAGGAACACATGGGATACAAAAGCATAGCGGAGACGATTTTTGATATAAAAGTCTCTATCCTCGCACAGGATCCCAAAACACCAACGCGCAAACTTCTCCAGGTTTCTTGGAGAAGTGCCAAGAATGCGAGAATGAATAGCAAGAAGGAACGCACGGAGATAACACATGATCTAGCTCCGTATCTCAGAATTGATTTTTTGGTGTGGGGTGGTGCAGTCATCAACCATATGCGATACCAGTTCAGGTAAAACTTCATGCAATCACCGTCCCTGCTATAAGGGCAAATTACGAAATTCTGTGTTTCACATAGACGGTCATTTAAGCGGTTATGAACTAATTGACGACAAAGAGTATTGATCGTGTAACTGTCGTTCATATTTTCATCTTTCTGTTTCTGGTGTTGAAGCGTTTGATCTAGTAAATTACATACCAGTGTACCCCTCTAGACTCTAAAGAAGGCGGTGCTGCCGAAACGTCAGCTACCGTTGTGTTGTATGTGTTATATTTGTAGGGAAGTAAATGTGCACTGAATAACAACCTCGTGATTGCTGAAAAAAGAGAACGACACATTTATAATCCAATGCCCAGGTTAATAGAAAGTCGATCTTGGGAAGAGTTAAGCCGATTTACTTCATGTGCAACATGGACGGCAAGCAACAATCATTCGTTGGTTAAGAACAGTCCCATTGGTCTACAGTGGATTAGCACAAATGAAACCTAAGGTCAAACATAGGTTTTTGCTGTAATGAGTTTCGTAGAGAGGAAGAACACCAAATTTAGCGAAAAACACCCAGCCTCTTTAAATCAGGAGTTCTGAAAATTATCCACACTCATTAGGTGTAGGTCTTTTTAATGGCGTTACTACCGTTTAATAAGCGCAAGACTTTTATTCGACCCAGCTCTATGCACACCGAGCTTACCGTCTCTCTAGAGTGATAAAATTGGAGTCAAGCCAATCTCGGAAGCGTATCCTGATCTCTAAGACCTAGGATCGCCTTACCATGAATGTCTAGGGATCGGTTTTAGGATAGGAAGGATTCATCTCGAGACCTGCTCAATATATGTGAAGAAGTGATCATCTGAAAAACTCATCTTCAAGGAATCACTGGAAAATCGACTCTATGCCCACAAGCAGGCGCTTATGCTCTAAGAATCACTTTGCAGTTCTTATGCTGAAATTTGGTAATTTTACGAATCCTCAGTTGTTCGCCATATGAGGAGTCGATTTACAAGACATTCCTTTCACATTGGCATTTTCCTCTACCATTCGCAGCACGTTAATCTTGTGAACAGTTTTTAAGGATTTTCAGTGCACTACTGTTAACAAAAGTTTTCATGTTAATGAGGATAGGAAGAAGATAGATCTTTAAGTTTCTGTCAGAATAGTGCATGAATCCAATTTATTACCTTCTTAAACAGAGTGGCACAACGAATTTATTAGAAGAGTTGGTGAGGCCTTCATCTCACACTGTATATTGTGGTTTAACTGACGTCCAGGAACAGTCTCTGTCACACCGATGCTGCAGAGCACTGGTGGAAAAGGGAAATTTATAAATTTCACTAGAGACTTTTTCAATACATCGTTGACAAAACTAAAGCTCTGGTAAGATTTTGACAGGGTAATCAATTTTTTCACAAGTGGTTTTTTTTATTCTATCCTTCTTGTTTTTCACTGGTACAATACCAACGTTAGGCTGCGTATCGACTATCGACATCAACTGTTCAGGCCTATATCGACTCTGGATATCGATTGTTCAGGCCCCATATCGACTTATATTAGGCCAGCAATCTATTTCGAAAGCACCAAACAATTAATAAAAAACTACATTTGTTCAGATCTGTGGAAACTGTTCATTCCCACTTTTGGAAAACCATAAAGCATTCGGCGTTGAACAATCAATCATTTCCAGAAGTTATATGTATCCGACTTCATTCAGCCATTGTAAAGGTTAATAAATGCATATGTAGCCTATAAAAGGTCCTTCGGCGGTCAGCCGATTTGTAAACTCCGCCTTTTTTTTTAATCCTTCCAGAAAGTTGTGGTACTGATTTGCTGAAAATGGATGGACGAAGAAATTGATTTGTGCATGACACCTGGTCGAACCATTTACGGTGTACGTATATTATCTCTTTATTTACTGCCTACAACAATTTTTAGAGGCAAGGTATTATGTGAAATACAACCACAATAGTGCTGAGCTATTTGCAAAATTCTGGACCACACGTGTCTGCGGTGTGGATCGAACACGCTAAGACCCTTTTCCGGAGGCCAACTCGTTCACCAACACACCATGCGGTTCCTTCTGTTTTGTCTTTTTTCTCAGCTAGTTAAACATTAAATAGATACACAAGTATCCCAAAAACACTTACACGTGACACAGCACGTGATATTGTTAATCAGGAAAGCGTTAGCTGATAAGGCTGGGCGTCTTCCCATAAGGTGTTGTGCTGATTGAAAATTCAGCATCTGGCACTATATTTTAAAAAATCTGTAAGCAGGAAAACAAAAGACACGGGAGCGAAAGGCGAAGGATGTGGACCGAACCATGTGGTGTGCTGGTGAACGTGGTAGACCCTGGAAAAAGCAATGGCGTGTTCGATGCCCACCGCCGTCACCTGCTGTCTGGAGTTTTGAAAATATCTCAGCATCATTGTGGTTGTATTTCACATATTACCTTGCCGTGAAAAATTGTGGTAGGCAGTAAATAAAAAATTCGACATTGTGATTTCGACTACAGCATCAGCTTAATTGGGTTCATTGCCGATTTTGCTCCCCACATCAATTCCGTTGACCAGTGATTGCTGATGACACCGGCAGATAAAAAAATACGATGTACACATTTCAGAGCACCTCAAACCACTGCACTAATGGCGGCCTCCATTTCTACCTTAATAGTTCGTGTTCTTTGTAAATTTTTTTTTGCATTGCTGGATTTCCTTGCCTTTCCACTGACTGACTATGGGCACGTACGAGATTTTAGGCCCAAGTTACTCTTCAGTGAAGTTTGGTATGACACAGTCTATTTGTGTTCGTTTTTTTTCTTACAACACTTGGCATAAAAATAATTCCGGTTGTTCCTGTTTCCTTTTTTTCTACGTTTTTTTTTATAATGACAACGTCAGTTTCCTCTCTTAACAATCACTTAGTGTATTCGCGAGAGAGAATTGTTTTAAACAGATAGATAAATGGGCGGATAATTTTTAAACAAGTAAAGAAAGGATAAAGCAATCCTTGAGGGATGTGCTATGCATCTGACTTCATTAAGCATCGTTTGAAGGTGATTGAATGCATATCTGGCCTTTACAATGACTCGCGGTGGCCTACCGATGTATCGAGCCAGTGCTGCTATCCTCCCAGACGAGTATGGTACCAATTTGCCGAACGCGGAGGGATGGAAGGTTTGGTGGGCTATGGGCGGGGGAATCGATTCCACGGATCGAACGGAATTTTTGACAAGGAGGTAGAGAAGATATAGCTAAATTAGGGATAAGTCAAGAGTTATAGAGTCGGTCAGCTTTCCTGTGACTTCCTACAGTTTGAAGATATCGAGGAGATATTCTCTTAAATCTTCTCAGTGCGCTTGCGTTTTATTAATCTACTAAGATGAAAAGTAAGAATTTTTACTCGTGTAAGTATTGGTGACGAGGAAGTGAGAAATATATCATGCATCAGTGACAACAACGAGTTCATTAACATTAATAACAATAATCACTCAGGCGAGTGTGTTCTTTGTTTTTTATGATTGGCTACATCCTCTTTCACGTCTTCTAAGATCTCCTCAGCTTGTTCTTTAGTGAGAATCATGTCCCCTTGGAATAGCGCCGAGCCGACCTTATTGCGTCCATTGATTTCTGGGATTGAACCACCTCCGTGATTCTGTACCGTTTTTGCGTAATCCTCCATTGCTTTCAACACTTCGGGACTCGGCTCTTCAGATGAAGTGAGTTCATCTTTGATTTCTTCCTGCATGTTGTGCAAATTCCTGAGAAGTTCCATTGTATCATTCGCATTTGGTTCCTGTAAGAAGTGCATGATGGGGGACAACGACAACAGCTGACAGAGTCATACATGTTCTGTTTATTTCTGATTGGATAGCCTTACGTTTTTGAGCAACTCATTTCCTTCTTTCAGTTTTTCTTCGAAGCTTCCTTCACTTGAGGATCGCTTAATTCTTGGCGCTTGGTTGTTGAGTATTGTTGCGCCAACGAAGCTAGCAAGACATGTCAATACGAAAACCATCATTCTGAAAGAAATGTAAAATGTCAACTATTTCCTCTTCACTCCTATTAGAAGTTGAGTAATTCGTTCATGCGCAAGTAAAGTGGGTTAGTTCACATCGCGCTTCAGACATGACACGAGACTTTCACTCGCTCGAAGGGTACGAAGAGCATCACACTTATGATACGATGCACTGTATTTCTACTCTTTTCGGCGATGTACTCATCCAAGAAGATCTCACTCATCTACTCAGTAATGCAGTCTCAATCTTCGGAAAATTTCGAACTAGTTTTCAGCTTCGGTAACTCTTTAGGGATCAACTCCTTGTTTACACCTCAGTTTGGCACTCATGAATATCTTCCATGATTAGGTAAGAAGAGCACTGTGTGAAAACGAGAAGGGGGGCTTTATAGAGAGAAATTTAAGGCGAAACGAAAGAGAAATTTGGCGAGGTATGGTGGAAACTGAGCATCGATCGGACGTTCGCCTCGTTTTTATGCAGATTTTACTGGTAGTTGTTTACACAAGCAATGAAATATTTGATTTCTAGTGGAATGAAACAAAGCGATTTGTTTAATTCCAATTTTTAAGCGAAATATTTTGGTGGGCTTTTTTATTTGATAGAACACAAAGGTTAGCTGAATAAATAAGCCCTATGCGGTGCAAACGTAGAGAACACAAAGTAGCCGCCAACATATAGACAGCTCCACAACAAGGTTTGATGCGTTAAATATGCATAGCAGCAGGGTTCCCCACAACTCATTTGTTACCATTTAGCCACGCATGAGTGATGAAAGATAAAGCATCCAGCCTTGATAAATCTCTAAGGAAAGCGCGGTGCTCTCAGCTTCATCAACCATCGTTAGAGATGATTGAATGAGCATCTTGCCTATGCAATGATCTACGGTGCCTTATAGATGTAACGAGTCAATGCTGCTATCCTTCCAGACAACTCTGGTAACAAACTGCCTATCCGGAATGACACAAGGCTTAGTAGGCTCGGGAATGCTGATCGAGCCATGTGTATGGCATCTCAATCCGCTGCGCTAAACACGTCCTATGACACACGCAAGCATACTTATATACAAAATGCGAGACATATATATAGATATAAAAGTGCACATATACATGTACGTATATATGTATACATATGTATATATATATATATATATATATATATATATATATATATATACACTCGTCTGGATACAAGAATACGCATAGACTCTATGTGCTTCTATGACTTCTGTGGCTGGTGATGCGATGGGCAGGCATATTTTGACTTACTGGTGGAAGACGATGACATTGTAGCATTGGTTATCAACAATCACGTCCAAACTGCTCGAAATAGAGTTGAGTTGCTTGAATTTTAGTGAAACTTTTTTTCATCTACCCTTCCGAGAAAACGATGGTTGATGGAATGGTCAGCAACGCCGATGAGAGTGTTACACAACTACAACGCCGACCGCAAATGACCTTGGCGACACGGCAAGATCTTTGATTTGGTTAGAATGTTTTACTTGGAGGGCTATCTATGGGCAACTGAGGAGTTTTTTCGCAACAAATTACCTTTCACACCGCAACAAAGACCAGCTTGACACCACCGACTCGACTCAACGCAAGCCTGAAGAAGACGAAAGCGCCGAGACGTAGCCGAAAAAAAAGTTATTTTACCGAGCTGATATCAGCTCAGTTATGAAGAAAGTCATTAATTTCCTTTAAAAACGTTGGATGAAAACCGATTTTTAAAATATTCTCACTGTACAGTGCCCCTTTATGCAGCACTATTTGGCAACGCGTCCTCCAGTGGTTGGCTAAATGTCTTGTATGCATATTTCTATGTGGAAAGAAACTAGTCTATGAAGTTTTGCATCCCATCTAGTTTAGCCAATAAATACTAACAGCTCCCGACTACTAACACATAGATCTCTTTCAAGCTTTGTTACGAAGCAATTCCCAAGACGGGTTTTCTACTGACCTTGCTATTGACCAAATAGTTTGCTGCTTTCTTCTTGAGCAAATGCGAGGTTTTTAACAACAAAGTTCGCTCACTAGAATATTGGCTGGACGTTTCGGCGGTTTCGACTATCTGGAATCGTGGAAACGTTAAATTGACAAGACAAGAAGTCTACTCAATTAGACACTTTTCTAACCTCAGCAGACAAAACTGAATACATCAATATCCATTCGAATAATAGATAGCGTCTTTTAAACAATCACCATTTTCATCTTTTTAAGTGCTATGGTTATTTATTTGAGACCAGCTGCAGAAGTGTTACATGAGTGAGTGTGCCTGGCTCATGTCAAAAAAGTCAGCATAAGGTATGGCGCAGGTCACGAATGATTGTAAGGCAATCGTCCCTACTGTTCATCTTTAGGCTTGGGAATTTCTGCAAAACACTGAAAGTTTATCCTGCAGACTGATGGAATTAGTGTACATTGTATGAGTAGTATATGCAGTCATGCTTGTATGAGAGGACAGAAGCTCTGATTTGTAAGCCATTAAATTCCAAGCACCTATTGGATCACCTCCAAAAGGATACGAATGTAGTCGAATGCCCTAGCGCTGCCCTAGGGGATTAATTAACGTAGAGCGCTTTACTCTATGCCCTTCTATCACTGCGAATCATTGAATTAGTTGATTTGGCCTGGTAATATCTTCATGGGACTTTCCAACTCAGAATCTCAATCTTGTAACGGTTGTCAGTGGCTATCCAAAAAGCGAGGGAAAATTTGCGGCTGGATATGGGTGATTTCTGCTAGTGGATCCAATGCAGCGACGCTTACATTTTTATGGACATGACACCATAATGAAATATTCTTTCTGTCCCGAACCCATTCGCCGCTTTCGTTGTGGAAGGATTTGATTTAGTTTACGCTCAAAAGAGTTGCTTCTATCAAAGGTGAAGACGGATTTTAAAAAACCAAGGAAGGGTTCCTGGGTACGCTTCAAAGCCGTGATAAATCTGCCATGCTACAATTCCTTTATGATGAGGTTTCGCATAGTTTTCCGACCACCACCAAAGAATTCCTACAGAAGAGGAGAAAAAGTGAAGTTAAGATCGACTTAAAGGACCTAACACAGCAGGTGGCGATAAATGCCAACGATAAAAGTTCGTTTCTGGCAACCCTTCAATTTCAAAAGCAGAAATGGGAGAAGAGAGCAAAGAACGTAAGAAAAGGAGCTAAAACTGCTTTTCATTTCGAAATCCGGTTTGACACCAAAAATATCGCATAAGAAGAGCAACCATTTATTCGTTCTCTGAAGGATTTGCAAGTAATAATGAAAGAGGCATAGCTCCAAAACTGGATAACCTTTATTACATTAGACCTGGTTATCCCATAAACTGTAGTACAACAAAGCCTTAAGAAGAAAAGAAAAGTCTTCCAGAACCTCACCGTTGGGCTTGGGGCACAATCATCCTCTCTGGAAGGATGTCCGAAAGAATTCTTCAACCATAAATCTATTTGCCTTTGGTGTGTGCTTCACATGCTCCTTGCAACAGCTGCTCCTCGCTGTCTCTTACGATCTAAAGTGCCATTGAAGCAGTAGATCGAGCACAGTTCTGTAGGAATCCTGGAGCCACCCAGAACGCAGCCAGAATAATGCAACATTGGTCAAAGCAGAGCTCTGATTTTGTTCTTTGACTACGTAGGAGCGCTCACATCTGCAGTGTCGAACTGACGCTTTCCTACCAGTGCTCATTGATGAGAGCATTCCTATATTAGAACTCCTCTGATTGTAGCAGGAGAATGGGTTCGATGGAAACGTAAGCGTCTTCGAAGACCAGCAAACTAGCATTTCTATAACTGGTGAACGTGAGCGTAGCCGACATCAAGCTTCACTCGTAGTTCGAAACATCCGCTGAGCGATACACCCAGATAATACCGTCCTCGAAACTGATCACCACCGTAGGTGAAATCTATGACTGAATCAGAAGATTTAAAAATGTGCAGCAGTTTGATTTGTGAAGATAGGCCATAGAGCAACCATGTGAGTAAGAAGTAGCTCAAAGTGTTCAAGATACTCCTATATTAGACCCTTCCAAGTATTATAAACACGATACAGCATCATTTCAACATTAAACAGTAAACAACATTCTTAGGAGCGGACTAAGATTACATTGAACCCATTCACGACCACGGTCATTTTCGCATGTAGGGATCGTAAGCGCGTCGTTAGAGCGCAGTCGAAATGCGCATTGAAACGAAGACGTACCATCCTTGAGCATGTGCCAGGAGCCATGACGCACATGCTTCTTGAGATCATAGTTACGTTCTTCTTTTCCCTCACATTTTCCCCCCATGTTTCTCTAGCTTCTACTTACCTGACATCCTCTTCTATGTATGTTCCTTTGTTCTTGGACACCTCATGTGTGTGACAAAAAACTTCGTCCCTATTCTAGCCATGATGTTATCAGTTTCTGATTCTGATGACCATGATGTTATTCTCCATGCTTTTTGATAATATTTGAACTGTATTGCTGTGCCTGTCTCATGTCTGTTGTGTACACAGATTTTATTCCGCTGTCCGAGCCCGCTTTTTGGATGTATAGCCGAGAATACCTATCCATGGACCAGCCCAAGCATAAAATTTTGTGTTCGAAAAGCCATCGATTGACTACAAAGGGTCCTAGAGGTGTTATTTGATTACAAGTCGACTTATCTGTGTGAAAATATTGAAAGGGAAGCAATTTTGGTCAACCTCGTGCACTAAAAAGCATGGGCCGAAACGTATAGTACCGTACGTATTGAAATCAATGCGCACGCTCGTAAGAAGGTTAAGGAACATTTTAGATCACGGCTTAGTTCCCAGTTTATCGCAGTATTATGCACCTCTTTGTTTCGAAGAACAATTTCCTGCTAATAAGCAATCGCTAATACCGATGCAGAAGGTAAACGAATGCCATTTCTTTGGAAAATGACGAAAACTTCTCCTGAGCTTCAAAGATCCCAGGAGGCTAGATGCTAGCAACAAATAGAACTCGTTTTTTATTCCACCCAGTGTTTCGCGCGATGAAGCCGATAAAACTCTACGGGACACTGCGGACATAACGCAGATATCGACAATTAATGGTTTTGGATGTTGTGATGGGTAGGAAATAGCTTCTCTCCAATTCGTGATGTGTTGGTACGTTGCTCCATGGCATCATAACATTGAAGTGGGTACTTGCATGACCATTTTCACGAATCACACGAGTTCCACCCTTTTCCATCCCTTGTGCTTCTTCACGATTTGATTCCATGATGGTTGTGTTGTTTTGAAGAATAGTTAGTGACATTTGTGATCATCTCCTTATCCAATAACCTAAGTAGGCCAAACTGCTGCTCGCTGACGTGGGTTACAAATCGATTCACCTTCATTGGTCAGATTCACTTGGTCATCTGTCTAAATACGCTTGCTCTCTGTATTGGAAGGAAAGTTCATTAGACGTGAAGATGAAACTGCCTAAATACTTGTTGAAAATCTAAACTCCCGTTTACACGAGTTCATTCCTCTTGCCCATCTGTTGCACATTGTCCTCATCACAGTGTATTCACCTGACTTCCAAATGGATCCAATATTTCATGAAATTGCGAAAAAACTCAGTGCAGGCATCTTATACTTACTTGGATCTTGGACGGTCCGTCTTCACGAGCTGTGCGGACCCCAGCACATATGCCATTCGTTCCCTTTCTCTCGCAGTCGTAGTCCATGGTGGTAGTCTTATTCGAGCATGGTAGCGCTTGCGAGTCTCGTACCTATATCTGTAAAACAACTGCAGCTGCGGGTACAGCTGACTAACTTTGTTTACGAACACGTCCACCCAACGTGTAGGTGGTCGTCCTGGGGGACGTTTGCATTCTCTTGGGGTCTACTCTACTCTGTTCTTTTCGTCCATCTGTCGTCCGTTCTTCTCATTATGTGACCGGCACATCTATGTTTCGCTATCGATGTATAATCTCCTAAATCTCGAAGATCTGACAGATTTCAAAGATAAGAGCTTTACATTCCGTCTAGATAATGACAGTACCGGTTATATCTCAGAAGACATCGCTCAAGCGCTCTGTGAGTAGTGCGAAGCATTCTTCATGTGGTTGAAGTATCAACCCACGTCTCCGCAGCATAGAGCGCTGGGAGGAGCGTAGGATCGAAGAGATAAGCGCATCCTTCAGTTAGTCGGTGGCTTCTTTGAGAGGCCCGAATGTGGCCCAAGCTGCTCTCCTTCTTCTATCTAGTTCCTTCGTCATCTTGTTTTCCATGTTCACTGATCGCCCAAGGTACACGTACGAGGTGGTCTCTGCAATGAGAGAGCCATCCAATTCAATTTTTTTCGCTTCGCACCATGGATTCTTCATGAATTGGGTCTTCTTTCGATTTATGCGAAGCCCGATCTTTTTCCCCCGCTTCGTTGAGCTCGTTGATCATCATCTCTGCTTCGCTAGTAATTCTTGAGAAGATGACAATGTCGTCGGGAAAACGAAGGTTTGATAGGAATTTTCCATCAATACGTATGCCTTTCTCATCGCAATCGAGTGACTTCATTATCCACTGCAGTGCGGCACTGAACAGCTTTGGCGATATTGCGTCGCCCTGTCAAACCCATTTTCCTATAGGTATAGTAAGAGGTCGATGGAAAAGCTGTATTTTCGTGGTGCAGTTCCGATAACAGTCGCACAGAGTTCTTATGTAGGATGGGTCCACTCCTTGGTCGACGAGCGCTGATAGGATTGCATTCGTTTCGACACTGTCAAACGCTTTTTCATAGTCGAAAAAAGTTAGGACTAGAGTCAAGTGGCATTCCCGACAAAATTCAGTGACCCTGGACACGGTTTTGATGTGGTCCATGCAGCAAAAATCCTTTTCGAAATCCTGATTGTTCGACTGGTTGCTATGCGCAAGAGGATAATCTTCCTGAAAAGCTTGTAGAGTACACTCAACAAGCATATGGGACGATAGTTACGAAGATTCCTTCGGTCTGCCTTTCTTAGGTAGGATGACCGTGCGCCACGTCCTCCACTGGTCTGGGATTTTTTTCGTTTTGAAGGTAGGCTGTCATATGATTTGCGAGAAGTACACGTAAATTGTGGCTTCCGGCTCTAAGGAATTCGACGGTAATACTACCGGGTTCTGGAGCTGTGTCTCTTTTTCATGATTTCTATCGCAACTCGAACCTCCGACGGAAGAATTCCAGGTGGTTTTTTCTCCAGCGGGGATATTAGGATCCGGCACGGGAATTGTGGAACGGAAAAGCTTGGTGTAGAAGTTAATTTCATATCATAGCGGAAAGTTTTGACGATCCCATCTTCTTTCATCAGGGCTGACAGCGGAACATTATAATCACAATTTTCTCTGCTGCTTCCAATAGTTCCTTCTGCTTGTACCGTTGCAGATCTTCCTGCAAAGCTATTGTGCAGCTGGCATTTATTACTAGCCATGACAAACGTGTTGCAGTAGGACCAAGCTTCAGTTTCCTTCTCTTTTCGAGCAACTCCTTAGCAGTGACGGAGATGCGATCCGATCTTTTTGCTTGAGAAACTGAGGCAAATTCGGCACAACTTTTCAGTCCTTCGACAAGCAGCTTGTAGTCTTCGGTCGGATCTTCTTTAATCTGCCAATCACGTTCGGATAGGACTTCGTTCAGAATGTTCTCGTCTTATACAGCTAGACTTTTCCTCGTGGTCGATGAAAAGAGTTCTTTTCCAGCTTGTGGCTGAATCGAATCTTCACGCGAAGAAGGCGGTGACGGGAACCAGTACAGAACGACGGGACTACCGATGTGTCAAGCAGGCACCGTCTTCTGTTTGTCAGAATATGGTCGATCTCCGCATGAGTCATGCCGTTGGGAGACTTTCATGTCCAGCGGCGGCTTTCTTTCTTCTGGAAAAACGAGTTTTCCATGGAAAAGACGTGCTGCTGACAGGAGTCCTGCAAGACGGTTCCCATTCTCATTTCTTTCTCCTAATCCAAGATTTCCGATCCTGTATTCGCTCTCATTGACTTTCCTATTCTAGCGTTTAAGTCTCCGACAACAAATTTATCATATGCTTTATCATTGCGGATGCCTTCCTCCAACTGATAGTACAACGCACTTAATTCGTTCTTATCAGCTGCGTCGGTCGGTGAGTAGCAGTTGATGGTAGTGATCCTCTTATGATGCGACAGTTGAAGACGGAGGACGGCTATGCGAGGGGAAAGGATCTCGTATGAGTTGACGAGATGGACAAGGTGGACTACAAAGCCTATGCCGCCGACATTTCGTGACGGGACCTTTTCTTCACGGATCACAAAGGGTCCCGTTGTTTAGCTGGCGTATGTCGGTCTTCTTGGTTTTCGTTTCTTGTAATGTCATCACATGAAATTTAATGCGATCTGCGGCTACAAGGAGGGTGTAAAGATCGACGTCTGTGGAGAGTGTTCTGGAATTATACGTGCATACTAAGAAACAATCTCCATGGCGTGTCGTGCGTGTCTTCGTCAAATCCGGTTCCAATGACGTCTTGCCTAACCCGAGATTTTCTGGCCTCTCACCGGTCGTCTCACCGCCTGACCTCACAGACGAGAGCACCCAGTGTGCAGAGTACTGAGGCTGGCCTATTGCTGGTCGTGCAACTTGGTCTTCTCTGGAGTCCTGACGTTACCTTGCAAGGGCGTATCCAGGTCTTCACCACGATGTGGATCACATAGAGGTGTATTTTCGGTGACGAATCCTTCGCTCGGTCTTCCTACTAGTTGATTCGGAGAGATGTTAAAACCGAAATCAGAAACGAAAGTAGGAATGAAAAAGTAACCGACCGCTCAAGGACGGTGTAGAGGCCGAATGGCATCTTAACTGTTTCAGAGCATCTAAAAAATTGGGAAAGTCCAAAGAGGTCGACAAATGAGAGCAGCACGAATTGAGTGACAATAAATAAAATCGCCGTTTTGAGGTGTCGTCGACGGTTCTTCTGCGCAACCAGAACGACCCGTTTCTCGAGCGTATTGTGGCCTACAGCAAGACATGGTCTTCTGTGATAACTGATGATGATTAGCTCAGTTATTGAGCAGCGATTAAGCTTCACAGCAACTCCTAAGGCAAAAATTCATAAAAAAGTTATACTAATCATTTGGTAGCCCACAGCTGGTTTGATCTATCATAGCCTCCTGAATCCTCGTAGAACGACTATGGTTTAAGTCCAACATATCGAAGGAATGCGTTAAAAACTTCGACGACTGTGTCCAACATTGATCAGCACAAAGTTGTCGGTCTTTCTTCACGATAACGTGCTACGACATTTTCTACAAGCGATGCTGCAGAAGCTGAATGAGCTGGGCTAAGAAGCTCTGCCTCATCCGCTTTACTTGCCAGTTTCTTGCTTACAGAGAACTACTTCTTCAAGCATTTCGACAAACTATATAAAAAGGAGGCCTCGTTAACAAACTTGAGGTCAGAAGTGCCATTAACCAGTTGACAAGACCAAAATTCCAAAATTTCATGTAACAGGTCCAGGAAAAATTGTTTTTTCTTCCGAAGATGTGTATATTCCAGTCGTTTTTTTTCGATAAATGAAGCTTATTCTGAGCTGAGATATGACACTTTGAAGATGCAGGTTGAAGTCTTGCAAAAAATTTCTCAATAACCAAATACAATGCCGCTGTTCCCTCACATATCTCCCATCAGAGAAACAAATAATCAGCGAGATATGGAGAGAACGTTGTTCACCGCTGTCTCTTAAACTCCGATCGTCATTGGTTTTTCATGATTCCACTGAACTCTAACAGGGCTTAGTGGCCTGGTTTGCAGGTACTGTTAGGGATATATGGATGGAAGCCTAAGTCAAAAGGACGAAAAATTCCTGTCGAACTACAAATTACAATACTTGTACAAATAACAAAAGTAGTTCAGCTGTTGCCTTAGTAAACTGTTATCTTTTACAGCGAATCCACGAAAGTACGACGTCGAGGGCAAAAAAATGAATCCTTTACCGACAATCTCTTCAACGAAGAAACCAATGTGAATAGTAAGATTACTCCGTACCTGAGTGGCATGTACAGTGAGTTCTTTTTGCGAAAGAGAAGCTTTAGCACCATGATTCACTAGTTAGTGGGTTACTGCGCGCTAGATCTCAATGAGTGACATGCAAAATGAAGACGTGGTGGTGCAATTTTTTTTACTTCACCTGACCTGTCTTTCACATCTCCAGTGCTCACCTCAGCTGTTCTTGCCATTAGATTCATCTCCTCGCATCCGTCCTCTACGAATGTTCTCCAAATTCCACGTGTGAACTCGGCAGCTGTTATAAGATTTCCCCTTCGTCATGAACACCGTTGAGTGCTGGTCGAGTCGATTTTCCTTAGAGTTGTTGAACGAACAGTCACAGTATATCAAGTTTACCCGAGAGAAACCGAAAGAAAACTGGCTTCCATTCCTGAACGTCCAAATTAACCTGTCAGAAAATGGCTGCATTACAAAGTGGTACCGAAAGCCAAGAAGTAAAAAAGTCTTGGTTCATTACCTCTCCTCTCAGCCCTCTCACACGAAAAGGGCGCTTGTGTGAAACATGTTTCGAACAGCAACCAACGTGTGCACGGTAAGAGAGCAGAGAGAGAAGTCCCGGAACCTTTGCACGGCAAATAGCCATTTCTAATGGCTACGAAAGTGTAGCTCGGCATTGGTGTAGGGGAAATCCTAGGCCCTTAAACGACAACTCTAGCGATGAAAAGGTCCCGTTTTTATCCTACGCTTCATCTCAAACGATGTAAGTGCAGTTATAAAACGCTGCTTAAGAAGGGCAGGTCTAGAGAATTCGGTAAACGTACAATTGAAATACTACCGAGTACTCTTAGGCGCCAGCTAGTTCGTAACCGCCTATATGACCGTCTATGTGCAACGAAATGTTGCATGGTTTGCCTTAATGGTAGAGACCGTGATTGCATGAGCTCGGGTATAGTTTATCTGATCTCCTGTAGGGCGTGCGGAGACGAACACATTGGCGAAACTGGTAGATCACTCTGTGTCCGCATAAAAGAACACCTAGTCGGTAAACGTAAACGAAATACCCCCACTAGGCACGCATAGGACCCAGAGACATAGCGGGGAGGACTTTGAAGTACTTGTCACGATCCTCGCGCAGGAATCGAGAACACAAGCGCGCAAAACTCTCGAGGCGTTCTAGATTAATTCCAGAAATCCGAAAATGAACCGCAAGGAAGAATGCCTCATTATCACGCGTGATGTTGGGCAATATATAAGCCTATTATTCTGATGAGAGGATCACTTTACGCTTCCATATGAAATCTGTGCGGTTGGTCTCCACGCGACATACTTAGTGGAAGACTCATGGAGAGCGGTGAGTGCGCAAAGAAGCTGTTTTGTGTTCAGTGTGATTGAAGTCTTGGTTTGGCGTTTTCTCTGTTTGGTTATGGAGGTGTTTGGCCGAGTGGATTGCTGTCGACTTGACCTTTCCAGGCTCTGAGGAAGGCGGAATCCGCCGAAGCGTCAGCTTGTTCGTGAACAAAGAATAAAAAATAACACCTCGCGTTTGCTCAACAAGAATACGAAGAATTTCCTTAGAGTCTTGAGAGAGCCGTCCTAGAGCTTCCCCACTTGGATATTCTCCTTCTGTCTGATTCCTCTTTCATACTGTTCTTCATGTTCATTGAACGTCCAAGACAAACGTGAGAGGTGGTCTCTATAATGAGGTAACCATCTAATTCGATTTGTTCGCCTTGGCACTACAGATTATTCACCAACTGGATGTTTGCCCTATTTATGCACGATCCATTCCTTTTTTCTCGCTTCATTAAGCTTATTTTTGCATCGCCCCCTGCTTCGTTGGTACTCCTCAGGAAAAACCAAAACGAAAATTTGGAATGAATTTTCCATCAATATGTATGCCTTTCTTGTCCCAATCGAGTGACTTCATTTTCAACTAAAATGTAGTTGTAAGCAGCTTCGGTGAGACCATGTCGTCTTGTCGAACACCTTCTTCTTTGGAAATAGTAAGAAATCAGTGGAATAGCTAGAAGCATTTGGCGTGTGGGTTCGGCTGCTGCTTGAGGTTCTTTTTTCGTCTTCATCACCTGCGGAAGATTATTCAGATGCTCAGCTCTTATACTGTTTGGGTTTTCTACAGTTTTCCACTAGCATGTTGGAGTTTGAAGACAAGAACTGATGAACGACGTATTTATCCATCCTAATTTTACATAGAGGCGTGTGGACACGCTTACTGAAAAGATCAGAATAGTATTCGTAGACAGTTTCTTCCATCGTCTTTCTGGAAGCCGTAACTACTCCGTCTCGACGCCGGAGTGCGATCGTCGGAGTGTGGCAGTTGGCGAAGCTTCGATATGATCTATCTCATTACGGTTATTTCCAACGGCAGGCTCTCACGTCCAGCATTGAGAGGGACTTATGGAATCGCGAATTACCGTGGGTGGGCATGGTCGTAGTGAAGAACTCAAGCAGCCACTCATCCCATTTGTTCCAATTAATTTCCAGGTCTCAATGTAATGTTCTTCCAATTCTGCTGTGTCAAATTGCCAATGACAACCTTAAAGGATGCATGGTGTAATGTGTGGGACTTTCCCAAGTTCATAGACAGCTGCGATCGAGTAATCGTCATAGCTTTACGTTGGTGTGTAGACAATGAAGATTGTCAGTGCCTATTTGTGGTAACTATTACTTTCTGAATAAGATTCGATAGATCTTTCTTAAAATTTAATTAAAAATTGAAAAGATTAAAATCTTTGTGATTTCATCTGCTCAAGCATTAATTCTCTCGTTAGTGTCTGCGCGTATATATCAATCTCTCTGAATATGTCTGATTATCACAAATGCATCCATATTTGAAAGACGATGTGCAAAAGCATTTATTCGATAAAAGGCAGTGCTTACTAACAGAGACTACACGATTGCGGACAGATCAACTTCCTTAACTCCTCATCGTACTTGGAGGAATGGCAGAAATCCCATGTCATTAATGTAGTGCATCTGAACAGGTATCTAGAATTTGTAAGAATATAAAGCAGCAATCACAGCACATACACAGAATCAGAAATATCCTTGCAATCTGGACTTGGGGTATACGTTGGCGAAGTAGTGCGGCCTACAGTTGGCGGGTTTGTCGTTTCAGAAATCACCGGACCAGATGAAGCTGCATCAAATCATTATAGCAATGACTGCATAGAGAAAGCAGTTTGTGGAATGTATATAAATACAAACATTACCAATTCGGTAACGTAGAACGACTTTGGTTTCGTAGATATTGTTGAAAGTAATTACAGGGACGATGTTGTACGTAGAGATCAATGATATTCCAACCTTCTTTGAATCACAGAATCTAAACACTTTTCAAGCAACTCCCCTTCAACGTTTTAGTGCTCCACTGTGTATGACGCCCACCTGTAGCCAGTGTAACGTTTATCCTTTCCTGTTTTAATTTCAACTCCAGCGTATGAGCATCCGCCGTAACCCAAGCCTTGTGTAAAGTTATCAAAAACTACCTCAATGGTTGAACCAACTGGTGCCTTAACGAATGTTTGTCTTAGCTTCAATATTATTCAATTTGAGCGTAGACTGGAATACTTGGATCCAGTAATGGCACATCGTGTAGTCAAATTTTGTTTTGCTTGGATTTCTTTCACCCAATGTATCTTCAAGCGTTTGGAATGAGGTGCTTGCAGTGAATATCTTTCCGCAACCAGTTGGCTGTAACGAATGCCATGTTTAGATAGTCTGTGAAATAGAACCTATTTAAGTTTAGATTCTCTTACTCTTTCATTGCAAACTCTTCCACCATACCCGCTAGGACAAATGCATTTAGAGCAGTCTCTGGGATGTGGAAACCCGCCGTTTTCACAAGCAGCCGAGGACCTTCCATTGCATTTTTCTGGAAAAAATTGAGTGTTATGTGAAAGTGGTTAAATAGACGACGAAAGGATGAAGAAGTTTTCTCACCGAGGCATCCATAATGCATGTTTACCATGAGCTTATCGTAGAATGAAAGCATGCGAGATCCAAGGGTTTCAATATACTTGACATCATGTGGTACTACGATGGGTCTGCCGTTCTTTGAAACACTGCAATTAAAGTGCTTGTCATTTTATTATGGTATGGCGATAAGACCTAGAAAACTTGACGCAGGGCTACCTCGTTGCTGCATAATGCATAACACTTCCATAATCATAAGTAAGGTTATAGTTGTAGTTACTATTTTCACTTTGTTTTATGAATTGAGACAACCAGCCATCCTAAAATCATATGCTTAAAATTCGTAACTATCTACGCTTTTAAACTTACCCGAAAATTTTCTGGATAAAGTGTGACAAAATCGTCACGGTCGTGTCTTGACTGTGTATGGAAGAGTCCCAAGGCATGGCCAATTTCATGTAAGGCGGTCCCAACCTGCGCAAAATAAGATTGCCATGTTGCAGTGCATCAACACTACCTACTTTTAGTTACGATGTCCAAAAATGTTCAGAAAGAACTGAATAATAAATAAAGATGTAGTTCACGGCTCATACCGATTCGCATCCGAGGCCTAGTGAGAGGCTTTGTACACCTCCAAGTCTTCCAACGTATGACCAGCAGCCTCCACCTTTGATAATGTTGATTCTATCAACAGCTGAAAATTTAGTTCTTCAGTGATTATTGTACTCTGAAGGCTTTGGCGATTCCTGATCTCTGATCTTTCTTTTCACCTGTGCGGCTCTCTCCGAAGTTAATACAGGTCTCATAACCCCATATCGCAACAGCTCTTTTGAAAACCACCCTTGCGTCGTAGGCTGAATGTATATTAATTCTTAATTCGGCTCTGACGCAAATTTGCGTGGAAATACAGCGATGAAAAAAGCATACATGCATTCCAGAAGGCGTAAATCAGTCCCTTTGACCACAACGTTTTGGGGGTAGTATTTGTCACGGAATGCCTGCCGTTTGTTGCGTTTGCCCCCTGTTCGCCTCGATGTCTTTCATAATCTCCTCAGCTTGTTCTCTAAAAACGAAAGTAGCATGAAGAGCGAAAATAGTCAACATAGCGGAGTTCTGTAAATCAGCGAACCTCGTGAGTATTATATCTCCTTGGAACAATGACATGTCCACTTTGTTCTTCCGATTAACCTCCTCGATTGTGTCACCTTTTTGCTTTTATGTGAGCCTCATTGATGGGGGCGTAATTCTAAAGATCCGCATTTACTACTTCAGCAACGCTATACGGGAAGCTATGTTTCCACCTTCATGGCTTTCAATTCATCAGCATTCGGCTTTGAAGATACACTTAGTTCATCCTTGATGTCTTTTTTCCATGCTGTGCAGTTTTTTCGAGAAACTTCGTCGTATCGTCTGCATTCCGTTGCTGGTAAAATTAGATATTTGAAGAAAAAAATAAGAAGCAGTGACAACACTATGAAGTTTTAACCAACCAGGTAGCCTTACATACATTTTTGAGCAACTGATTCCCTTCTTTTAGTTTCTCTTCGAAGCTCTCTTCGCCTCTGACAAAGGTGGCAAGGCATAAGAGCGGTATAGCTCTCGTCCAGTAAAGTGAAACAGAAATGCAACAAGACAGCATTCTGCTGGAGGAAAGCAGCAGGAAAGAACTGGATATTCTGTTTTGATCTGCCTCAGTTTTATACGTATTTTACTGGCAGCCGTTTACATAGGCACCAAAATATTTTGAATTCAAACCAGTACTGAAACAAAGCAACTGTTTCATTGTCTCCTCAGTTTATTTAAGAGTTTTGCAAAAATATTTAGAAGCACCAGCTGGAAAACAAATACGCTCTTTTCAGTTAATGTCACTGTCTATACTGGTGTTGACATCTGTTTAGTGAACTACGCCAAGAGTTGTTGGGTTCAGCTACAGACGGCCACATACCCCCCATATCCACGATTATTTGGACCATTCGTGCTGCTTAGTTAGTAATGGGTGCTATTTCGTTGGTGACCTTCATTCCAACTGTTAAACTTGCTTGTGAAATGAGAAGTGGGCTGACAAGTCATATGAGACAAGGAATTTGCGTGCGAACCTCCGCAGTTCAGACCGTGGATAATTAAGTCTTCGTGGAGATCCAAAAAATTATACACCAAAAAACGAAACTTGGAGAGGCATCGTAAGAGAATAAGAAGAGTTCTGGGCAGGTGAAGGGCAGGAACAGCAAAATTTATCCCAAAAGTACGCAATTGAAAGAAATCCTTTAGATCAAGCATCTTTGTAAAGGAAAGAGAGCATTTGCAGACTCCACGCAAAATGTTGTGCTGGGAACCGCACACTTGTATGGACGAGCCATCTGAACAGTGTTAGTGTTCTAATCAATAGTACTGATTTCTTGTCGTAATTTATATGCGGACATGGGATGGACTAATGGACTGGAGTTTTAGAGAGGAAGACGAAGGCATTATTTCACACGACATTGGATTGCCAAGGTGTTCATTATTGGACTTCGAATAAAATCGAAAGAAATAACTCTTCAAATCCAAATGCCATTTCTATAGCATGCAAAGAAAACAACGGCACTCCATTAAATCTTCGCTTGCGACGGTATTTCAAAGATTTTGCTCTATTATTTTCGTAAATTATTAAACATGGAGGCAGACAGCACAGTGGTAGTGATATCCGTTATCACATGCATGGTGCTAGTTCGATTCCGCTCGGGGCCAACCAAGGCCCTCCTCCCTCCGGGGTGGGGAAATTTTTACCGGACGTCTCTGGGAAAAAAAATCACTCTCTGTTATTTAATTGGAAACGCTCTACCCCGGCGATCTCAAGACTCTAGAAAGAATTGCTCGACCAGCATTCTACGGAATTCAAAATTAAATGAAAATCCTCAAGCAGCAACCGAGTCCACACGTAAAAACTTGGAAGACCTTCGTGGGACGGTGGATGCAAGGGAACGAATTGAATATTGAATGTGAGAAGTGCTGGGATCCGCACAGTAGACGTGAAGACGGATCATAAAATAAAATAAAAAAAATTCATATGCTACCGTTATACCGGGTGCGATTATGGCTAAGTGGAAGCATCATTCTGAGACACTTGGAAAAGAATGCGCAATTATTGCATACAATGAAATAGGGGCATTGAAAATTAATCAATTACATGAACTTAGAAGTTTCCTATAGTGGTGTAACTAAAACAACTGGTTTTCTGTGCATTATTTCCACAAAAACTGGCATAATTATTACTTACTTAACGCTCAGTTTGTCGATCCTCTAAGTTACTTCAACTTTGACATGGTTCTAAAAGAATACATATGTGATAAAAAATACTTGATACCTACTCGATACTTGAACGGCCCTTCCTTACTGGTTGTGCGGACCCCAATATGATCTCCATTTTTCTGATATTTGCTGGTTAAGCCATTATGGTTCCCTGGAATCACGGGCTCAGCCTGGCCAAAGTGGCCAAAGTCTGCCCTAGGTCTTCACCACCACAGGCAGTCGCAGCCCTTGTGGATCAGAGGGAGATTTGCCACCGTGCGACTTTGATACCAGAACGGTGGTGGATACTAGTATTGGTATTGGTTTACTCTTAGCTGGGCTTCCTGATGGAAATGCAGGACTCCTTCTCAGCCTGGGAGACCCTGCCAGGGGGGACGAATCCCCCCTGTACCGCTGTAGATCGCAGCCCGACTCCCAGGAACACTTTCCAACCACGATGAGGAGGAAAACCGTTGGGAGGAAGTGATATAAATATAGATGTAAACACCTACGATATAATACAAATGTATATGGCTAATATATACTACACAAATATACTGCATACTACATTCGACATTGGCACCAACCTTGCATATGCTCATACATAGAACGATATATCGATCCTTTACACCGTTGTTAAACGAAAGTAGATTATCTGGTGTAAACATATACACATACGAGGACATATATATGTATACAGATATAAGTATAAAGAATGCAAATAAGTACGGCACCGCTTGCTGGTTGGTTCTCCTATGCACGAGAGTAGTACACTCTGTGGACTCATCTACCGACGTTGCTACGATGAATCGTGGTTATCCCATGCAATGAGTGAACACATAGTAACATTACTACCCATAAGACGATAGCGCAAAGATTCTGCTGTGACTCTGTGGAGGTTTCATCTCCTGTCGTGCACTAGTCAAAGCAAAATTCTCGCGAGTTGTCGAAGAACTGTCATCACATGTTGCGTTAAGCTCGAGCAACAACTCTTTGGTGCCACATTTTAAATAGCTGCGATGAATCGTAGGTATTGTGTGGATTGGAAGGATATCAAAACCACGAAATACCTTAATATTCAATGAAGCTGAGATATTTGCAAAACTCTGGACCGCAGGTGCCTATGGTGGGGAACGAACGCGCTATTATCCGGGGAGTAACGCGTTCACCACCACACCATGCAGGTCCTTCGTTTCGCCTGTCTCTCGTCTGAGTAGGCAGTAAATAAAAACGTTAAAATTATCTTAATATTCTTTGTAACTTATACAACCTTATTAAATGTTGGGAGCACTATGAATGGATAGTGAAATAGTTTTCTATGAGCGCAAGCTAGAGTTAGATACGGTTTAAGAACATGGGAACGTAAGCAGAAGATCATATCGGATACGTGCAAGTTAGAGACATTGAAAATATGTGAGGGAAAAGAATAATAGCACGACAACTTCAAGAAACCCGGTGCGCTGTGCCTGCCTTTTGCAAGGATTCGTAGACCGTACTTCTTGACTACAATGTGCATTTCGATTGCGCTCCAGTGACACGCTGTACGATTGAGCTGACATGCGAGGATGGCCGCGTTCACGAAAAGGTTAAAAAATTGTTATTCCCCAGCTGGTTCAATAGGGAAAGTTCATTTTCATTCCCAAGCGAAGTCTTTATTGTATCCACAGTTCGATCCTTGAACTTGAATCATTGAGCCTTAAACACAACTCAGCAAGCTCACAATGCCTTAATATATCGGTCGGTCTCCGCAATTCATGGTACAGGAAAAATATGCATAAAACCTCCTCTAAAACGATAGAGCCAAATGAATGGCTCATATCTAAGTGATTAACAAACGCAGAACACTTTATCCTTTAACCTTTATACGACTTACTGATGACAATAACATAAAAAAACCACACTTTACAGTAGTTATCACGGAGGAACTGCTCTCATTAACAATGAGAAAAAAATTTGTTATGCATAGATTAAGTAATAGAAAGTAAAGGATAAACAGCTGTGAGGTGGCAATAGAATGGATTGAGCGGGGCAACTACCTGGTACGACAGGATGTACAGTTCCAGAATGTTACGAAATCGATGAAGGAGATGATTAATGGGGGTCAGAAGTCGATAGAAACTGCTACACAGTGGCTAATCCCATGTCACCAGTCGATGAAAACCATGACCCTGCTCAAGGGAAGCAAACAACGTGATTTTGTAATGCATCAAATCACAATTAAATAACGTAGTATGCACATATAACATAAGGACCATAGAACAGTATAAAGAGGTGTAGAGCATTTTTTATGAAGCAGTGAATTGAATGTATAGAGTAAATTTCTTGAGAAAAACTTTAAATAAGAACTAAGATTATTGAGTCGAACGAAATCGAATTGGGTCAAAGCGCGTTAGATTCCGAACTGACGTAAGTTCTCCATGAAGACCTAAATTATTTGCTGAACGTACTATTTAAAATGAGCGCTAAAGTAGTGAAATGCTTTCCAATTTACGTATTGGATATTCTTCTACTTCTCCACATGAGCGATTTACTACCTCAGATTGGTTTTAAGGTCTTTTAAGGGATTTTTTAAAGGCTCAATGGAAATCAAGCTCTTTCGTGATGGATGAAGTACCTATTCAGTGATTGTTGAAAAAAGGATAAAGCTCTCGATGTTGATCAATCTCTGAGGGATGCGCCATGCATTCGAAATCACTAACCATCTTTTCGAAGTGATTGAAGGCATATCTGGCCTTTACAATAACTCGCGGTGGCCTAGCGATGTATCGAGCCAGTGTTGCTATCCTCCCAGACAAGTCTGGTACCAATTTGCCGACCCCGGAAGGATGGAAGGCTTGGTGGGCCATGGGCGCGGGGATCGATTCCATATGTATGTTGGAGGGCGTCTCAGACTACTGCGCCACACACGACCTTCAATGAGTGTTATCATACCATAATATTATGATAATAGGGCAACAATGGCGAAGAAGTGTTGGGTAATCATGTACGTCTAGTGGACAGATACTTTCATTCAGCTCTGTTTCTTTGCATATTCCCACAGCACTATGATAAGTAAGTTTTTTTGAAGAGAAATGTTTTAAATCGAATATAAATCCGCACAAGAACAAATCTTTTCGTGGAGTCTTATCCACCATAGTTCTGTTGTCGTTACTGTAGAAGACAGCATTTTGATTCCGAATAAAGAATGCGAGCCACCAGCCAAACGTTGACGTTGGTGCGGTGATGAGCATAGCACTACACACCCTTGATGCCAAATATAAATCCACTCCTTCGGAATTCATAAAATATTTCACTTCCTGAAAAGCCACAAAACGAGATTCTTGTTCTTGCTTTGGTAGCTGCATGATGACGAAGGTTTTGCTTTAAGTCTTAGAATGGCGCTATTCAGGATGACGGGTGTTATTTTGACCTTTGGCGAAAAAAATTTGTGTTGAGGTGTCTAACACTCAAATACACTCTCTCGAATGATAACGCGGACCTCTAGTACACTGATCCGTCTATTCCCTCTAGAGGTCTTTCGGTTAGGAGTCACACATTAACAAAACATCGAAGTAAAAGGGATAACATATCGGGTTACATCGATATATAACGTGGCAGAATCAAGGTGCTTCTTTTTAAATTTTTTTAAAAGAAACACGTTACAGAATCTTACCCTTTTTTTCTCTTTTATCCATTCGAATGAGTGATTCTCCCAAACGTTCCATGAAATTCACGTCGTCACCAAACAGAAACACATTCGATAGGCCCTATGTAGTGATTGAAACAAAGAATTTCCTTGAATAATACTTCAATTTCTGGATTTCTGGAAACTTCGAGAAAATTAAGACCACCTGATCGTTGGCAATCTCGTGAATGTCTCGAACGCTTGCGTTAAAATCGGATGCGACATTCATCTCGACAAAATCTGATCGACGTATGTGGGCACACATGTTCGAGCTGTTCCCTCTTGAAAACGATTTTCAGTCATCCAAGTATCATTTCTTGAAGACCTTCTATCTGCAAGAAGAAAAAATAAAGAAAGGAATGAAACTATACATGTTCATTCGTCGTAAAATGTCATCTCCATTTTGTTGAACATCGGCCGAAAATTGAAGAATTTGGCGGATTTCTGACACCATGTCTTCAATGTATCGCACATTTTGCGCGTAGTGGATTTCAAGAACTAAGAACTGCTCGGTCTTTCCTCGTAATCTAAAAAATTCGTTTTTTTCCTGAAATAAGACTTAAAACCTTAGAAGAACTTAAAGGAAAGAGAATACTAAGCAGTTTCTCTGACATTCGTGATACAAGAACGATTTTGCTCTGAATTTAGTTCTCCTTTTTTGTCGTCCCGGAATTCTTCAGTGTGGCGGGGCTCTTGAACAGGTTAATCATAAAGCAAGTTGGCCTGTCCCTAGAAGAATATAGGGGCATGAATGCAAACCAAAAGGAACGACGTATTAACCGTTAATCTCTAGTGGATCTAAGCAGAGAGACCTATTCCCCGTTGTTCTGAACGGACTTATTTCTTTCATATACGAGCGAACAGAGTCACAGTGAGTATCTCTGTATGTTTTCACATTATAGCTTGCACGACTGTTTAGCATAAAATATGTGATCAAATCACTGGGAAGTATGTGGAAGACGGTTCTGGATCGCCCTAACAAACAAGCCTCGTATATGCCTCGGAGAAATCTGACAGGTGCTCTTAAGTATACTCAAAACTGCTCAGAGAATTCCGACGAACTCGTGACGACAACATATTGCCAGGAGTACCAAGGGGTTAGGTAAGTTCTTTCTGGTCAGAATGATAGAAACAAAGATTTCTACACGTCGTTTGATTTCAAATGTGGTACTTTATGCTTTCCTTGAACGAGTGGAACAAATTCGACAGCTCGGACGTCTGCCATCAGGAGCGAACCGAAACTTTTGTGGTGCACATTCGATCCTTAACGGGATCAGGACTATACAGCAGACACTTGCTCTCTTTGGAATAAAAGAAACAAAAAAAAAACTAGGATTGCCAAAAAAGGGGTGGAACACCTTCCATGGCGATATTATGCGGAATCATTTAACAGTAAAGGTTGGCTACGGGAAACTCAACCTTGTTGGATCCTCGTACTCGCAACAACTTATTACTCCATCTTTTTGCGCAAACGGCACGCGATACTCATTCCGAGCCTCCTGAAACGATTTCCCTATTAATCCATCTCTCTATGGAACAGTTCGAATTAGGCAAAGACATCCAGTTCTACTTTTTTATCCACCCATAGGTTATACTTCTAGCTCAATTCGAAATTCTTCTTATCATGCAATGTGACAGTAAGGAAAGTACTGTAACATTGGGAATACATTTTGGAATATTTAGCACTGATCCGAACTGACAATTTACAGTACAGACATTATCGTTATCATTATCACTACCATAAGCAACATGATCATCATCATCACCGTCATTATTGTATTCCACAGATCTTAATACTGTAGGCTTCCAATCCCATGCCAAAAAAAACTTTCATGGCCGAGAGACGAAAAAACATGTTGTATTGGCTTTGCACTTAGAATTTATCGCCAAAGATCCTGTTTTCTTTCAGGTGATACTTAACATCCTAATCAGGATTAGTAGTTAAAACCAACGCATGGCTTCCTTTCACATTATTAGTAAGGTAGTTAACGCCTACTAGCATGAGCAAGTATTGAAAAAGTCCAAGTTTAGCCGAACAAAAATAGATGAAAACTGAAGATGTAGCAGAACTTTCCGGTTAGTTTAAAGGGACAATACCCTTTCAGAGAGAAAGGAATGCAATCGACTCCTCGATCGTCTCATGAATGAAGGTAAATGTCTCAATTGGTTGATACATATATATCTGGGGCCAAGGGGGGGTCCAGTATAAGATTAGAGAAGGCAGAAGTGTAATTGCACTTACTAATACAATGAATGTATGGACGAGTTTTGGAAAAATGGCAGTGATTTTTTCAAGATGTCCGCCAATGTAAAAGCCTTGCGCGTTCAACGAACGAATGTAGTGTCGGCGACCGAGTTTTCGACCGATCGCATAACCGGAACAAAGGTGGAACAACTGAAAACCATAGTAAAAGTGGGTAACTTGAAGGATGACGGTACATGGTGCGCCATGTTGGCAACAACTTGCTTAGCTTCAGTCTTAGGCTATGATTTGGCGATAACTAAATTTTTTTTCAAAAGGCTGGTCAAACTTTGGTCCTTCAATTCTTTGTGTATGCAATTGGCAATGTGCACTTCACCTATATTTTTTTCCGTGCTATGTGACTGTTTAAGCCGACGTATTAAGTGTACTAGGGACAGATGACCTAAATACGGGCTCCCTGGTTCAACACCGCGCCTGATCAAACCATGCACTCCGTCCTTCTGGGACCAACGGATTAGTGTTTGAGATATCTGGAGAAGAGTCTCAATAAACCCACACATGGGTAGGCTTTCGCAAACTAGTTTAAAAAGGGAATATATACTATTCTTAAAATCCTTGAACGGGGTTGATTACTGGCTCATTCCTATCTGTGAAGAATGTGGAATTAAATTTAAAAGCACAAAAAGGAAAAAGCTTTTGGTGTTGATCAATCCCTGATGGATGCGCCATGCATTCGACTTCACTGAACATCGTTGCAAGTGACTGAATGCATATCTAGTCTTTAAAATGATTCGCAGTGGCCGACAGATGTACAGAGCCAGTGCCGCTATCCTCCCGGACAAGTCTGATACCAATTTGCCAACCCCTGAGGGATGGAAGACTTGGTGAGCCTCGGGCAAAGGGGGTTGATCCCATGTGTACATCAGCGCGTCTCCGACTACTGCGCTACGCGCGCCCATGCTAGGATTAGGAGTATGAAGGATAAAGGATAAGCTCTCGGAGTTGATCAATCCCTGACGGATACGCCATGCATTAGACTTCATTAAGCATTGTTTGGAGGTGATTGAATGCATATCTGGTATTTACAATGACTCGCGGTGGCCTACCGATGTATAGAGCCAGTGCTGCTATCCTTCCTGACAGGTCTTGTACCAATTTGCCTAACCCGGAGGGATGGAAGGTTTGGTGCGCCCATTGGCGGGTGTATCGATTCCACGTGTGTGTTGCAGAGCGCCTCCGACCACTATTCTTGTGGAAAAAATTCGATATCCTTCAATTGCAAAATGAATTTTAACGCCTTTCTCTCATTTTGAAGGCAATGTTCGCGCATCATCTAGGGGATTGATCAACGCCAAACGCTCTATCATTTCCTGTACTCGATAGTTTACCAGCTAACCAAGGAAATATGGTGTTCCCAAGTGTCGGACCGCGAGACAAGGTGGGAATTTCGGTTGTCAAAATATTATGAAAAAAAATTGAATGGATTTAATCACAGGAAGGGTCGACCAGCTGATGTATCTCACTTCAATACATAAAAGCCGGCCCCTGGCTGTGATGGCAACCTAGGAAGGTAGCGATATGACAATATTTGGATTCTAGGGAGAAAATCTTCCCCAAGTGTTAAAGTGCAAGAAACGTGCTGGGATCCGCATTAGTCGCGTGGCATTTAAGTGCCGAGCACGTATTGCACTTACTTACTTCCTTCGATACTTGGATGGCCCGTCCTTACTGGTTGAGCGGGTTCCACCATAATTCCCCTTCCTTCGGAGTTTTCCTGGTTTAGCCATTGTGGTTTTTTTGGAGCCTCGAGGTCAGCTAGGCAAAGTCTGCCTCAGGTCGTCACCGCCGCAGGCAGTGGCCGCCCTTGTGAATCAAAGGAAGACTCAAAATTACCATTATTTGCTGTTGAGCAAATGGACACAATGATGGCAAATTCTTTTTCTGCATGAAATGTTTGCTACCGTTTACTGGATTCGAAAAATTTCAATATATCCACTTTGTGCAAGTTCTTTTTCAAACACCGTTTTTTTTCTAGAAGGACGTCACCTGTTGCCCTACCTGATTTCCAAGTCGACCTCCATTGCTTTCCAGTGCTAGAAATTGCCCATGGAGTTTTACCATAAAGAAAGATTTGTAGAATTGAAACAGGAATAAAAAAGCCAATGCTATACTAGCGATATTTTGATGACGGCGCCATGCGTTTAGCATATGTCTCGACTGGCTTTCTAAAGAAGACAAGTTAGTAAAGAAGAGTATTGCCAGGTTAGTATATACCTTAAGCGGAAAAACTTCCTTCAAAGTTGCTTCGACTGAAATGATCGTATCTGACTGTAAGTCGAAGGCGACAATAATTTATCGTGGAAGTGGTAGTAAGTGATGAAACAGCGCAACAGATACCCTTTCCGTTTGTTATATCGGGCCTTTATCATTCCCTCTTCTTCTAAGCAAAAATAAACGCGCATTTTCTTCTATGCATTAATGAAGTTAGACTTGAAGGTTAAATTGGTGCCAGGGAAGCACAGTGGTTAACCCATAACGCACCTCTACCGTATTCCACGATTGAAATAAAGGAACAAATAGTTACTGGTCAAAATACTGGCCAAAAGAACTTTTGAAAAAGGGGCTTTCTAAATCATTAAGTGGAAAGAATGGTCTTTCCAATTTCAGCTTTACCACTTCGATATGCTTTTAACTAGCCATCGACTAAATATACATAGAGCGGCAAAGGATGCCATAGTGGTCAAACGCGCCCTAACACTACTGCGTGGCGGCACGAGTTAAAGATTCCGTGCAATACACGCATGGTCGACCCCATTCAGAGTCAACGAAGTCCATTTCACCTCTTCCAAGATAGGCGAACTGACACCAAATTTTTTTGTGAAAAACATTTCTACGTTCCATAAAGTCCGATGACGGCCTGAGGTGAAGGCCTGTTAACGGTTTAGTACAGTCACCATATAATTGAAGAAGAATCAATTCGACAACAATTTAACGGCATTCATGGAGAAGACAAAATTGTCAAGCAGCGACTAAATCCCCATGTAAATCTGAACTCTTAGTGGACGCCGAACACAAAACAATAATCAGAATGAATGAATTTCTGGTACCCGCTTAATATGTAAAGAAGACAGCATAAATTTTAAAAAACCTATTTAATTTGCGGAAGAGTTGTTATAATATTTAATACTGAGTGGACGACCGGATAGTTTAACGTACAACTGAATTTTTTTCGTAAGGCACGTTTAAACAGAATGCGTTATAAATGCAGCAATTAGCAAGTCTGATTTCGACTGGGAAGGAAGAATGTAGAAATGGTGAGCAAAGGTAACAAGAACTACTGTTCCCCAACAATTCGGCATGCCCTACACTCTAACCTTATGACTAGTTATGAACGCTATAGACCCAAAGTGATGCAAAGATGATCGTCAATAACGTTGAGAATAACCACAATGTTTACCGTTTTATTTACTGCCTACTATTTTTAATGGCAGGGTACAATGCGAAATATAACTACAACGATGCTGAAATATTTGCAAAACTCCGGACCGCAGGTGTCTGCGGTGGGGAACGAACGCGCTATTGCCCTTTCCGGGCAGTAACGCGTTCACCACCACACCATGCGGGTCCTTCGTTTCTGTCTTCATGAAAATAGAATAACGATCTGAACAACTTTGCTCGCTTTGATCAAACTTAATCTTAAGACCATCTGCATCACTTATCCTCACATTGATAGTCGAGCAAGTCGAGAACCCACCACTAAACCATTCATTTCTTTCTATCGCCTTAAACAGTGGTTCAGTGGTTTATCTCTGATCTAGGGATTCACTGAGTATTATATTTTGCTCCCAGACTCTCTGTAAAGAATGCCGGCTATTAAGTTGGTTATATTTTTGATGTCAGCTTGACAGACCGTACACCCACACGCTAATATTTCTCGTCTACTGATTATCACCAAGTTGTATAAAATGTTTTTCTATTTTCATAAAGACAATCCATCTAATTTTCCACATTTTTCGCGTGCACAACGACATCTTTATTCTTCGATCGCTGAAGTAGTTTAGAACTTCAGATTCCCTCCTTGCGCGATACGCTGTGCTTCTAATTTTACTCTCTTAACTGCGCGTTTGACAATGCGGAGTGATCTTTCATCTTTCTCACCTAGCGACTATGCCTTGAACGGGTACACAAACAGGAAGAGTCGTTGAGTCAAAAACAATGTAGCTTTCCTTGTTCTCCTCACTATATCGTCGATGGTTTTGGAGGCTTCGCTGGTCGCTTCCTTCCTCCTGTCCCACTACATGGCTAATTCGCTGAACAGTTGGACTTCACGAACCAGATGAATATAGCGGGAGCATTCGAACATTTTCATTCTGTTCAATGTAAAGAGGTCGTCATTAACAAATTAATGCACAAAGAACATCGTCTTCTCGAGATTTGACGAAAACCAATCGTTTTACAAAAGTTGCCTATGTAGCCAACATTCGTTCTATCCCGCAAATGCTTGAATTCGTAAGAACGATGTCCTCAACAAGAATGGAGTAATTGAACATCAACGATTTTCACTCGCCTCTTGCTAATTACAATCTTTGTTGACGTTCTCAATGGTATAAACAATTATGGAGCGATCACTTTGCTGAACCCTTCTCTTAGCAATATTAATGTGGCTGTGCAGTGGTGCTAATCTAGTTTTAAAGCTGTTATATAGATATCTCAGGATTCTAATTTACTGAGTAGGAACGCCCTGGCTGTCGCCTTTTTGAGCCGGCAAAATGCGACAAAGTGGTTTCTTGTACTCACGCGACAATTGAATGAGTCTTGCTATCTTATGGACGTGATCTAGTATGAAATCCTTCTCCATACTGCATGGCTGTCTTTTTGTCCAGCGTTCTACCAATCCTGTTAAGGATAGCTCGAGTGAGGAGTTCATAGAACAGAGACAATACACAGATTGGGTGATACTTGTCGATACCGGGATGGTTAACCTTTTTGAAAAATAACACGGTCTTGCTGGTGTTTCATTGGGGAGGTGCTTTGCCTTCTGACAGCTAACGCATGTAGAGCCGAATCAGTGTGTTGACGGGGGACTGGAGTAAGTCTCTTTAGATGTTTAGGTCTTACCCACACCCGGACCAGGTGCTGCTCAATCCGTCACTGACAAAGTACCACGCAGCAATTCGGGGTAGAAATCCGATAGAATGACATATCCATCCTGCTTAACTACGCACGAGGGCGAGAGAACATGGCTGCTGAAGATAACGGAATAGCATGCAGATTGCGGTCAACTAAACCTTTCCTTGACCTTTCCAGGCTCTGAGAAGGTCGAAATCCCTCGAAACGTCAGCTTGTTCGTAAATAAAGAAATAAAATAACACCTCGTTTTTGCTCAACAACAATATGAAGAATTATTCGATCAATGTCGAGGTTAGTAGAAAGTCGGTCCTGAGAAGATTGTTTAGTCGGTATTTATCCACATGTTTTCAAACGTAAGTGTCCACTCGTGACGTAAGTTGTTCGAAGAAATCAACGTTAATGGTCCATGGAGTTAATCTGCAGTACGAAGCTGCTTGCAACCAACTTCTATGCACTATTCAGTCAAATCGTTGGAGATCTTTGTCGAATTAACTTGTACAATGCAGAACGTATATCTGCGAACATACCCACAAACATCTTAGTGAAAATGTCGACGTTAGTGCAGAAGATATGTGTCAAATCAATGCTGCTAAAACACTGAGCTCGTCTCCTTTGGTTTGTTTTAACTCCCTATCTACTAGATAAGGATGCACAACGTAGCCTCGCGATTAATTGGATGGCGATCCCTCACTGACGGACAACCGCGATACATACCCATAGAAGGATTAATCAGTTGTATACAGGCCACACTAAGCAAGAATGGTTGTCTTCATGTAACCCTCTCATACGCTTTTGTTATTGCGGCAGGAGTACGAAGGTCATAATTGGTGAGTTTATACACATATACATAATAAACAATGGGCCAATAATAAAAATAATACGCAGAGATAAACCAGAGTAATAAACACCACTAACTATAAGCAAGGAAGATCTCTTAATAATTCAAAACACCGACTTTCTATAAACCTCCGCATAGGTAGTTGATATATTTATTTATATGATCTTATAAACTGATCTTCTTTAGCTGATGCGAGGTTGGTATAGGTCTTCGTTGTCGTTGTCGTTGTCGTTGTTGTTGGTGTTATTGGTCGATGGCTGAGGTATCGGCGATTTTGCCTTCCTCAGAGCCTGGACGTATTTTATATTAGAATACTTTAATTATTCGATGGAAAAAGGCTAAAGTATTAATGAAGATCGAACTTTCAAATAGATGGTGGGTTAGGATGCTACGCCCAATTGTAGTTCTACGCCATATTGAATAGAAAGGCTACTCACCGTGATGTAACGAGTGACACTGGCCCACGCGTTGTTCACGTGGGGTCGCCAGCAAGACACACCCCGGGGTCAAAACATCATTTTGAAATAGGGCGCCAGGTCACGTGTGGTAGTGAGGCATTCGTCTTTCCGTTTCATCTTTGGATTTTTGAAACTTATCCAAAACGCCTCAAGAGTTTTGCGCGTTGATGCTTTCGATTCCTGCCTTAGGATCATCGCCGTTATGCTTTTGTCCCCTATGCGTACCTAGAGGAGTGTTTTGACGAATTTTAACTTTCCCATCCAGATGTTCTTTTATGCAGACACAAAGTGGTCAACCCGTTTTCCCAATATATTCCTCACCGCATGCGTTACATGAGATCAAGTATATTATACCTGAACTCATGCAATCCCCGTCTCTCCCGTTAGGACAGATCATACAGTTTTTTGAGCTCCACAAACGATCACAGAGACGGTTGCGAACTAGCTGACGGCGTAGAGTATTGGGTGGGATGTCAATAATCGTTACATAATTTTCAAGACCACTTTTTCTTAAGCATCTCTTAATGGCGTAACTTATTTCATTTGATATGAAGGGTAGCTTAAAAGGGATCTTACTTACGTCCGAAACATTATTTTGGGGAACTACGCTACGTTTTTGTCCTACCCGAATGGCTTCTACGTCGTAGCCATTGGAAATGGCTATTTTTCGTGCTGTTTTTGATAAGTATTTTTTTCACGTGTGAAGGATGAGAGGAGAGGTAGTGAACTAGTATGTTCTTACTACTTGGTTTACGACAACATTTTGTTATGTAGCCACTTTCTGAGAGCTTTATTTGGATGTTTAAGAATGGAAGCCAGTTTTCGGTTGGTCTTTCTCGTGTAAATTTTATATACTCTGACTGTCGGTTTAACAATTCAAAGCACTCATCCATCTGTTCTTGTGTGGAACAGACGATGAAGTAGTCGCCTATGTATCGACAGCAGAGTAAGGGTCGGTGGTCGAGAACTGGAGTTTCCACCTTAGATATGAAAGCGATGGCAAGGCTTGGTGCTAAACGCTGTCCCATGGCCAACCCTTTAATTTGTGCAAAATATTTTCCAGACCACCTGAAGATTGAATAACTAAGACACTATTTTAAGAGAGTCATTAGTTGCGTAATCGACAAGCCGTACATTTTTACTTTCCTTTCGTGCTCTACCAGCAACTCGAGAATGGCTTGCATTGCGGAGTCATTCGACAAGTTGGTATAAAGTGAAATAACATCGAATGACTCCATTACATGCGTGCAGTTTGGTTGCGCGCACCGTAGGTGGTCTAGAAATATTTTGGTGTTAGGTAGATGGGTTGGAATGAATTTTTAGCAACTGGGTCAGGATAAGGTTTAGGAACCACGTTATTCTATCCGTTGGCCCGCCTAAACAACTGATGATAGGTCTAATTTTAAATGATGATGGGTTCGTTGATGTAATATGATCAGTTGAAGTGAGCTTATGTCTTTTAATAAGCAAGTAAAGGATAGGGCAAATTGAATTTTCATTTTTAAGTCGAGAAATAACTGAAGGGTCTAAACCCGCTGCCTTTGCCGTGTTGAACCATTCTTGAGTTAATTTTCGGTATTGATTTCTGTATTCCTTTTCAGAGGATGCTCGATAGAGAGAAACATCATTGAGATGCTCCTTTGCTATTCTGATATCCAACTGACTAGGAATAACTACAAATTCTCCACCTTTATCACTAATAGAAAGTCTAACAGATTTTGAATTCAAGAGCTCTCTAACCTGGCGCGTACCACATTTTTGTTGGTGTGTGAGGTTGGAGCTTATTTTTCTTTTTTGGTAGTGATTAAGTATACGGAGAATTTCGTCCGAAAATAAACGAAATGTAGGGTTAATATCGCTATTTGGTAGCCCTTGTTTAAAGAAAGTTCGGGGAAAAGGTATTGGTGGTAGTTGCCCCCTTGGTACTACTTTACCTAACCTTTCTAGCCTAACCCTATAACGTAGTTGATCTTGAAGTCCATACGGACTACACGTGATCCTGAGCAGGACTGGTTTAGAAAGGGGTGGACTAGGTGCGAAACTCGGACCCAATTCTATACCAACCTCGCATCAGCTAAAGAAGATCAGTTTATAAGATCATATAAATAAATATATGAGCAAGGAAATCTTCTGTGTCGTGTTGATTAAATTAGATGACGAAGAAGTCAGTAGGAGAGATTGCTTCTGTCTTGGATCGATTGAGATATGGTGGAAAGAACTCGCAGCATAAAAAAGTCAAACCAAAGTAAAATGTGAGATGAGAAGAGGATAGCTGAGATCATAACTGATTAGCAACCTCTGTATAATACTTAGAAGTGGAGGAAATATCTGCCTTGTACGGACAATTCTAGGATGTTACAAGATCAGTGTATTAGCAAGTGAACAGCAAGGTTCCCTTGGAGGATAGAAAATCCTACGATCGTTTGTTGGCGAAAGACATGCTACCAATCAATGACACCCATGATCTTGCACTATCAAAGTGGGCACAGGGCGATGATGCACACAGGGCAGTGTGCAAATAAATATTTACAGCTCAAACCACACATACCCTATAAGGTGGAGAATAGTTTCTACAGCCTGTAGAGTGTTTCTTTGTTTAGAAAATAAAAACGTAGCCACCAGCGCGGCCACTAGTTTTGTATTTTGTAAAGACGCCTTAGGGAAGACGGTAGCGCAGTGAATAGTGATGCAGTCCATCATTAAGCAACTACTGGTTCGACTCCTTCCCCAACGCTGTACTCCAATTCACGTGGGAGCGCCTTAGCACAGCCACCTCCAGGGTTGCAAAGAGAATCGACTCGACCAGCATTCTACGTCATTCATAAAGTAAACGAAGTTCTCAAACGGCAGCCGAGACGAGATGCGCAATGTTCGAACGACTTTCTGTAAGATGAATGCGAGCAAAACGAATCGAATTCAAAAATGCTGGTACCATCACAGTAGATGGGATGGCGTGCCATGTAAAAAAATAAAAGCAAAGTCATTTACTACGTTATCGAAGCAAAAGTTTATGGCGCTATAAGTGCCATTGATCGACTAGGCTTCTAACCAGTTGCAAGCGCAAAATTTGCTGACATATCGGAGGTGTCAAAAAAAATATTGAACAACGACGTTACATGGGCCCATAAGAAGAGTAACCATGCAACTAGTCGGAGGTTCTTCACTCAACGCAAACCCTGGGATTGAAAATAAAATCAAATTGAAGAGTTTTATTGTCCAAGAAAATTCTACACCGCATTCGTTGTTCTCACTGAGGGCATACCACCAGAAGTGCTAGGAATTACTTGCGTTATGGTTTCTATGTCCTGTGCTAGTTGCCTCTGCAACATCTTCCACACATATGACGTAACCTAAGAGTATTTGATTGACGTTGGCTGAAGATCCTTCACCGGAGGCTAACTTTGTACTCAGGAAGTCTGATTTAAGAGAAGTGAAACTGCATTCGCTCAAGGACAAAAGACAGTAAATTAACGAGGAAAAATCCTCAATTCACATTTTGTACATTTAAAAATGACCAAAGAAAGGCTGATAAGTCCTTTCACCATCAGATAGAGGACCTCTGGTAAGGGATTTTCGGTATTACATAGTTAGGTATCCATATGCATATATATATATATATATATATATATATATATATATATATATATATATATGGATGCCTGCATATATATATATACATACATACGATAAAAGAAAGTTAATAAATAACTGCTCCTCATAAAAGAAAAAATATCGTAGTGACTTTCGTTCGTCACTTCGTTGCTTCTGCCTTATACCACCACAGTTTCTTAGGCAAAAAAGCATAACAAGTTTTTTCACACATAAAACTAAAAATGTTTTCAGAGCAAAGAACTACTGTCGTAGAAATAAAGAAGCATTCTGTTAATTTCAATGATGCTGAGATGTTTGCAAAATTCCGGACCGCATGTGTATGCGGTGGGGAACGAACGCGCTATTGTCCTTTCCGGGGAGCAACGCGTTCACCACCACACCACGCGGGTCCCTCGTTTCGCCTGTCTCTATGCTATTTCTATTAATGTCTGCCATCAGCAATCACCCGTTAGCCGGATTGATATGGGGAGCCCAAATCGGCAATACTCATTTCCACAAAGCTCATTCAAATCGCAAAAAATACGTCAAACAAATATCGGAAAGAGAGAGAGAGAGACAGGCGAAGAGAACGAAGGACGCGCATAGTGTTATGGTGAACGAGTTAGCCCACGGAAAAGTAGTAGCGCGTTCGTTCCCCACTGCAGACACCTGCAATCCGGAGTTTAGCAAATAATTCAGCACTATTGTAGTTTTATTTCGCATAACAGCCTCCTATGGAAAAAAAACAGCAGAAGGCAGCAAATCAGAAGTTAACATTGTGATTTCAACTACAGTCCCATATTAGCTGCCGATTCAATGCCGATTTGAGCTGCCTAGATCAATCCCGTTGACAGGTGGTTGCTGATGGTACTGATCGATAGGAAACAGCAAAGACAGGCGAAACGAAGGACCCGCATGGTGTAGTAGTGAACGCGTTACTCCCCGGAAAGGACAATAGCGCGTTCGTTCCACCACCGCATGCACCTGCGGTACGGAGTTTTGCAAATATCCCAGCACCATTCTGGTTGTATTTCGCATAACGATGGGATAATTTTAACAGAGTGAAAGAAAAGAAGTAATGCCACCATTGAATTGGAAAGTCATATTGAAAGCGATAATGTAGATGAAAAATCGGCTGGACAAAAAGCTCATCAGGCAGTCAATGGGATGCTTTATACAAGGGAACGACATTTTGAAGAACTCCGTACGAAAATGGTGTATGGACGCGGAATGATTAACAAAATTCGTTATTTCGTGAAAATGTTCTCTGTAAGCACTACATATTCAAAATTTCCGCAAAGAAAACTTTTAAAAAAACCATGCGCTAACAGAGCAAAAAAGATTAGGAAAAAATGCTAAGCCAATTCTTTTCGGTTCGAGCTTCTATGTCACGTCAAGGTGTTTTGGTAGAATCCATTGGATAGCTCAAAATTCATCCCAATGTCTAGGATGATGTAGGCAAAATCCTTAATCTAATGCAATCACTTTTGTATTCTTTTCATTGCAGGGTATTATGTGTGATATAACCATACGATGCTGAGATGTTTGCAAAACTCCTGACCGCAGGTGTCTGCAGTGGGGATCGGACACGGTGTTACCCTTTTCGGGGGGCGTCCATCAGCACACCATGCGAGTCATTCGTTTCGTCTTTCTTTCAGCTGTAATTTACAGGTGTTATCAGCAGTCACTCATATCACAATCACAATCACCGCAACCACCTAAATCTAATGTTTTTGCAAGATTCTAAAGTCGGATATGAAGCCCACATCATCTACGAGAAACATGAGCATTTAATTATTTAGCCATGGGAACCGTTAATGAAAGTACGGACAGCATTCAGTTCAAAATTTTTGAAGTTCTAACCCACACTTTTGGAACTGAGGAAAGCTGCGATGACCTGTTTGCATTGATTATGGCAACCCGAAGACGCTGCCTGGAGCAGTTCGAGAGTTTACGATAAAATGCAGTGCAAAGTAAAATAACGTCTTTAGAATCTTCTAATAGGTTAGTCGGTTGTTTTTCGCATTTGCAAGAATGTGGCTATAGAATGAAATGCCTCGTAACGAAACCAATCGTTAATGAAAGAGCGGGGCAATTCATTACCATTTCCATCAGACCGACGTTTTTTGTGTTTGGAGAAGTTTTCGTTTCGGCTTCCCGAAATGTTCTTACTTAAAGGTTTATGAATAGGTTTTCTAGAAAAAAGAAGAGATAAAGCGTTTGGCCTTGATTGAATTTTTGGCTCTGTGCACGCATTAGACCTTGCTGGTAGCATCCTAGAGTGAATGCGTATTTGTATCAAATTAGTCTTTTAGCCTCTCAAAAAAATCTTCTTTCCTATTCAAGAGAGATTCGGCTTCGTAAGTGTAGGATGTTATACCGAATAAACCACGAAGCGTGTACAGAAATCTAAGGGAATAAGAGAGAAGGTGGTCGGTTGTTACTAAAGTCCTACTAGTGATAGTAGAAGATAAATTGATCTTCTGAAGGTTATCGTGTTGCAAATGTCGCTGAACAACAGAACATCTTAGAATATGCGCTTCGTCTAGATGTATTTCGAAACCATCCACACCTGTTTCTCATCCCTCTATTTGTTTCCGTTGATCAGCCGAAAAGAAGTGAACGACAAAAACGACAAACGCGACAGCAAACAAGCTGAGTGGAAGTCGTGCGAAGAAGGACAACATCGTAATTTACTCCTTATGAGGACATTCTTTCCATTTCTCTGGGTCGTAACCCCGGCCAACGTCGTAGACCATGTTGCACCTAAGATAATTTGACGATATTGTTTATTGTATAAATGCCGACGTTTAGAACAAGAAATCGAAACTCAGGAGCGGTTATCTCCTCTTAGGAACAATAAAGAACGAAGGAAGAACAGTTAAAATGAATTGCTTAGTATGACTCAGTAACTGCAAAAGAACAAATAAATAAACAAGATCAAGGCAGGGAGTGATGACATGAAAGGAAGTGAATTAAGCTGAAAAGAAAAGGCACTAAGTTAAGGATTAAAGATAAAAAACTCTCTGCGTTAATCGACCCCTGAGGAATGCCCCCATGCATTTGATCATCACTAAACATCGTTACAGATCAATGAATGCACATCTGACCATTACAGTGACTCGCGGGGCCTACCGATGTATCGAGCCAGTGCTGCTATCCTCCCAGACAAGTCTGGTGCCAATTTTCCCACCCCGAAGGGATGGAGGGCTTCGTGCGCCTTGGGTGCGGGGATCGATTCCACGTGTGTGCTGCAGTGGCGCCTCCAACCACTGAGCCACACGTGCTCTTATACATATGTATGTATATATATACACGTACATATAAAAACAATGATAAATTAATAACGAAATGAATGAGTGATCGGAGGCTGGATGAGCCTGTGGGGCAGGATCGAACCAAAGACCACCTGTGCACTGCAGGACACTTCTAACTACTCCGCTACACTCGCCCTCTTCTGAGTTAATGCTTTACGAGAACTTTTTCAAAAAAGGTTTATTCTTCTGGCTTAAATCCCACGACGAGAGTACGGCACAGACCGTCACTATTGGGCAAGAGTGCAGAAATAGCAAGAGTATCACATATAAGGGCTCGTAGAGCACAGTGGTCAGAGATGTCCTGCAATACACACGCGGACTCTAGTTCGATCCTGTGTCCAGGCTCACCAAGTCATCCAGGTAGAGAAGTTGGAACTAGACCTTTCTGGGAGGAGATCAGCTACCAACACATATTGTAGGAGAAGAGAAGTGAAAATACTGATGTTAATGAGAAGAACATATGTAGCTCATACTTTGAAAGCGCTTCACCTCAAATGAATCAGAAGCAACTCAAAGATTGACGCCCAAAAAATTCGTGGTCGTCGTAGCAATCAATGACCGTTTCGTCACTGAGAAACAAAAATAGTTTTCTCGAACGTTTTAAATTCCCAGAATAAAAAAATTACCAGCTAGGAATTCTACGACCACAAGCATTTGATAGTTTTAATCGTTTCCACTAAACAAATTGTTCACCTGAGAAACACCAATAACGCTGTATAAAGATCTCGAAATCGGTATCGCGTACCACGGACGTAGCCCCAAACTCCGATGAGTCAGAATGGCAGTGAATCAGACAAAGAGAGTGTAGCCGAAACTCCAAGTGGTGTACCCCTTTTTTTCACAAGCAGTAAGTGAAAGCAGCGAGAATTGCAAGGTGGCATTCTAGGGAGGTAGGAGTCTCCGCAAGGATCCCCATTAATGAGATAAACTGATGAAAAGAGATATGAGATTGTTACAAATGCTCACAAAAGCAGAAAGGAACAATCAAGTATTACTGAAGGAGGGCCACTTTTTTCCAAGAGACGCCGTAACTACTAGCGCACTGCTCATCTGACCCCGAATAATCTATACAGCTTGTCTCTAGACGTTTAGGACCTGCTTGCAAAACCTGCTTTAATTCCACACCTCATTTTATAAGCAGAATAAAAGCCATCCACCTTCAGTGATTCGGGCCTATAAATGAAAAGAATGATGAAATAAGAAGTAAGCGTTTTCCGAGCGAAACTAAACTCCCTAATAGTGCCCTGAACTGTGAAATGATCGTTTTCCGAGCAAAACTCTCGAAGAACGCCTAATGTGCGCTATACCGTTAAATAAGCGTTTTATGAGCGAAACTCTCGAAAGACGTCTGACACTGCCCTGAATTGTGAAGTAAGCGCTTTTTCAGGCTAAACACTTCAAAAACGCCTAGCGTGCATTAAACCACGAAATAATAGTTTTCCGGCCGAAGCTCTCAAAGACGTATGGCGTTTTCCGAGCGAAACTTTCGAAAAACTTGTGATGGTGCAGTGAACTGTGAGACAGGTGATATCCTGGAAAACTCCCGAAAAACGTCTAACATCCGCTAAACCTTTAAATAACCGTTTTCCAAGCGAAACTCTCGAGGAACGCTTGATGTGCGCTAAACCGTGAAACAAGCGTTTTCTGAGCGAAACTCTATAAAGGTCGGCTGATGGTGCCCTTAACTGTGAAATAATCGTTTTCTGAGCAAAACTCTCGAAGAACGCCTAATGTGCGCTATACTGTTAAATAAACATTTTCCGAACGAAACTCTCGAAAGGACGTCTGATGGTGCGCTAAACCGTGAAATAAGCGTTTTCCAAGCGAAACTCTCGAAAAATGTCCAACGTCCGCTAAACCAGAAAATAAGCGCTTTCTAGGCTAAACTCTTGAAAAACGCCTAGCATGCACTAAACCACGAAATAAGAGTTTTCTGGAAAGCTATAATTTCGCCGTTCAGCGCACGTTAGACGTTCTTGGAGTATTTCGTTCGGGGAAAACACTTATTTCGACGTTAAGCGCATACCTGACGTTCTTTGACGTGTTCCCCACGGAATGCCCTTATTTCAAGGTTCGGCGCACGAGAAGAGTATTCCGAGAGTTTCGCCCGTGAAACACCTATTTCGCCGTTTAGTTCTCCAGGATAGCGCTTATCTCACAGTTCACTGCAACATCAGACGTTTTTCGAGAGTTTTGCTCGAAAACGCTTATTTCACAGTTCAGGACACCATTAAGCGTTTTTACAGAGTTTCGCTCGTAAAGCGCTTATCAAACGGTTCAGCTCATATCAGGCGCTTTTTATAGAGTTTCGCCCAGAAAACGCATATTTCATGGTTTAGCGCACGTTAGAAGTTTTTCGAGAGTTTTCCAGATAGCGCTTATCTCACAATTTACTGCACCACCAGACGTTCTTTGAGAGTTTTGCTTGGAAACGCTTATTTCACGGTTCAGGGCACCTTCAAACGTGTTTCCACACTATCGAGCGAAAAACACGTATATCAAGGTTTAGGGCACGTTAGGCCGTTTCCGAGTGTTCAGCTCGAAAAACGCCTATTTCGAGATTCAGGGCACTTCGAACATGCTTCGAGTGTTTCGCTTGGAAAACGCTTATTACGCGATTTAGCGCATGTAAGGCGATTTCCGAGAGTTCAGCTCGGAAAACGCTTCTTTCACAGTTCAGGGCACCATTAGGCGTTTTTTATAGAGTTTCGCTCGTAAAGCGCTTATTTGATGGATTAGCGCACGTTAGACGTTGTTCTTATGTTTCGGTTAGAAAACGCTTATTTCACGATCTAGCGCACATCGGGAGTTTTTCGAGAGTTTCGCTTAGGAAACTCTTATTTCACGGCTTAGCGCACGTTAGACGTTGTTCGATTGTTTCTCTCGTAAAGCGCTTATTTAACGGTTAAGCGCACATCAGACGTTCTTCGAGAGTTTCGCTCGGAAAACGCTTATTTCACGGTTTAGCGCATGTTAGGCGTTTTCCGAGGGTTTTGACAGCATAACGCTTATTTCACAGTTCGCTGCACCGTAAGGCGATTTCCGAAAGTTTGGCATGGCAAACCCCTATTTCGACCTTAAGCGGACATCGGACGTTCTTCGAGAGTTTCTTTCGGAAAACAGTTATTTCGACGTTAAGCGCACAGAAGACGTTCGTTGAGAGTTCCTCTCGGAGTACTCTCATTTCAGGTTTTAGCGCACGTTTGGCGTTTTTTCGAGAGTTTCGCTCGGAAAGCGCTTCTTTCATGGCTTAGCACACGATAGATGTTTGTCGAGAGTTTTCCAGGATAGCGCTTATCTCATAGTTCACTGCAACATCAGACGTTTTTTCGAGAGCTTCGCTTGGAAAACGCTTATGTCAAGGCTTAGCACACGTTAGGCGTTTCTCGAGAGTATCGCTCGGAAAATACTTATTTAAAGTTCAGCTCATGTTGAGCCATTTCCGAGAGTTAGGCTCTTAAAACGCTTATTTCGAGGTTCAGGGCACTTCAAACACATTTCGAGAGCTTTGAGCGAAAAATACTTATTTTCTGGTTCAGCGCACGATAGACGTTTTTCGATAGTTTTGCCAGGAAAACGCTTACTCACAGTTGGGAGCACCACCAGGTGTTTTTCAAGAGTTTCGTTCGGAAAACGCCTATTTCACTTTCACAGTTTAGCGCACGTTAGACGTTTTACGAGAGTTTTCCAGGATAGCACTCATCTCACAGTTCACTGCACCATCAGACGTTTTTCGAGAGCTTCGCTCGCAAATCGGTTATTTTAACGCTTCGCTCACACAAGTAGTTCTTTGAGAGTTGCTCTCGGAAGACGCTTATTTCACAGTTCAGGGCACCATCAAACGTGTTTCGACGCTTTCGATCGAAAACGCTTGTTTCAAGGTTTAGCGCACATCAAGCCGTTTCCGAGGGTTCAGCTCGGAAAACGCCTATTTCGACCTTAAGCGGACATCAGACGTTCTATTGGAGTTTCGCTCGGAAAACACTTATTTGATAATTTAGCTCATGTTAGGTGGTTTCCACGAGTTCAGCTCGGAAAACGCTCATTTCGATATAAAGCACACATTAGACGTTCTTCGAGAGTTTCGCTTGGAAAAAGGATTATTTCAAGTTTTAGCGCTAATCAGACGTCATTAGAGCGCATCGGTGGGAAAACGCTTATTTCAAAAGGTTTTATCGCACGTTGGACGTTTTCCGAGTGTTCCGCTCGGAGAACGCTTATTTCGACGTTAAGCGCACCTTAGACGTTCTTCGAGAGTTTCGCTTGGAAAAGGATTATTTCAAGTTTTAGCGCAAATCAGACGTCATGCGAGCGTCCCGGTTGGGAAACGTTTATTTTGAGGTTCAGAGCACGTCAGACATGTTTCGGGAGTTTCCCTCGGAGTGGATAACAACGAATTGTGGAATAGTGATATTTTGGCTATGCAATCTTTATGGACTTCACGAAGAATCTCCATGTAACTATTGAGTGAATTGTGATAGCTAAATGGTCTGAATGGTGCAGTGTGACTATGAAAATATTCTTCGCCAATCCGTTGCTTGTCAATCATACGAATCGAAACAGAATTTATTTTCGTGATAAGAGACGAAATGGTGTGAGATAAGATGAGCGACTGCGTCTTACGAGCGCTAGAAAATGCATGATTGATCTCTTTCCTCGGAGTACGGTCATTTGACCAGCTTCGATCGATTAGTGTTATTGACACTTCGGATTGTGGAATCAAGTAGTTTTAAATGTATACTTTGCTGTATCACAATGGCAGGATGTTTTTATGGTTTGATCAATGAAATTATCCGTGTGATGTGCACGACTGCTTGCTGAGAGAACTGCGAGTCACCCTGGGGAAAGCAAAGGGTTTTCGACCTGTCTTCGAAGCCTTGGAAGCAGCCCACTACTAGCTCCCTTGGATTTTTTGCTTTAAAGTTGTTTTAAACGTTAGACGGTTGCTCTGAGTTGCTTACGTTGAGCTCATCTCGTGCTCAGTGCTCCTTCGATATATTTACCAGCTGATCGTTCTCATACTTTTTGTGCATCTCAAGCTTCATCTCTTTATTACCGATGTTTTAGAGAGTGCTATAATTCTCCAAAACCTTAATTTGCTAAGGAATATTACATAGCAGGTAGCAAAGAAGAATTCCGTCTTTTATGTAAATGGACGAACTTCCTACTGTGTCGTCGTACGAAAGTGAAAACGAAATTGTGGCATCGTTCCGGTGTATTTTCTTCAGCATTGAGAATTAGTAGTCTTTGTCAGAAAATGGCTATTCCTCATACGTAGGAAGAAAGGAAGACAACACGTTTGACGCTCATCAACCTCTTAGTGGAAGGCTGTGCATTTAACTTCATTAGGTATCGTAGAGATGACTGGATGCATATTTGGCCTCTGCGACTTAGGGAGACCTGTTAACGTGTGAAATCAGTGCTGCTATCCTCCAAGCAATGTTTGATGCCAATTTACCGACCACGGAGTGCCTCGGTGTGCCCTGGCGTGGGATCAAACAAGCATTCATGTGTTGATTTTGATTAAACAGCACCTCTAACCAGTGCCGTACATGCGTCGTAGCATTGACAAGCAACGAATTGGCGAAGAATATTTTCCTAGTCATACTTCACCATTCAGACCAACTAACTATCACAATTCACTCAACAGTTACATGGAGATTCTTCGTGAAGTGCATAAAGATTGCACAGTCAAGAAATCACTGTTCTACGATGACATTAACATCGACGTCAGAACAGGGGTTATGCAAGGTGATCCTAACTTATTAAAATTATTTAATATGGGAGTGAAAATCGATGATCCGCAATTACACCATCTTCGCTTTGCTGATGACTTCGTTTTTTACAACAGCCTAGCCAAGCCGAATGAATATTTGGCGTAGTTGATAACGCTTTTGGAAATATTGGTCTTCGACGAAACCTCACAAAACAATGTTAATGAAGAAAGGATTGGTTTCGTATGGCCCACTGATGCTTAGTGGAACGAATATCTCTGAATGATTTAACTGGGTTGGGAAGTAAATATCATGAACTATTTAGCCCCAGAGTTGAACAGGGAGGAAGTGGCGGCTTGGGAAATTGGGAAACTTTCAAGGGTACTGGGAATGTGGTTAGGATGAGCAAGAATGCGCTCCCCTATGCTCTCTTTTTTTTGCCTCAATGATTGTTCCTGCATTAACATTCGCTACAGAAACCTGGTGGTTGAGCAAGTAAGATGAAAGACATCTCGCAAGCGAAAGAGCGAATCCAAGGTCCAGACCTACGTCAACGATCAAAAAATCAAAAACGTCGTTCTACACGTAAAAATTTTGAAAATTAGATGGGAAGCAAGCATAACGCGCCCTGAGCAAGTAGTGAAGGGAGAGCCGTTAGCGACTAGATTCCTCGCGATGTCCAGCGCACAGCAGGAAAATCACTTCCATGATGGACAAAATTCCTTCTTAACTAAAACTTTAAATGAAACACGTGATGCTCAACGAATCCCTAAAGAGAGTACAACCCACTGGGATACTCTTGCACGCAGCAGAGGAACAAATGGGAAATTTACTGTTATTCGCTCGAGTTACTTGCCGATCAACGGCACGATGGGTGGTGTTAGAAGTGGTTTTATCGGTCATCATTGGTTAGTAATGTGACGAATGCGCTTGGCAAAAAGTGCCATACAAAATAGCATTAGTTTACTTAAACTCCCTAAGTTCTGTGAATTTCGATAGGCGATAATGCAAATATTGAAGGCGATACGTCAATCTTTACGGTTCTTATCGCCAAATATTTATCAATTTGCGTTGCTCAACGAACAAAGTCAGTTGCCACTTTATGCTGCTCGATAAGAAAAGTAGGCAGCACGTTTACTTTAGTCGCTAATCTCCTAACACAACAACGTCGAACTCTCACTTGGCAATCTGTACCGTTCAAGGCACTATACGTATTAAACTTTGGAAGTAACAACTTTTTATTCTCAATTTTATCGTTCTGTTATCGGTGATTTTACAGCTTTACAGTACCACTCACAGTAGTCGGTTCATCCTTTTTGTACATGGAAAATATCGGAAATTCTCGATACTCTTCATGAAACTGCATAAGAAGATAAACGAGGTGTGAGCTCAACTTTCATGAAGTTCATTTCATCTTCATGGTTTTACATAAGTTTGATGTGAACTATTTCATAACGTCGCTGGTTTTTTGTTGTTTTTTTGAAATCTTACGTATCGTGTTTCTTGCGATCTTTCTTCTCTGAATTGTAATTTTATGGGATCCGTTCGAGTAGATGTTTTATTTCCATCTGATTTAACACCTTGAAAAAAATAATGGTTATAGATGTATAGATAGCTTTCATCAATCATCTTCATGTCTTCTCATAGCACTATCATGATATCTCAGCCTACTTGTTGTCGTACAGTTTCCTGTGCGACAGCAAGTACAAGTTCGAATTTAAGCTGTAACTACGAATACAATCATCTAAATTGTAACAAGAAAACGCGGAGTGGAGTGTTTTAGTACTTTGTGGTAATAAGGGGGTGAGCACCAATCCCATTTACAACAGCGACCTGGGCTAACCACTACGACTATCCCTGGATTCGAGGGAGAATCTACTCCACTAGCATTCAACGACATTCGTGACGAAGAACAAATTCCCAAGCGAGAGCCAAATCCACAAGAAAACCCGAAGGCGTTGGTCAATGACGGATACGAGAACAAAATTAAATGAAAGAATGCACAATATGTGACGTCGGGCTTCCACAAGAAAACCCGAAGGCGTTGGTCAATGACGGATACGAGAACAAAATTAAATGAAAGAATGCACAATATGTGACGTCGGGCTTCCACAAGAAAACCCGAAGGCGTTGGTCAATGACGGATACGAGAACAAAATTAAATGAAAGAATGCACAATATGTGACGTCGGGTCACATAAATAAAGACGAAAGCGAATAAATATTACTGGTTTAGAAGGCACGTTTCAAGGCGATTACGGTTAATAGACAGAAAATTCTTACTTCACTATATAAAACCACCAAAATCGCCCAAAGTGTCAATATTGTACCTAACCTGGGAACCCTCGACGATCATACGATAAAACATTGGTTAATGAGGTGAAATTATAATGAAAGGAGAAGTGTTTTGCGTTCTTTTTGTTCACTAGGTCGACTCACTCACTTTCAGTAACATCCCGAATTTGGGTTAACTAACCAGCTCCACAAACTATCGTGAAGGAATCGGCAAAGTCGTCCAGGATTGCAACGTCAGCGATCGGCATCGCAAACAACCAGACGAGAACAATGTTGTTTTTGAAACACGCCTCTCACAGCGATCGCTGAAAAAGTCAAGAAAAGTACAATATAAAATTCCATCTTTACCGGACTTCTCTCAAAACGACTAAGCTGTCCAGCGTTTCATCAGGTACCACTGTAATGGCGAAATAAAGTGCGAGGTGTTGATGAAATTCTCATTGACGCGCTATGCATCCGACTCTATTCGTAACATCGTAGCAACGAATAAATGCATATCCTGTTTGTACAATGACTTGTGGAGGCCTATTAATATACCAAGTCAGTATGTATTTAAATTGTTGAGCCTACACGAGGTTGACAAATTGGTTTAATTTTGAAAACTGCTGTACCAAGTCAGTGTTTTTATCCTACCAAAGAAGGCTTTCTTCAGTTTTCTGACCATGAAGGAATGCTGGTGGGTTTGGTTTGCCCTACGGGATAGACGTAACCCTCGACCATGTCACCGTTGCACAACACCTCTAAACGTCTACATTTTGCACGCACCTACCTCAAAAAGCGTGCATTATCTAAAGCATCTTCAAAAAATTACAATGTATAGCTCTTTATTTGCTTTCCATTACTTTTTCATGTCTCGGTGTTATGTGGAATACAAACACAATGATGTTGAGATATTTGCAAAATTCGGACTCCAAGTGAAACTCAAACTCGCGGTTATCCTTTCTGGAAACTTCCTGCACCACCGAGGATCTTGTATTACCTTCCTTTCAGCCAGTTCTTTATCCTAACGTATCCTAACGCTGATCATTGTGGTCCTATCTCAAATAACTGATTCGCTCTAAAACTCTGGCATTCTTTGTTATTAAGACAAGTAATTTTGCTCAAGGTACCAAAAAGTGCGTAGACTCCGTCGGCTTGTTTTTGAGCAACAGCACTCTTTTGTGAGCCGATTTATAGCAAATTGAAGATGTTGTTTGAAATTGGCCATCACACAGGCATATTGCAAAAGCAAACGAGGAGACAACTAAGTTAGACAGTTTCAATACATAGACTGTTGGAATTTTAAAATTTTCTTCTCGATTTATAAATTCGGAACAAGCCAAGGTACCGTCATTTTGCTGAGTACCATGGATAGAAGAGCAACGCATCCGAAAATGAAATGCATCCGTTGTCGATAATTCAGTCGGAGTCCTTGCGTCAATAAAAAACGTCATATGTGCTCAGCGATATTGAAGAATAGGTTGCAGACTAACTAAGAACAATCGTTCCCACCTCCCAATAATTCTTTATTGACTCTAGCGGGCACCACTAAAATCTTCATTCATCATTGTCACTTGCCAGTTCTGCCCAGAACGCTGTGTCTTTTCGAGTAAGGGCGAAGAGAGTCGCCATCTGAAGGAGGGCACAGGTTGCCCCAACGAGCTGTTGGTGTGTGGGCCGAGTGTGCAGTTGAATACCACTGACGTACACATGAGGTCTATAGCTTTAGGCTGACCTTGTATCGTTCTTCATGTTCTTATTATTCGCTTGAGCGTACCGAAACCATTTGCATCATTTGACAACTAAGAAACGAAGATCTTTTTTATTTGCTTTATTTCACATGAGTTATTCTCACATCAAACCTGGAAATACCAGCACTTCTTGCATCTGATTCGTTTTCTGGCATCCATTATTTACGAAGACCTTTAAATTTTCGGGTCTGATTCAGCTGTTACTTCCGGGATTTTTTCGTCTTCGTCAGAATGTTGTTGCTGCTTGACTCCATTCTTCCCGAATTCTTGAGATAGCCGTGCTAGGACGCTGCCACATGCGAAGCTTGTTGTAGACAAGGCTGGTCCCAACTTTCCGACACTGTATATTGGGAGGATTGATGACCTGGGTTCAAACCAGCAGCGTGCTCGTGAAGAGCGGCATCAGTACCACTGCGGTACTCACTCCACAAACAAAGATTTAACTTGCTAGATCCAGATTCCTCATAGAGCAGTGTTCTATCTTCTGGTTCTGGAGCTGTAAATCCGTTCTGGACAGTCAGCACAGTTCAACACTAATTCGAGTTACGCATGCATTTGTATCGATTCAAAAATAGCTCCATCACATCTATGAGTTACATCTGCTCATTCCGTTTTGTACCAAATATCCTCAGGATTGCTTTGTTGTTTCGCGTGTTTTTAATATATGCAAATATTTGTTCTCCAGCTATTTGAGTCGTACACTGCCGTAGCAACAATGAAAATATCAGCCGTGATTTTGATAATTCCACTGGCAACGGCTATGATAGACGGCGAGATGGACCTTGTGCTTGTACACGGAGTAAGTCTGAAGCATCCCTTAAATAGTGGCAGATGAAACCCCAGAAGTTCATTCTGACACCACTTGTTCCTATATATATTTTTTAAAGCAGTGGTCCACTACTTTCTTTTGCATGCACTATTACGAAGAAGCAAAGCAATTCAAGAAACCGAAATATTTAAAAGATTTTTAATATACAATGTCAGGTGTGGCGACATGGTGATCGTTCGCCGACAAGAACCTTTCCAACTGATCCAATTCAAGAGGTGGATTGGACATTTGGTGGAGGAGGATTCGGACAACTTTCACCGGTAAGAACATTCAGCGTACGACCTTCACCAACTTATTGCCGACGCGCCGCGCATTTCGCCGCATTCGTAGCGTGTGAAACCTCACAATCTGGAACAAATTTTAAGACTTAGAACAGATGACCAACTCGGTTTTCCGAGGGATTGGAGACGATCCATTGACATTCTGTGTGCTACAGGACATATCTACCCAATGCACTACGGACGTCTAATTTTTGTGACGCGAACACAAGCTGTAATTATGTGAAGCATTCTTTTAACAATAAACATAAGCAATAAACTATAATTTTCAGAAAGGAATGGCACAACATTTAAAATTTGGAAAACTTCTGCGAAAGCTCTACGTTGACACAGGCTTCCTAAGCAAGAAGTATTCATCGAGAGAGGTTTCTGAATTTTTCGCTTTGATAAACTATTGAGAGTTCCTAGAGGAGATACGACGAAATTTTGAACGTACTTTTTAGGTTTACATTCGATCGACAGATGTGAACCGCACGATTATTTCAGCGATGTCAAATATGCTGGGTATGTACGGTCAGAACGATGGCTCTAGTCAGGCTGGAGTCGACTATCCCGATGAAACTGGATGGCCACTCGGATATGTGCCAATCCCTGTGCATATTGTAGAGTTCCGCACTGACCACGTATGGCACTTATTACCAAAATCTACAGTTTGCTCCTTAGAACCATGCTTATGGGTTAGAAAAAATGGCGCAATAGAATATGCAGCAATGGTAAGAAGGATGTCAAAAGCATGATAGAAGGTTATTCCTGACAAGGATGTCGAAATGCAATCGAACTGGATCCTATCTGCTCGGCTGCCAACTTAAAGCGAGTCTAACATTCACATCTCCGAGTGCATTTAATAGTAAGCCTACTCCATAAAGAAGCATCAGGATTTGCTGATGGCTACCTTCTCTCCAAAAACTAGAGCAAGCAAAGCAATGAAAGCACAATTAGAAACGTACGAAATAGTTGCACCAACACTGTAGGGTACCTGTCACATTTTTGTATCAGAACGAAAAGTGAACTCATGGAGTAGTTTGTGGCATGTAAACACAACGATTTGCTACTTCATTGGTGACGCACTCCATTCGGAATTGGTGGAGACAGATTCAAAGTCATGTAGATAAGAAGTTTTAGAAAGTATCCATTTTTCATCTTCCGTTCCATCATTGACGAGGTGCCAACGAGAAGGTTTCCACATTTCAACTCCACCTTATTCTGCTTACCAATTTCGAAAGCCCCACAAGTGTAGCAAATCAGTTTGGCAATATGCTCGCAATCAGATTAAACCATCAGCCATAACCTTCGAAACCATTACGGAAGTAAAGAAGTGACGTAGTTTAAATGACTGGTTTGCCCAACCAGGCTTGGATGAGAGGGCAGAAACTTTGATTTGTCAGTAAAAGTCATTATTTTCCAAGTATCAATCACCTCTACGACGATACGAATGGAGTCCAATGCATAGAACTGCAATGAGCAATTGCGAACATCAAGCTTTTTCGTATATCCCAGTTGCTTGGATGCTTCGATGCTTGGATGGCCCATCTTCACTAGTTTTACGGGTCCCAGCAAAATTTCTATTCGCCGGAGATCTGCTGGTTTAACCACTGTGGTTCCCTGGAGTTCCGCAACTTGGCCAAAGTTTACCCCAGGTCGTCACCACCCCAGGCAGTCGCAGCCCTATATCCTTCTATCACTTGTAATTCTGTTAATCATTAAATTACTTGAGCTGGTCCTGGTATATCAGTATGTGGTGCTCCAGCTCAGAGTCTCAACGCTGTGACGGTGGTCAATCGGTATTGAACACCAAGGAAAGTTTAAAACTGGATATGTGTGGTGCCAAATAGCGGGTCCAACGCAGAGACACATTTTCAAAAAACATTACACCACGGTGAATCATTCAGTCTTTGCAGAACCCGTTGGCCAGTTTCGTTGTGGGAAGACTTGATTTACTCTACGCTTGAAAAAAGCTGGTTCCGTCCAACGGCGAAAACAAATTTTAGAAAAAAAAATCAGGCAATGTTTTCTAGATGCACCTCGAAGCTGTGCTAACTATGCCTGCCACAATTCTTTTATGAGGATGTTTCGCATAGTTTCTTCACAACCGCCAAAGAATTGCTTTAGAAGAGGACAACACTGAAGTTAAGATTGATTTCAACGAATCTAATACGGCAGATGGTAATAAATGCCAACGACAAAGGTTCTTTTCTGACAGTCCTTCAACTCCAAAATTAGAAACGAAATAAAAGACCAATAAACGAAAGAAGAGAAGTTAGAATGGTTCTTATTTCTGAAACTCTATTTCAGACCAAAGCCTCACTGAAGAAGAGCCATCTCTTATATTTTCTTTAAGGCTTGACTTGTAGTCATGGAAGAGAAGTAACTCCAAGACTGGATAGCATCGCAACTGGTATTAAATTAGATGTCCCAGTGTTCTCTTAAACTGTTTTTATAACAAAGCTTCAAAAGGAAAAGAATTAGGACCAGAGGGCGATGGGAGTAGAACCCAGTCATCATCCCTGGACATGCGGCTTTACAACAATAAATCTACTTCCATAGAAAAACAATACGATGCAACAGTGGCTGACGTTTCGGCAGTATCGTCTTCTTCAGAGCCTGGAGGGGTATACTGACATACAATTTACTAGGCCAAACGCTTCAATAACACTTACAAAAAAGACGAAAAAAGTCTATAGTAATTACATGGTCAACAGCTTCTCGGAAAAAACACCGCTTTCTTACGTGTCTTCCAATGAGGAAGATTAGAACAGCTGATTATAGTCGCATAAGGTGGATGACTGCACTATCCCACATCAGAAATTGATGCGAACATACGGGGTCAGGTCGCGTATGACCTCTGGCATTCATCCCTGCTATTCATTGTAGGGTTTTTGGCATTTATCCAAAAAGCCTCAAGAAGTTTTCGCGCTGGTGTTCTAGTCTCCTGCGCAAGGATATTGACTTTTACTTCAAAATCGTCCCCGCTGTGCTTTTGTATCTTGTGCGTGCCTAGTGGGGTACTTTGTCTTGGTTTTCGTTTGCCGTCTAGGTGTTCTTTTATACGGATACACAAAGGCCTGCCCGTTTCGCCAATATATTCATCTCCGCAATTATTACAAGAGATCAGGTATATCGTACCTGAACTCATACAATCACCGTCCCTGCCGTAAGGGCAAATTACGCAAATTTGTTGTTTCGCATAGACGGTCATACAGGCGGTTACGAACTAACTGACGACGTAGAGTAGCCGGTGGTATTTCAATTATCTAGGGTCACCGTGATTGGGGGGCATAACAATACCTGAGAGGGCGCGTTCGCTATTAGAATTGGGCCCAAGCTTTGCACCATCTCAACCCATTTCTAAAACGACTCTGCGTAGGATAGCATGTAACCTTTATGAGCTTCAAGATCGGCTCCGCTATCAGGCCAAACAAGAAACATCAAATAGGGATAAAAATCAAGAGGCGGCGTCACTACCACCATCTACTTTCCCTAAGACGTTTTTTAGACAGCAGGATCCGAACGATGGAGTTGACATAAAATTCCGTATGTTTTCGGACGGCGTTCTCAAGACCATTAATCATTACCGCGGTAGAAAGTTTACCTCTAACCTTACAGCCGCACAAAAAATGTGGCATGCGAGAAATTAGAGAATTAATAAACTCAAAAACAATAAGATTGTCTGTTAGTGATAAGGGGGGAGAGTTCGTAGTTATTCTTCGCCAGCTGGATGTTGAGATAACAGAGGAACATCTTAGTGATGCTACCCTCTATCACCCATCCTCTGAAAAGGAATACAAAAGTCAGTACCGAAAGCTAAACAATCAGTGGGTCAAAGTGGCAAAGGCTGCAGGTTTAAAACCATGGGTTATTTCGCACTTTAAAATCGATACCAACATGTCCCGTCCTATACCTACTTATTAAAACACATAAGTTGGTATCACCTGATGATCTTGCGTCAACCAATCCGTCATCATTTAAGGATAGACCCATCATCAGCTGTGTAGACAGGCCAACGGATAGAATAACCTGGTTTTTAAGCCTAATACTTACCCAGTTGCCATCGTTAGGGTCACGCTGTCTAAAAAAACGTTTTTAGATAAAAGAGATGGCGGTTGTGACACCGCCTGTTGATTTTTATCTCTATTTGATGTTTCTTGTTTGGCCTGATGGCGGGGTCGATCTTGAAGCTCATGGGGGTTACATGCTATCCTACGCAGGGTCGTTTTAGAAATGGGTTGAGATGGTGCAAAGCTTGGGCCCAATTCTAATAGCTAACACGCACTCTCAGGTATTGTTATGCCCCCTAATCACGGTGATCCTAGATAGTTGAAATACCAGCGGCTACTCTACGTCGTCAGTTAGTTCGTAACCGCCTGTATGACCGTCTATGCGAAACAACAAATTGCGTAATTTGCCCTTACGGCAGGGACGGTGATTGCATGAGTTCAGGTACGATATACCTGATCTCTTGTAATAATTGCGGAGATGAATATATTGGCGAAACGGGCAGGCCTTTGTGTATCCGTATAAAAGAACACCTAGATGGCAAACGAAAACTAAGACAAAGTACCCCACTAGGCACGCATAAGATACAAAAGCACAGCGGGGACGATTTTGAAGTAAAAGTCAATATCCTTGCGCAGGAGACTAGAACACCAGCGCGAAAACTTCTTGAGGCTTTTTGGATAAATGCCAAAAACCCTACAGTGAATAGCAGAGATGAATGCCCAGAGGTCATACGCGACCTGACCCCGTATGTTCGCATCAATTTCTGATGTGGGATGGTGCAGTCATCAACCTTATGCGACTATAATCAGCTGTTCTAATCTTCCTCATTGGGAAGGGACGTAAAAAAAGCGGTGGGTTTTTTTCGAGAAGCTGTTGACCATGTAATTACCATAGAGTTTTTCGTCTTTTTGTAAGTGTCATTGAAGCGTTTGGCCTAGTAAATTGTATATCAGTATACCCTTCCAGGGTCTGTAGAAAGCGATACTGCCGAAACGTCAGTATTGTATTGTGTTTTTCTATGGAAGTAAATGTATGCTGTTTAACAACCTCGCGATTGCTGAACAAGAAAACGACGCATTCATATTCCAATGCCGAGGTTAATGGAAAGTCGATCCTGGGAATAAATCTAGTTGCATTTTGTGTGTACTCCATATACACTTCACGAAGCCTATTCCTTGGAGTATACTACGAACTAAAGAGGCCGTTCAAACAGTGAAGCAAGCGGAATTGCTTCGGGGATGCTGTATGGAGCAATCCAAAACGGAGCCAGGATAATACAACTCTGGTCAAAATACAGCCTTACTTTCGTCCTTCGACTATGTAAGAACGTTTTTATTCTTCAGTGTTGAACTGAACGTCCTCTTATCATTGATCATTGATCGAGGACATTCCTGAGTTAGAGCTCCATTTGATTGCATTGGGAAAATTCGCTAGGTGGAAATGCGTGAACCTACTAAAGCAAGCACGTACGTTATTGGTGAACGTCACTGTGGCTGACATCAAGCTGTACTCCCAGTGAAAATTACCGCTGAATGATACTCGCAAGTGATACCGTCCTCGAAACTGAGTGATCACCACCGTAGGTGATACTCATAACTGAATCAAGTGAATGGAAAGTGTGCACTACAAATTGTAAAGACAGCGCATAGAGCAACCACGCGAGTAAGAAGCTGCTCAAAACGTTCGAGATACTACTATGTTAAACCCTTGCCAATATTGCAGACAAGAGACAGCAGCCGTTCATGTTTAACTTAGGGTAATCGGGGTAGAAAACGAGATCGTTTAGGGAGTAGTTTAGTATTATATTTGAGGAACTTTTCTAGATCACAGCTAAGTTTCTAGTTTGTCATAAATGTGTGATTTTCGTCCTAAGAAACAAATTTGTTCTATTTAAAGATTGGAAATCCCGACGCAGAATGTAAGCGAATGTCACTTCTGTGGGAAATGGCGAAAGCTTCTCCTGAGCTTCAAACTTTTCAGAAAAGGCCGGATGTTAGTGAAAAACTAAATTTGCTTTTTTCTCATCAACTGCTTGGAGCGAAGAAGATGGTAACATTGGGTTTGCAGGTGCTGGAATTACTTCATCAGTTGACGGAATACTGCGGACAGACTATCGATATCGACAATTTATGGTCAATTCGTGATGTGTTGTTTATTGAGGTACGTTCCACCATGGCATCATGACGCTCAGCTGAGTGGTTGCATGAGCGACTCCGCGAGCTCCGGCTTTTTCCATTTGTCGTGTTTCCTAGCCAAAAAAATTCCATGGTACTTGTGAAGTTTTGGATTACTGAGTGACACATGTGACCATGTGGTCATTCATTAATAACGCTTCTGACTAAGAGTATAGCTGGACGATGAATCGCAAAAACACACCGCCAATAAGTAGGAATCCAGATCCACTTTGCCGTCCGCCTTAATCCGATTGCTTCGTATAACAGGTGACAATACCTTTGGACCACAAGATATTTGCCCAGGTATTTGTAAAAAGCTGCCATGTGCAAAATGGAGTTCATTCGAATTTATTTCTCCTTTACATTCCGTTTTATACCATTCTGATCATAATACAGACTTTCATAGTTTCGCTTTCTATATAGTTCACTTTAATTTCGAAGTTATTTCTCGGAACACTAAATAGCGTGTTCTTGCATCATGATATGTATACCGGTTTTGTTTCAGAAGATATTGGCAATATGCCATACTTGGATACTTAGATACATGGCTGGCTCGTCTTCACTAGTAGTGTGGGCCCAGCATAATTTCCGTTTTTTTGGGGGTTTTGCTGCTTGAGCCATCGGTCCCGAGGGCGGCCTGGCCAAAGTCTGCTCCAGGTTGTCGCCCACCAGAGGCAGACGCCTCCCTACTGATTAGAGGGAGCGTTGCCACAAGCGATTGGTTTCCTACCAGGATGGTGGTGGATCCTGATACGGGTCTACTCTTGGCTGGGTTTTTTGATGGAAACGCTGGTCTCCTTCCCAGCTTGAGAGACCCTGTTGGGGGAATGAATCCTCCTGATGTACATTTCAGCCCAACCCTCAGGAACACCTCCTAGCCAAGATGAGACGGTAAACCGTTAGGAGCATAATATGGTATAATACTGAGAATTTACGAAAACGTTTTGCCGGCTCACTTCTCAACTGCATAATAAAGCCCTGGAAGCAAGCGATGCGATAAAGCTGTTCGCAGTTTTCGTCTAGACATTTAGTTCGTGGTTTTTCTTGGAATTCGCCTCTCGCCATCGTCTGCAAAGTCTTTTTTGCAAGATTTCAGTACGTTTAGTGAATGCCGCATACATAATGTAGTACGGAGTTAGACAACGATTAACATCTTGTTCCTTTTCCTACTATACTACCTTTTTCTGTGAATCAATTTGTGTTCAGATTTTTTTTATTGCGTTATCCCCTTTTTCATATCATCGAGCTCAGTGGTCATCACCTTCGCATCACTGGTTTGAAAAAATATAGACGTTGCTAGCAGAACAAAGTCCTAATAAAATTGATGCACGTGCACTTTTCTCCCTAATCGAACGAATTCGTTGCAACGGGGAGAGATGGCAATGAGAGAGTAGTATTTTGATAAAAATTCCTTCACTACGTGAATGGAATGATATGGCATCAATGATAGGTGATATTGTCGTGATGAAGTTGCAACTGAACTCTGCAGTGGTGCTTATCTAGGGCATGATATAGTTCAACGTTGACTGACAACAGTTCGGCTGATTAAAATTAAAAAGCTTTTTCGTAATCAACAAGAATTCAAACAGGGAGCACGCCGCCCTTACCCGTAGCACTTTCTAAGGTTGGGGGCATGGGTGTACCTGCGCACAACTAAGTAGCTGCTGGAATCTAGCTTGCTGTATTTGTTAGACTGCAATTAACTTCATGGAAAAAGCGGCAGTCAACAAGTATGTAAGCTGGACCGATGTGACGATATTTCTAACGGTCACCATTTCTTGACATAATTACAGAGCTTCTATTGGGATAAGAATGCTTCCCCATGAGTGTATTCTGTTGTGGTACCTAAAAGATGTTCTGTGGGATAATTGTCACCTCGTCCTTACAGAAATAGGACGTCATGCTATGCATGTCTCGAGTTATATTACTCTTCGTTATCTCAGCGAGAGTACGAAAACACTGCTCTGTCTCACTTTCACCGATTTAAAGAATGCTTTTGATTCAGTTGAGATAGAACCAGTCATGGAAGCCCTGGATAATCAGGGAGTCCCTACTCTTCACCATTCTACAACGTTATTAAGATGAACTAAACCTATGAGATAAAACTTAACACATAAATTTGCATTCGCATAAGAAACAGCTTCATTTAAACAACCACCGTTTATTCGCTGCAAGTATTCCATTTAGTTGGTGGAGAGCATCCGCACAGTGCAATACGTGGGCGAGGACTGTGCCTGTGTCAGGTCACTGGATCAGCCTGAGGTATGGCGCCAGGTCACGCGTGATGACAAGACACTCCTCCTTGTGGTTCATCCTTGAATTCTTGGAATTGATCCGAAACGCTTCAAGAGTTCTACGCGCTGATGTTCTCGATTCCTGCGTGACCATAGTGACTCCCACTTCAAAAATCTTCTCCGTCGTGTTTCTGCGTCCTATGTGCGTCTAGTGGAGTGCTTGGTTTTAATTTAAAATTAAATCAAATAATGTAATCTAGTTTTGACAATTTGATTTTTATAATTTAATAATTTAATATTGATTTGATTTAAATAATTTAAATGAAATAATTAGGTTCAAATTAAAACCAAACACTCCACTATGTGCCCATGTATCACTGTGTGCGACTGCCCTTCCAACAAATAATTGGAATAGTTGCAACGAATAAACGGTGAGTGTTTAAATGAAGCTGTTTCTTATGCGAATGCAAATTTATTTGTTAAATTGTATCTGCTAGGGGTTATGAAAGTGTTTGGCTGAGGAGATCGCATCTCAATTTGGCCTTTCCAGGCTCTGAAGAAGGCGAAACCGCCGGAACGTCAGCTATTGTATCCTAATAAATTCTCTAATAACAACCTCGTGTCTGCCCTATAGAAGAAAAACATCGAATTATCAATCAGTGCCGGAGTTAACAGAAAGTCGGTCTTGGGCATTGTTATACTTACTATTATTATTACTATAATGGTTGTTGTTATCATTGGCACCATTATTATTCTTATTATTATTAATGTCATTATTATTCCTGTGCACTACAAAAGGGCGCGTGTGGCGCAGTGGTCGGAGGCGCCCTGCAGCATACACGTGGAATCGACGTCGGCGTTCTCGTCAATGCGAGTTTGTCCATGAACATCGATTCATTCGAACAAGTAACAACCTAAATAGGACGTTCACGATATCTTCGTCCTTTACGCGCAGACATCAAACTATGACGGAGAAGAAGTCGAAGCGTTTTATATGGACTTGGAGAAGTCCTACAGAGAGGACCATTTATTCTTCAATGCCACCACTGAAGATTTTAACGCTAGGATTGGACTCTGTAGAGTCACACTGAGACTCATGGACTAAAATGGATCAAGGAGTAGTTCGGTCGCCTGAGTTTATCTTGACGTTTATGTCAAATCACAATTCCAGAAGCCTCACTCTCAAAGCTGAACGTGGGAATCTCCCAATGGAGAGTACCAGAGCGAAACTAGCCACACTGTAGTAAATCAAAGGTTTTGCCTAATCGATGTCGCTGTTGTCCTAAAATTCAACACACGACCAGACCATCGCTTTCTTCGTACAGGATTTCCCTTCTCTCGAAAAGCGGAAAAAGCCGCTAAATTTAAAAAGCGAAGCCCTAAAGCCGCTATAAGGTGATATTTATTTCAGTTCATTAGTCAGCCGTTGCAAGGATGCCGTACTCAGTAACATCGACGAGAAATACGATCGTCCCATTTAACATCTTCTCGTTAGCGCTGTAAAAGCTGAGAGTTTGAAAGTCAGAAAGAGACGTCTGTCTTCAGAAACACTCGAGCTGATACGCCAGCATGGAACCGGACCAGATGCAGACAAGCCTGAGCTAATGTCTTAACTTGCAAAGCAATGCAGATAGGCGATAAAAGAAGATCTCAAGAAGAGAAGAGCAGCAGTAATATTCTGACGCTGTAGAGGCTGGGAAAAGCATTCGCAAAGCCCAACGAAGCTTCGTGAACTACAAAACCAAGTTGATTGCACTCCCTATGCCCAGTCGGGAAAGTTACAGCTTCTAGAAAGGTAACGGAGAAAATCATTCACATATATTACTCGGTTTTCTTCGATAACCACGTATTCCTTCCCTCATATGAAATGAAGGAAGATGGAAATGTCGTAACATTGTTTTTCCCTTCCGAAATCCGACATGCTATTTCGTCGGTGAAAAGTAGAACAACACCCGGACAGGATAAGATCCGAATTCTTGAAGAGCTTCCCACTAGTCCTCAAAAACACACTTGCTCTGCTCATTGCACGTTACCTGTCTGAATGCAAGGTTTCTACTCAGTGAAATACCGGCCAGCTCGTGTTATTGTTGAAAAAAATGTGACCTCCACGATATCGGCAATATCGCCTAATCTGCTTATTGTCTGTCATCTACAAACTCTTCGCTCGAATTTTCCTAAACAGGGTTGACAGAATACGGCACCAAGGACATCCATGTAAGCCTGTGTTAATAAGCAGTGTTTCGAAATGCATTAGTATGATGGACCACATTCACTTGATAAGAAGACTCATTGAAGCATCACGAAAGTACGACAGACTGCTCTGTCTCGCTTTGATCGATTTCAAGAAGGCATTTGACTCAGTTTGGAGAGAAGCAGTCATGGAAGCTGTACACCCAAGGCGCCTTTACTCCGTACATAAAGATTCTTCATGAGCGGTATAAAAAATTTCGCAACCAGGATATCACCATTCTAAAATGATATAAATTTCGATGTCAAAAGAGGAGTTAGATAAGGCGATACTGTCTTGCCAAAATTATTCACAGGCATCCCCGAGAACGTCATGCGAACACTGGAATAGGACAATATAGGAATGAAAATCGATGGTCAGCAATCACACCATCTGTGCATTGCTTATGGCATCGCCTTATACTAAACATTAGCAGGACAGAACGAATGCCTACCCACTTTGATAGCGCCTATTGAAAAACTGGTCTTCAGCTAAATGCGATGTTCATGAGGAATGGATTGGTTACGTATCCGCCACTCATACTTAACGAAATGAATGTCCCGCTACATTTCCGTCTATCTAGCTTAGAAAATCAACATGACGAACGACTTAGCTCTAGAACTGTGTAGAAAGAAATGAACGGTTTGAGGAGCATTCAAGAGCATCGAGGATGTGATGAAGAGAACAAACAACACCCAACCCGTGCCCACTTCTTCGCACCACGTTTCTTCCTGCCTCAGCGTATGCATCAGAAACGTGTTTGGTACGCAAGCGGTATAAAAGATCACTCAGCGTTGTTGAACACGCAGTCGAAAGAACGATGTTAGGACTATCCTGTGTCATGCAAGTAGAGGAAAGAATCCGAAGCTCCGACCTGCGTCAAGAATCTAAAATCAAGATGCCGTTCTGCACGCCAAACTCTCCGAGATAGGGTGGCCCGGATACGTAAGGCGTATAAACGACAGCCGACGCACGCCGTTAGTGACTGGATTTTTCGGGATATCAAACATACTGCAGGAAAACCGCCGACCCGATAGTCGGAGTTCTTCATGAAGAGCCTAGAAGAAAGGTATGATGTTCATAGACTTCCTAGAGCCAGCAGAACCCAGTGAGCTACTCTTGAACGCGACATGGAAAAATGGAAGATTTACTGCCGCTTGCTCGAGTCACTCGACGATCAGTAGAACTATAGGTGATACAGGTGATACAGGTAATCCTAGCCACAGATACCAAAATCTCCCAGTGAGAAGAGTTCTTCTTACTTCCTGATAACGTTTTCAATTTCCCCTCATAATTCATAATAGGTTGTTCGGAACCCTAATCCAGGATTTGTAATTTCATTTATCCTGTATGTGTTTTAGCAATAGCTGTTTTTTAAATAGTACGCTATCGTATATTACTGCAAAACCCATTTTATGCACATATAGCAAAAAACTTCGTTTCCGACACATTTTAAATCTCAATTTCAAATGTCGAAACAGCGGTTTGACCAATCTGCTTCTACAAATTCAAGCTCGGACGTAGAAAGCGCAAATAGATCCAACATTTCCAGAACTTGCAAAAAGAACTCAGTGCTAACATCTCAGTCTTTCTGGAACACCTAAAAATTGGAAAGTCGGAGGGTCTTATCAAATGAATGAAGCACGAATTGAGTGCGTCGTTTTCTTGTTCAACAATCGCGAGGTTGTCATGCAGTATACATTTACTTCCATGCAAAAACACACAATACAACAGTAACTGACGTTTCGGTAGCACCGCCTTCTTCAGAGCCGCTTTTAACGAGACTTCCATTGAGGAAAATTAGAACAACTGATTATGGTCGCATATGGCTGATGACTGCCAAGAAGACGAAGCATTTATAATCCAATGCCGAGGTTAATAGAACGTCGATCCTGGGAACTGTTACTCGATTTGAATGACAATAAAAGAAATCATCGTTATGAAGTGTCACCGGCGCTTCTTCTGCACAACCAGAACGACTTGTTTCTCCAGCATAATGTGGCTTGCAACAGGAAATGGATCTTCGACGATCGGCCAAGTAGTTGGATAGCGATGAAGCCCCACAGAACTTCCCAAAACAAAAAATATACAAAAAACTCGTGCTGACCATTTGGTCATTTGCAGCTGGCTTGATCCATCTAGCATCCTGAATCCTAGTAGAACGATTGCGGTGTAAGTCCAATTTTTGCTACATGTGCCAGAAACTTCGACGGCTTCACCTTACATTGCTCAGCAGAAAGGTACCAGTCTTTCTCCACGATAACGTACTGCGACGCGTTGTACAAGGGACGCTGCACAAGTCGAACGACCTGGCTTCCCAAGGCTTTGCGTCATCGGCCCCGCTTAGCAGCCTCTTGCCTACCGAAAACTACTTCTTCAAGCATTTCGACAAAGCGTGTTCAAGAAACGTCTGGAAAACAGATCTGAAGTCTGAATTGCCACTAACAAGTTGGTCTACCCAGAAGTCCAGAAGTCCAGACTTTTCTTCAGTTGGTTAAATAAACTTTTCACCTTAATATGTATAAGTTCTAATTGTTTTTGTTTTTCTGTTTCGATAAATAAAGGTTATTCTGGGCTGGGATATGACACTTCAAACATAAAGATGGAAATCCTGCAAAAGTTTCTCAGCAACCTAATACCATAGAGTGGTCTCCTCACGTGCCAGCCATCAGAGAAAAACTAATCAGCAAGATAGAAAAAAGACGTTGTTCACCACTGTTGCATATCAGAGATCCCCAATCATTGGTTTTTCACGGTTCCATTGAACTCTAATCTACAGCCTAGTATTCTCGTTTGCAGGTGCCGTTAGCAATACCTGGATGAAAATCCATGTCCATAGAACGAAAAACAGGGGTCGAACTACAAATTAGAACGCTTCAAAAATGAAACAAATAACAGAAGTATTTCAGCTACTTCTTTAGTAAACAGTTTTCTTTACAGCAAATCCACAAGAACGCGACGTTGAGAGCTAAAAATAAATGGTTTACGGACGATCTCTTCAACAAAATCACTGATGTGAACAATCAGATTACACTATACCGCAATGGCGTATACAGTGAGTTTTCTTGCGAATGAATAGTTTTAACACCATTCGGTGGTCACGACACGCTAAACCCTAGTAACAGACATACGAATTGAAGGTATGTGGCGCATTTTCTTTGCACAACCCGTTTTTTACATTTACTGTGGGATTCCAGCACTTTCCTCGTCTGATTCGTTTCCTCACATTCATCATCCACGAAGAGCTTCCAACTTTTTCGTGTGGCTTCGGCTGCTGCTAAGGATTTTCCTTTCATCACGAATGTCATTGAGTGCTCGTCGAGGCGATTCACCCTGGAGGCTTGAGATTGCCGTTGAACCAGTGCTGTGCTCGTGATGATCGGCATAACTGCAACTGCGCTACCCTCTCCACTAATCGTGGTATATTTGTGACCCATTTTCAATTTACTACAAAAGTTTTTATAAGTGGAAGTAGAAGTAGTTCGAAATTTTTTCTTGATTATCCAAAAAGACGAATTTTTATTCCCAAGACCGACTTTCTGTTAGCCTCGGCATTGATTGATAATTCGATGTTTTTCTTCAATAAGCAAACACGAGGCTGTTATTATAGAACTTATTGGGATACAATGGCTGATATTTCGGGGGTTTCGCCTACTTTGGAGCCTGGAAGGGTCAAATTGGAATGCGATCTACTCAGCCGAACACTTTCATAACCCTGGCGGATAAACTTAACAAATGGGTTTGAATTCGCATAAGAAACAGCTTCATTTAAACACCCACCACCACATTCGTTGTAAGTATTTCAATTAGTTGGTGGATAGCAGCCGCACAGAGTAATACATGGGCGAGGACTGTGCCTGTGTCAGGTCATTGGATCAGCCTGAGGTATGGCGCCAGGTCACCTGCTATCCACCAACTAGCTTACATACTTGCAACAAATAAACGATAGGTGTTTAAATGAAGCTGTTTCTTGTGCGAATGCAAATTCATTTGTTGTGTTTTATCTGCTGGGGTTATTAAAGTGTTTGGCTGAGTGGATCTCATCTCAATTTGACGTTTCCAGGCTCTGAAGAAGGCAAAACCCCCGAAGTGTCAGCTGTTGTATCCTAATGAGTTCTATAGTAACAGCCTCGTGTTTGCTTATTGAAAAAAAACATCGAATTTTTATTCTTTTTTTCATTTTTTCATGACTCGACATCATATGGTGTGCGAATCCCAGCAGCTCTTCCATTCGATTCGCTTCCTCTCTCTGTCATTTAAAAAAGGTGTTCGCATTTTTACATGGGATCAAGTGTGGATTTTAGAATTTTCAATTCTCAATGAATGACATTAAATACTGGTGGAGTAGATTTCCATCGAAACCCTGGAGTAGCTCCCCAGAGCGCTACTAGCTGTTGCTCACAGGCAGTCATGAACCTTTGTGCATAATTCCCACCCAGGCGGAATGGGAGGCAGAGCCGGACTGGCTTGAGGTTGAACCAGAGCTATGCGTTTATTACTGATGACCTCCGACTATCACTGCTTGCTAGGAAATTGCAGGACAGAAATGACATCACCGTAAGTTTTTTCGCGAATATCTTTAAAATACAAGAATATGAGCTTCGTATCATAAAACAGCCCGCTCTTCAGATAGGACTCTAATGATGAATAACCTCGACATTGGCCAGGAAATCCAAAAAGTTAAAGGTGGTTCGTTATTCAACGATATCAATTCTCGTATGAGCACGAAACTCGACTGTATCAACAGTGCAAGCCCCAAATGCATTTGGATCAAACCTCTTAAGTACTACGTGTACTCGGCGGTGTGTTGTTCTTCCTGTTTTCCAAATAGAATTACTACATCTGCAAAAGAAACATATAGTTGTATCTTCAACAACATAAACCCCATCCAAGAATAGCGTTACCTTTGCAGCCAGTGGGTGTTTAACACATGAGGTTGACAACAACGATGACTACGACTAAACATCTCCTTCGTTTTTTTCTTTTCTGGTCTTCCTTGCTTTGATTGAAATGCTCCAGAGTAGACGGTAGTCGGTGATGGCGTCACGTGGTCGCTGAAATTACTCATGGTTTAAGAAATCGCACCAGTCCACCAGTTTCTGTGGAAATGCACAATCATTAATGACGACGATACATTAGACGCTGGAGATGAGATTAGCTTGCACTAGTTTTTTGCTATTTTTTCTTCTAAACTGCCACACGAGATTTTTATTGTTGCCGCGGTCTCAGTCCCGAAATTGGTAATCAAACCTTCATAAAAACAATTTCAATAGAACACTAACGAAATTACGAAGCCAGTAGCGTCATACAAGTAGTGTGGCAACAAGGAAATCCGTGTAGGAGGATAATATGAAGAGGATGGCGGTGCATTATTAATAAGAGGAAGATACTTTTGCAATGGATTGATGTGGTAATATGAGGAACAACAGATATATCATACAAGTAGAACAAAAGCTAAAGTAGGGGTGTGAAATGATAAGGTCACTATGGCATGCAGTATTACCGCGTTCATGACGGATGAGGCTGAGAAGGAATCCATATTAGCCAGGAACATGCCAGTCAATCAATGGGGAGTTGCCATAAGCAATAGCGTTTTGTGGTACATAAGAGGATGCAATAACTACCACCAGGAAAAACATATATTCCACTTAAGAAAGCGCATATAATTACAGGAAGATGGCAAACGTTTCGAATGCAATATGTAATTGACCTGAGAAATGTATGGTAAAATGAGATAACAGAGAGTATTCTCGATGAGCTAGAGAAGAGTCTGCATTGGTTACCTGATTGTCTTAACTCTTTGAAAGACTGATGTCGTTTTTAACAACCATTTTTATATTTTTCAGCATGACACCACTGTCTATGCGTTCTTGTCAGTGATGGGTATTGAGGAGAGAGTCGTTTGGCCAAACGGATTTCCAGCGTATTCAGCAGGAGTGTTTATCGAGTTATGGATGAATCGCACTGATAACCAACCCTATTTCAAAGTAAAATTATGATTATCTGCATGATATTTCACTTACACGTTATGTACTACTGCACGATCGACTTATTTTTAAACGTTACTGAGTTGAAGAGGAAAAGAAAAAGCGCTTGACGGCGATCTGTGTAGACCTAGTTAATGGAGGTGCGCCATAAATTCGATTCCATTCGTAGTATCACAGAGGTGATTTATTGCATATTTGGCCCGTAAAATATTTTTTAAGTCTTTACTTTCAACCTCTAGAGCTGGTTTAGTCCTAGTTCTTCCTAGTCCTAGCTTGCCGACCTGGAACGGATGAGAAAGGGGCTAGTCTGCCTGGATTTCGGCCTCAAAGCACAGAGCGTGTTTTTATTACATATGAGGGTACCTCTAAATAATGCGCGATATGCTCACCTTTGTCACTATTGCTACTAATTGCTGTGCACAGTATTCGGTCTGGGTTTGACCTGAAGCCTAATTTTCGGAGGTTTTTCAGTATATCATTCAGTATATCAATCTAATAGGATCGTTAACGCTGATGATCTGTGTAATCCGTCTCTACGATCAGTCTACAGAATCAGAAAATCACAGTTGACTTATCCAATCAGTGCTGAACGTTTGTCACAACTCTAGCAGGAAAACTTTGGAACAATAAGAAAACTAACCATCAAAGTAAGAAAACTAACCAGCAAACTTTTATAGCTGTTGTATCATAAGAATGGACTAAACGACACTCTCAATCCAATTACTCACTTCATTGGCGTTTGTGGAAGTACCGCCGTATATTGCAAGTTGGACGTGTTCAGAAATTTCGCTGCTCGTACGAAACCTGATGAATCAATGGAGACGGTAAGCTGACATGCTCTACAACTGACTGAGCATTGCCACTTCCTAGTTTCTCGTTCGTAGTTCTGAAAGCCTATGAAATACCGATTATTTAAGGATCTACAACGTTACTATAACTCGAAGTTGTTCGTGATACTGAATTCAAACTCGCATTTAAGGCGTTTTCCTGAACATGAGTGCATAACACAATTTAATGTTAGGAGGCTTTTTTAGAAAAATGAGATAAGAATATTGTTAATGACAATAATAATAACAATGAAAACGCCGTTGCAGTGGTGTAATATGGATCCACGGAATCCATCAACGTCGTTATGGACGCTTTCATCCATAGGTATGGTTACTTTCAAGAGTCCTTTAAGAGTACAATTTGTACCACTTAAATTCCCGAAAATCACCGAGTTATTCGACCAGACAAAGCTGTAAATTCCATTCGTTCAAATCGCTCAAAAGAGAACGTGATGAGACCTGGTGGCTCTAAGGGGAACAAAAACCTTACACTTATCATCACGACTTTTTTTGCTACATTTGATGAAAAGCTCGCCGAAGCTAGCAGAGCGACCATTAACATCGCATTTCGTCTGGATCTCTGAATAGGAAGTGAATTCTTATCTATATAGTGGTCCGCCACATAGGAATCTTTTTCTATCCTCGATGAAGTGGTAAACCATCAGTGGAGGTTAACAAATTAATGAGAAGGGCAGTCAAATAAGACGTCACAGCCGGTCCTGTACATTGGGTACCATTACTAACCAACCTCTTCTGTTATAATTCGCATGAACATTTAATAAAACGTCGTCCAGTACAGTGAATAAGGCGGTGAGCGATCTTTGCACTATCTACAAACCCGAAGTCAGAGGATCTCTTCCAGCAACAACTCTTCTTGACGAAAGTGTTTGCCATCTTCGAATTTTGTTCTGGGAATTGCTCATTCAGTTTTTAAATGTGCTTCTAATATGGCAAATATTCTAACAACAGTCGATGTACCCTATAACCACATGTAATGTCTGTTCCCCCAATTAATCGCTTGGTGGCCTAATAGGCTTAAAAATTCATTGACATACCTTTCTGTTAGCCCCTAATCGAAATCTTTTCCAGCGTTCGTCATACTATCACAACTATGGTTGAACGAGTGAGATACGGGACTTCATCGGCAGAAATGATTATAACAGATGTCGTGAATTATGCGATATAATAAAAATTCATGAAAAATAACTATGAACTACTCGTTGCAATATCCTGATGTGACAACTACGAGGCGATAATCTCTCACAGATCTCAGAGCTCAAAGGAAGAGCAGCAAAGGCGAATGGACTATTCCTGAATGAGACCGGAAACGCGCTCCGGATTAAATTGTGATTTATAAGGTGTTACTATTTATTACCATTGTTATATGTACTATTGCTACTACTGTTACTATTATTTATTAGGTGGTAAGATGTTGTTACTTCCTAGAGTGAACGGCTAGTGTACAGATGTGTTATCCCTTGAGTTTTCCTTCGCAGTACCTCTTCCCTTTCTTCCACCTTTATCTCTCTGCATGCAATACTTCAATTTCCTCAAAGTATAGCAGACATTATTGGAATGCTCACCGTATTTAACAAAATATCATTGACAAAATGACAAAGAAAAGCACATCAGCAGATCATTACATCAATGTCGACTAGCTAAGTTTCATGAATTAGATTTCCTTATTGCTTCCTTCAGTTACGCTACAAAGGATAAAGCTCTCGGCGATTATCAATTCCTGAGGGATGCCCCATGCATTCGACTTCACTGATCATAGTTTGGAGATGATTGAATGCATATCTAGCCTTTACAATGACTAGCAGTGGCGACCGATGTATCGAGCCAGTGCTGCTATCCTCCCAGACAAATCTGGTACCAATTTGTTGACCCCAGAGGGGTAGCAGGCTTGGTGGGCCATGGAGCCCGGGGTCGATTCCATGTGTGTGTTGCAGGACGCATCAGTTACGCTATAATTCCTCCAATCTTCTCTTTACGCGAGTTTCAACCAAAAATACTGATTACCTACAATTTGTCTACGGTAAGTCTTAAAAATAGGTGGTCTGAAATGGCTTGACAGTTTATGTATTTCTTCACTTCCGATATATAAGATAGAAAAAAACGCAGTTAATTTCATTTCGACTGCAGGTTTAGCTTAACTGGGTTCAATGCCGATTCGTGCTTCCCAGATCAATACCGTTGACAGGTGATTGCTGATTGTAGTGGTAGATAGAAAACTAGGTGAAGGGAAGACTCAAGAAACGAAGGTCACGCATAATGTGATGGTGAGGGCGTTAGCTCCCGGAAAGGGTAATAGCGTGTTCGATCCCCACACACACCTGTCGTGCGGATTTCTGCAAACATCTCATAGCATTGCTGTTAAAACCATATTTTTGCCTTTTTATATTGATTATTTCGTTTGAAATCTGAAAGTCTCAAAAAAATAGCTGAGCCTTTAATTCTGCTAGAGCGTACCCATTTAGCGACATCGTGAAGACATCTGGTGGCCAGTTGGTGGAACTTTGCTGGATGATCATAAAAAAAGACGATTTCACGTTGACCCAATAGAGATTAAAAATTGCCATGCAAAATTCATGGCTGCAAGAATTGTAACTGAAACCAGAACAAGCGGTCGCCATTCCAACTTCATTGAGCCATAGGTAGTGCAAGTTGTCCAAAAATACCATTACAATGATGCTCAGATTAAAAATTGGCCAAGAGAAAGATAAAGCGAGGGCGTCCATGGCGCAGAGGGTAACATGTGAGTCCGTGGAAAGCGTAATCACCTTTTGAATATGGACATATTTGTGTTTTGCAAATATCTCACTACCATTGTAACTGTATTTCACATAACTCTCTGTCATGAAAAAAATATTACACAGTAAATAAAAATTTGTACGTTCTTCAGGAAATTTTCACTCATTTCCCAAAAACGCCAGCTTGAAAAAAGCAACAAGGGAAAGTAAGGATAGTATCGAAGGTTTTATTTTCGTGCAATGTGGCACTAATCCACATTTTCCCATTGTTGGTCAAGAATAGCTAAATGCCAACTTCCTTGAGAGATCAATGGGTACACGTGGGGCAACATGTATGGTCAGCCAGAAGACCTGACATAGCATCCCACGAATTTTCTCTGGGGCCGGTTAAAGCGGTAAGCCTTCTCCATCAAATGCGCGACTTCGGAGGAATATAAGAAGGGAATACGAGAGGTTTCTTCAGTCCTACAAGAGTTTTTGATGAAATCAATTGAGAAACGTCCTCAAGCAGCTGAGAAGCCGTAGGTGAACGGTAGCGGTCACATCAAATTTCAAATAAAATTCCATAATCTCGGCTTTCTTCTCATATTGATTGGTTGTAACAATCCTAATTGAAGGGTAAATTACGAAAACTGTGTTGTGTAGAATTCTTTTCAATAACTTTATATACATTCACATACCACCTGTATCACTTGTAGTCCCATTGAAGGTCTAGTGACTCGAACGGATGCCAATAAATCTTCCACTTTTCCCCTGTCGCGTGCAAGAGCAGCCCAGCGGGTTCTGCTCACTCTAGGGAATCGTTGAGCACCATACCTTTCTTCTAGGCTTTTTCGTGGGAAACTCTGACCACCGGGTCAGTAGTCTTCCTGCAGCACGTTCAATATCCCGAGGAATTAAGTCATTAGCGGCTTTTGTCCATGGGTTGTCATTCACATGCATTGCGTGTCCGGTCCACCTCGACTCACCTCATCTTCGACTGTTTGGCGTACAGAACGGCATCTTTGATTTTTTGATCGCTGACGCCGGTCGGCCACGGACCTCCGTCATATGAGGGATCTCGAGCCGGTTAGTCGCGAGGCTACGTGGCGCGTCCCCCAGATGGCGGATATGGGGTTAAACACGGACCAAAAGGGACCTTTGCTTCCCTGAGCCGCAGATGGATCCAGGGGATGGACTTCCTGTTTCTGCTGCGCCAATTTGGCACATACTTTCTGCATTTGCCAGACGTATTCATGCATGCGTGTGTGGGTGTGTTCTCGCTTGTGCGGATTCTATTCTACGAGTCAATTCTGCCAAAAAGCCTGCAAGTGACAGGAAAGTATATGGGAGGCGGTGAAGAGTCGCGTCCAACAAATAAGCTCTATATCTACTCTGGGAGAGACTGGCAAGCTACCCGTAAGTATACCCAGCCCCTAGGTTCAAAACACAGCAAGCTATACATAGATATAATAACGCTAAACACGGTAAAAGAAATGGGCCTCATTCCTCTGACCCCAAAACAGCCCCCCCCAATTCGGCAGCGTTGGGCAGGACGAATACAGAGAGCCTGATAAAACCTCAGGGCCAACGGAAGCTGCCTGGATTCCAAAGAACTAAGGTGATGATCTGTACCTACAATGCACGTACCCTTGCACCTGAATCGTCGATAAAAGACTTGATCATGAAAACGAGAAAAATAAGGTACCACGTCAACGGCCCGGCTGAGACAAGACGACGCCACCCATTCAACGCCGTCTATTACACCGGAGAAGAATTGTTCCCTTGCAACATGCGACGGTAGAGGAGTCGGCGGCGTTGGCGTTCTCGTCAACACGATTTTGTCCGTGAACATCGATTCATTCGAACAACTTACAACCCGAATCGGACGTCTACGATTAAAAAGATATAGGTCAATACCGGCTTTGACCATCTTCGTCGTTCACGCACCGACATCAAACTACGACGAAGAAGAAGTCGAAGCGTTTTACATGGACTTGGAGAAGTACTACAGAGAAGACCAAACATTCTGCAAGGTCATCATTGGAGATTTCAACGCCAATATTGGACCAAGAAGAAAGTTTGAAGAACGTCACATCGTGACCCATGGATTAGAATTGAACGAACAGGGTGAGCGGCTATCTGAGTTTATCATGACGACCAAGACCATCCATGATAACTAGCAATTCCAGAAGCTCCACCCTCAACGCTGGACGTGGGAGTCTCCCAATGGAAAGTACCATAACGAAATAGACAACATCATAGAAAACCGAGGTTTTGCCTAACCAATGTCGCTGTTGTCCCAAAATTCTACACAGGATCAGACCACAGCTTCCTTCGTGCTTCTAAATCTAATTCTCGCGGAAAGGAGAAAAAGCTGCTAAATTCAAAAACCGAACTCCCGGAACCACTACATACTGGGACTTATTCAATTCATCTATGAAAGCTGAAAGTTCGAAAGTCACCAAGAGACGTCTGTCTCCAGAAACACTCGAGCTGGTACACCAGCGTGGAATTGCACGAGCTGCAGGCAACCGCGAGCAAACGTCCGAACTTGCAAAACAATGCAGACAGGCGATAAAAGAAGATCTTAAAGAGAGAACAGCGGCAGTAATGGTCGAAGCTGCAGAGGTTGGAAAAGCATTCGCAAAGCCCAACGAAGCTTCGCCAATTACAGGACCAAGATGATTGCACTCCGACGCGCAGACGGAACAGTTACAGCGTCCAGAAAGGCAATGGAGAAAATCGTTCACGAATACTACTCAGATCTCTTCGATAGCCACGTCCACCTCCCTGTCATATGGAATAAAGGAGGATGGATTTGGTTTGCCACCGGTTCTCCCTTCCGAAATCCGACATGCCATTTCGTCGGTGAAAAATCGAACAGCACCAGATCTCGACAGGATAAGATTAGAACGCTTAAAGAACCTTCCGCCAGTCCTCGTAAACACATTAGCTCGGCTCTTTACATGTTACCTGCCTGAATGCATGGTCTCTACTCAGTAGAAGACCAGCATGACCGTGTTATTGTTAAAGAAGGATGACCTACACGATATCGACAACTATCGCCCAATCTGCCTGCGGTCTGTCGTCTACAAACTTTTCACTCGAGTCATCCTAAGCAGGACTAACGGAACACTGGACGAAGGGCAGCCATTTGAGCAAGCAGGGTCTCGAAAAGGATGTAGTACAATGGACCACATCTGCACGATAACAAAGACTCCTCGAAGTATCGCGAGAGTACAAAAGACCGCTCTGTCTCACTTTCATCGATTTAAAGAAGGCCTTTGACTCAGATTAGATAGAAGCAGTCATGGAAGCCCTTGGTAGTCAGAGAGTCTCTACTCAATACATAAAGTTTCCTCGTGAGCTGTACAAAGATTTCACAACCAAGATACCACCATTCTACAACGATATTAACATTGACGTCAAAAGAGGGGTTAGGCAGGGCGATACAATCTCCCCAAAATTATTCACCGTCACGCTCGAGAACGTAATGCGAAGGACAACGTGGTAGTGAAAATCGATGGTCTGCGATTACACCATTTTCGCTTTGTTGATGATATCGTCCTTATAACACCATGCATTAGCCAGCGGAACGAATGCTAGCCGACTTTGATAAAGCCTGTGGAAAGATTGGTCTTCGACTAAATCTCGCAAAAACGATGTTCACGAGGAACGGATTGGTTTCGTATGCCCCATTCACGCTCAACGGAACAAATATCTCCGAATGCTTCAGTTATGTCTATTTAGGCAGGGAAATCAACATGATGGACGACTTAGCTTTAGAATTGAGCAGAAGGAAACGAGCAGCTTGAGGAGCTTTCAAGAGCGTCGGGGATATAACGAGGATATCAAAGATACCGTTTCATGCGGCATACACTCGAACATGAGTGGGGCAGATACGTAGTGCGTATGAATGGCAACCGATGGACAAGATCCGTTAGTGACTGGATTCCTCGGGATGTGTAAGACCTGTCGTCCCGTTGATTGTTGGGGAACCTCAGTAAAACTTCTGTTTCTCCCTGTTGTGCAGAAGAATAGCCCCATGAGTTCTACTAGCTTCAGGGACTCCTTGAAAATCATACATTCTTACTGGATTTTCGTAAAAAAAGTCTGACAATCGGTTGGTGGTCACCCTGCGGTATGCTTGACATCCCGAGAAATCCACTCGCCAACGACTTTTCTCCTCTGTTCTCGTTCTTACGCATTGCGTGTACTGCCGACCTTGTTTTCCACAGTTTGGCACATTGAACGGCGCCTAGATTTTTGGTTGTCGACCTAGGCCGGATACACCCATTCGCTCAGATGTGGGATACTGGAGACTCGAAACATTGCCTGATAACGTTCGATAACGTTGAGTGATATTTCATCTTGCTAACGCAGCGGTTGGATTTATTATTATTATGTATATATATATATATATATATATATATATGATATATATATATATATATATATATATATATATATTCCGAATAGACGTTGTGAGCGCCGGGTAAATCTACGAAGGGATCGCTCAGCCGCTCTGTAGGTGGTGAACAGTTTTTGACGTTGTCGATCAGCCTACGTCTCTGCCCAGTAACAGAGCGCTAGGAGAATCATTGAATCGAAAAGGATGGCGCGGAGTTCTGGGTCCGTTAATTGATCGGCAGCTTATTTGATCGGTCCGAATTCAGCCCGCGCTGCTCTCCCTCCCGTTTATAATTCCTCCTTCATGTTGTTCCCCCACGTTCACTGATGGCAGTGGTCGATAGAACTAGCTGAGGGACAGGCGAAACGAAGGACCGGCATGGTGTGATGGTGAGCGCTTTACTTCCCGGGAAAGGACAATAGCGCGTTCGTTCCCCACCGCAGACACCTGCGGTACGGAGTTTTGCAAATATCTCAGCATGATTGTGGACTCTGAAGTAAATGGTAGATTGTTAGAGTCGCCTCCAACAAATGAGCTCCATGTCTACTCTAGGAAAGACTGACAAGGTTCTGTTCAAGTAAAGAGGAACATTACCGGCTTATTCGACTTTCGCACGTTGGCGTTACGATGTTCGATGGTTAGGCAGAGGTCAACGGATGCCCATCTTCAGGAAGATTCAATCCAATACGCTAATTTGGAATAAGGTGAGTCTTGGGGAACGGTCACTTAGCATCAGAAATATTTTTAGGGAAGCGATACGACTAGATCATAGAGAGAGAAGACGAGAACTGGTAGCTGGTCGCTAGATCATCACGAAAAAGGACACTCTGTGTTATCGTGCAAGAAAACGACACTTGGAGTACATACAAATGAGAGAGGGAGTACGAAGTTCCCATCTTACGTGAACGTTTGAAGATTAGGAATGCTCTTGTACACGCCAGAATGTCGCCAGTCAGGTGAGCCGGAGTGGTGATGCATATGAATAACAACCGATGACCAGTGACCGTTAGCACATGCATTTGTTGGTATGTCTAACGCACAAACAGGAAGACCAGCAACCCGGTGGACGGAGCTTTTTGTGAAGTTCCTAGAAAATAAATATGAAGCTAACGAATCCCTAGAGCAAGCGGAACTCACTGGGCCACTCTTGGACGCGATATGAATAGGTGAAAATTCACTGGGATCTGCTCTGGTTACTCGACGATTAACGGGGCAATAGGTGATACAAGTGACGACTATGTTAACAAGATAGAAAAGGATAAAACGTTTGCCATCAGTCGTTTCCTTGATGTCCATGTACCCCCGCTTCATCCGCAGAATCTAAAGCTCGATGGAATAAATACTTACGTTGAATAATGGCTTGCAGAACTTCACTGTTGTATTATATCAATGTCTAATACCAAATTTCCCACATCGAAAAGAAGGGAGCCTTCCACACCTATTGCATTAGGTCGAGGCAACGACCACGTCTACATTACTTCTACCCACTGTACAATATGCCCAATTTTTTGGCTTTACTGAAGATATTTTCTAAATTTTGTCCCAACTTTAGCCTGAATAGTCAATGAAAAGAGGTTTTCTTAAGGTGCCCACGTTAACGGAGTTAGCTGTTAGAAACATACCGGCTCCAATACAAGGCACTGATGGTATTTAAATAAAACAGTTTCCATTCAGTGTAGTTTCCTTTGTTTTTGCGCAATGCATCAAAGCAATGACTAGAGCAGGTTTTCTTGGTATCATAGGCGAATTTCAATGAACAATTATTAAATAGCGTTGATGATGAAAAGGACACCACCACCATCGAATGGGATCTGCTAAAAACCGAAGAGTGATTCAAGCAGCATTCAGACGTCCATCACACCAACTCGGTGACCATCAAAGCCAGCTCACTTCTGTTGCACTTTTATGTTTGTACATTGTCTGATCACCATGGATTCGTACGTGTCATAATTGCCGACTTCTTCGTAATTCTTCAGTAACCACACACAAAACACTGCTAGAAAAAACAATATAGTGTTAACTTTTTGTTTGATTCCTATTATTGTTTTTCAATTATGTGTGTGTGGCGCAGGTCGGAGATGCCTTGCAGTACACATTAGACCGATCCATACACTCCTGGCCCACAAGCCTTCCATCCCTCCGGGGTCGGCAAATTGGTACCAGACTTGTCTGGGAGGACGGCAGCACTGGCTCGATACATCGGTTGGCCACCGCGATTCATTGTAAACGCCAGATATGCATTCAATCACCTCAAACGGTGCTTGATAAAGTCGAATGCATGGCGCATCCCTAAACGGATTGATCAACGCCGTGAGCTCTATCCTTTATTCATTTTGTTATTCTTCATGGCAGGATATGACGTGAAACACAATCACTATGATGCTGAAATACTTGTAACACTTGGACTCCAAGGTAGATTCGTACCCGCGATTACCCTTTCTGATGCCCCATGAGTTACCCACTGCACCAATGAGGCCTTCGCTTTCCCTTTCTCTGAGCCATTGCCCTAACGGTGCCATCAGCAATCACTGGCCAACTGGGATAATTTGTGATTTCTAGTACAGCACCAGCTTAACTGAGTTCAGTTTTTTATTTATGCTCTCCAGACCATTGCGCCGACGAGTGAATGCTGATGGCACCGTTAGGTAGAAAACTGGACAAGAGAAGGGCATAGCAGGAGCTCTAGTGCTGCAATGGAACACTTGACCCTCGGAAAAGATAATCGCAGGCTCGAATCAGGCCTGGGGTCCTGGTTTTGCAGATATTTCAAAAATATTGTAGTTCATCCAACAACGTAAAATTAACTGAGTTTGGAAACACTGTTGAAATATTGTCTAAGAATTTTTTTCTACAGAAATCCTATTTTATACCGCTACTATTTTATTACCGCTCCGATTTTACATGAATCGACGTTACCTATTGCGCGGGTCTCATTACTAATTTCATCTTGTTCCCTGTCTCTCATCCGGCGTCCACGAAAGTTTTTGGAGTTTTCACCGCGGACGAATTCCTGCATTTGTCGATTAAAGGTTGCATTTCTCTTTCCAACGGAAGTCCAGTTTCTCTTTCTGACCACGGAGGGGAGGAATCCTTGGATTGCTGCTCGGAGTGAGGTTGAAGGAACGATCAGGCATGTTTCTATTTTAATCGTTTTAAATCTATCACTGTCATGCTTATATGTGCACATTTTATTATGATTGGTGTGTGGGTATCGCAATAATAATTTCGCTAGTTACCACAAAGCATCAAACCTTTGAAAATCTTCTTGACATCTCTTGAGACAGTGAAACGTCGGCTTTGGGCAATTCTTAAGGATTTGAAGAATAGTGCGACTTTGGGGAATTACATGTTGCAACTAGTTCTAGAACATTAAAAAAACTGATGGAGATAATTCAATAAAGTTTCTTTATTTGATGAGTATGGACGTGTCCATGTGGAGCGAAATATTTATTCTCAGCAAATGCAAAGCTTCCTTATTTTTCAAATGTTTACAGCCAAGGAGCATATTCAGTTTTTTAAAGTTCCGTTTATCTAAATTCTAGTTTATTTCATTAAACGAGCATAATTTGCTTCTTGTTAATTGCTCAGGAAGGTTGGTAGCAAGGTGATTAGTGATGCAGCTGATTAGGAAACAAGACATTCTTGCCCAGTCCACGTGGACACCTTAGCACTGGTCTGGTCTCTCCAAGATTGCAGTGGGAATCGACTCGACTAGCATTCTACGACATTCATAAAAGGAGCGACAATCATGAGCGGTGGCCGAAACTGCACACATAATCTCGCGAAAAAAAACAGTAGTTTTACTAGCAGCTTTTATTTATTAGGCAGTTCTTTTAACAGGTGCCTTCGCTTAAAGGGCTCACCTTTCTGAAGGATCGTGTAGTCTGACCATATAGTTTATCTAAATTATGTGCTGCTTTCGACAAGACCATTTCCCATCATTCCGCTGATCCCGTTCATAATCATTCACTTACTAGAAAATCTATAACATTCCGAAAGAGTTCTTTTTTTCCAGAATGTTGACGACTTTCGCCATTGGTTAACTGGAATGGAATTGCTGATAGAATAGGCGAATCCCTTAAACAAAGTTTAAAAAAAATGATCAGAGGAATGCGTCATGTCGGATTAATCTTCTCATAGGTTTTCTCGCAGTGAAATTTGTGTCTGCTTTTTATAAGCAACCTTGAGCCTTCGACACTTAGTTTTCGGTCGATTGCACATAAATCGAAAGTTTCCACGGATACGATGGTGTGTTACGGAAGGTTCAAGTTCTGTCTGTACAACAGAGGCAGGGAGTTCATCAATTAACTCCATCGACGTCTTAGCGCAAATCGCATTTTGTACATGTTTTCGTTTTTAAATAAACTGCTGTAAACTAACATAGAATCCCGGCGCTGAGGATTATTTGTGGATAAAATTTTTTTAAAAGTTTACAAGACTTTATTTGTATCTTAATGACTGCTCATTGCAATTTTTTTCATTTCTGAAAATTATGATGCGCAAGGAAGCAAGACTCACTCCGATCTATATGTGCATGGGTGCACTGGAGTACTGTGATGTCGCAACCAAACCCTCGCTCTTCCCAACTGAGTCCTAACACCTGTATAGATAATGGTTTCAAGGCAACAAAAGAAATGGAAGAATCCGAGCTTCGCGGTATGTGAGGATAAGCCATCTAAGTACTTAAGCAAGTGTCTAAGCAATTTCCGATGTTTTGTCGTTTTTATGAGTTGTTCGCTGCGGAATGTGTCCTGATGTGAGCCGAATTGTAACATTTGAGAGAGACTGTTTTTAAAGAGCTGCTACTACAACTGTTTGATTTCTATTCGTTCAGTGGTCTAAACATCAATCATAATATGTGGACTGAGGACATAAAAACGGGCAAATGCCAGCGCGAAACTTTTTAACATTAATTCATTGTTCATCACTGAGAAAGAAAATCTCAAAAAACTGAGAATTGATTGTACAAGGTGCGATAGCCAGTCTCAATCACATTAATAATTTAAGAATTCGGTGAATACTGGTAGATTTCATTTTGCTCTGGTGCCAAGCAGAATTGTTCGGAGGACTTTGCTCTTTTATGGGATACGAAGAATGCCACACCTTTGATATTGTGAACTTTTTTGTTTCTTCTGACAAGATGGTAACCTCTGGTGGTTCAGCTCACCGGTCTGTGGTGTAGCACACGTCTCTGGGCTTACCTCGCCTTGATGGCTCTCACTAAATTGAAAGTTCCTACATAGGAGCCTTCTTTGGGTATCACATTTCGGTATTCAGGAACGGACGGCGCAATACAATCGATGAACATTCTAATGACTAATATTCTGCTAATCAATACGGAGGATAACAAAAACCATTGAATAGATGAACATGTCAATACTGGAGATGAATAACTGCTTAAGAATGTCTGAGTGGCTCGTCCAAAAAAGCGTTCCGCTCGATAACGTTGTTTTCTGTCTTATTGCACGAAAAGCGGGAGGGTCACCAACTGTACCACTGTAGGGTATCAGGAGCAGCTTCCTTTCGGAGTAAGTTTGAACATGAAGAAGATCCCGAGTCTCCTGTCGAAGTTTCTTAGCATTATTAATAAGTTGTGAGTCAAGTTCTTATCTGCATAAATGTCAGACATTTCTTCACTCTCAGGTAACCGACAACGTAGCAATCGTGAACACTGCTAGAATAGCCACAGAAATCTATGAAAAAAGCCACCCACATAATTTTTTCTCTTCCTATTTTTTCAGCAGTATTAGTGTGTTATAGACTAAAAAAAGGGCGAGCGTAGCACAGCGATTTGAGGTGGTTTGTAATACACACATTATTAATAGTCCGATCATCCTGCTTGGGGTAACGAACCCCTTTCATCCTTTTAAAGAGGCCAACCTAGCAACAAACTAATCTTGCAAAATCACTTGTTCATTGGTAGGCCCCCTGTTACGCTGTGTAGACCAAATATGCATTCGTTACACCTTCAAGCTTATCCTTAGGGATTTATCAACGCCAAAAACTTTCTTTCCTTTCATACCTATATAATACTAAAAACCGTCTACTGGTAAAGCTTCTTGATTCGTAATGGTGAGGAAAATCCACCGGATATCCGCAGTTATCTTGCTTTAATGTATCATATAATTCTACCTCATAATGATATGTTCAACCGTTTGGGTACGATGGACAGATTATGAAAAATCTTCCTTTGGCCCAATAATTCTTTGAGGAAATATGACATTCTCTAAACCTCGGCGACGCATGGAAATGAACCGGATAGCAAATGTATCCTAAGCGCCATGCGTACAAGAAAGGACCCGTTCTTGGGATAGGTATTTAACTCTTGAATCACATTAAGCAGAAAACAATAAAAACTAAAGGTTGTGGCTGCTTTTGATGTCTTACAAAACACCTTGTAAGAGGTTCGCACCTTCAGTTTTTATTTAATTGAGTCACAATTCTTTCAGCTAGAGGTCTCGTCCAACAGCCTTTCCGAAATCTTTTGGTCAAACATTAAAAAAAACTTTGCTATCATGATCCAGTCCAGTACAGATCTAAAGTTATTTGGATCTAGGCCCTTTATCGTCCGCACGTCATGTTATAGCAAGATAATCTTCCCGCGAAGGAATAAATCAGTTAAGGATGTTCCACATTCTTACAACGATCAATTTTTACATCATCCACCATCACCAAATCAACTCGTCAAGCTTTGTTTTCTTTCTCCACTAGTTATACAAAAAAAATCAACCTATGATTCCTTACGTCGACAACCAATGTGTCGGCCAGTGCTCTAGAAGATGTTCAAAGCAAAACAATAGACAGTTGACAAAAATTATGAGTTTGCTGAGGAAGAAAGGATTACTACTGAAAATCATGTATATAGCCACTTAAGCACTATTTCAAAACTCAAGAAAAGGCAAATAGCTTCATTTGTCTTCTTTGACTTTTCTTTCACATAAATCAAATGCTGAAAGCTTCCACACAAACTGTCGCGCTGCTTCATCTTCGACAAGTGAGCCGCTCTTCGATTTTAGGCTCTCGGAGTTGTTTTATTGTTTTTCACAAAAAGTCGTTCGCAATTCTTGCTTAGTTAGGTAGTCATAAATAGCATTCTGGTTCTAGACAATGTACCATTCTAGAAGAAAGAGCAGGAAGGAACTTTTGTCCAAATCCACTCGGTGCTCTGTCTTTACTCCTTCTTCCCCCATTTTTCAGCCCGACTGAGGCTTTTTTTTTCAAAGTGCAAGAATCGTGCGTGTGACTTTAAAAAGGTGAAAATAAGCTTTCTAAACTACAATCAACAGTACAACAACCCACAACAGGTTGGTGCACCTCGACTGCCCTCAGCAGGCACGTGCTTTCATCTCTCGCTGTTGACGAAATTAGGTTTCACTGATGTGTATAAGAATCTTCTCCCAAACCCATGCATTAACCCACCCAATAATATCTTAATATGTTCTTTATTTTATTCAAATTAATCATTTCTATGACTGTCTACGTACGACAAAGAATACTGAATTAATTTGCCTTAACTGTACAGACGGTGTCTGCATGAGTTCGCGTACAGAGCACTGTAAAGTGTGTGGGGAAGAATACGTTGGTGAACAAGTAGATAGCTCCGCTGGACAGGAGCACCAAAAGTTAGAAGCTTAAAATTCAAGACCCCACTAGGCACGTACAAGGGACAAAGACATAAACGAGATCTTGGCACAAAAGTAATCATGGTCGCACGTTAAACTCTCCGGAAATTTTGGACAAATTCCAAGAACCCTAATATTAACAGCAGATTGTGATGCGTGGTTACCACGCTTGCCCTCATGCCGTACCCCAGGCCAATTTGGGCTCAGATAGACATATTCCTCACTCATTTAAGATTCTGTGCAGCTGGTCTCCAACAACGGCCGAAAACTTATCAAGAACGAAACTATGAGTGTTTAAAAAAGCTGCTTATACTGCGGTTGAAGTTTAGGCATTGGGCTTCTTCTTCATTTCTTATGAAAGCATTTAACTCAGCAGAAAGCGTGCGTCAATCTGACATTTTCAGGCTCGGCCAATCCAGCGAAACCTCAGAGAAAAGAGCCTTCTATTGATAACAAATAAGAAAAAAAGTGAGGCTTTCGGCGTTGACCAACCCCTGAAGGATGCGCCATGCATTCGATTTCACTAATCATCGTTTACAGGTGGTTGATTGCATATCTGGCCTTTACAATGACTCGCGGTAGCCTAACGAGGTATCGAGCCAGCGCTGCTATCCTTCCAGACAAGTCTGATACCAATTTGCCGACCTCAGAGGGATGGAAAACTTGGTGCGCCATGGGTACAGGGATCGATTCCACGTGTGTGTGTCGCACTAGCGCCTCCAACCACTGCGCCACACCCTCCCTTTGAGAACAAGAGAAAGATGAATTAGGACGTGTTATTGTTGTAGTCTACTATATCAGTTCGAGAAACTTTGTAGATTGTACGCAAAGCTGCATCAGTTCAAAAGTTTGATTTGGAACTATTGTTAGACCAATGATGTTATTATCAAGACACCGCGTAACCACAATATTACCTAGCTTGGCAGAATTTTTTTTCCATGACTGAAGGCGGAGCCAAAATCCTACACAACTGCCCTCTTAGTCGTGAAATAAACCAATAACCAACATTTACAAATAGTTCGACATTCTTTCTTGATTCCACTGCACTCTTTAAGAAGTCATTTTGCAGATGAAGAAAACGTTTACTTGTACTTATTCTTGTTCGCATTCACCTAGTGTTTCGAGACTTAGTCTAGCGCATCGCGATTAATAGACCTAGCACACCGGCACTATCAGGTCTTGTCTACCAATTTACCACCATACCACGAAGGATATGGAAAGCTTCAATGTAGGACTGAAATTAGCTTTGAAAATAGGAGTAATAGATAAAAAATTCCTTAAATTTCACAGATATCACTTGTTTCTGGTGAGCCATATTCGGAAGTCAAATATCGGCCATCATTCTCTGCTACCTTGCGGAACATCTATCACTTCGTGCTGATCATCAAGGGAACAAAGCCTATCTGATTTTATGCTGCTACAACAAAATAGAAAATGCTAACCTCTCAACGTAATTATATTTTACGTTCATCTCATGCTGCATACCGTTCAACCTGCTGAGCCTCAGTCCGTTAAACATTGGAAGTAATGGCCTTTTGTTCTCACTTCTATCTTTTTGCCATCGATATCGGACGTTGATCGTATTGGTGACGAATTTACAGTTTGTAACGTTACTTACAGTAATCGGTTTTTCCTTCTTATAAATAGACCTTTAAAACTCTGCAATTTTCATGAAACCGTATAGAAGCATAAAGAATGCAACAAGTCAGTATCTACGATGTTCATTTCGTAATCGTTCACATGGTGTTATTGTTTACGAGTTCTCTATGAAAGCTTCCACAAAGTCACCCACTTTTTTGCACTGTCGTTTTCTGCGTAGCGTATTTTTTGTGAACTTCCTACTCTGGATCGAATTTTTACGCTTTTGTTCAAGTTGGCTTAAGTACGCGTAACACCCACCGCTTCTGCTACGGTTGGGAAATTGATACAGACTTGTTATGAAAGAGGTTCCTCAAATCCGCAAAATTTCGAGACTGCCTGTGATAAAAGACTTCGGAATTACCAACCATGGCTGTCCGAGGACTACCGACAGAATCGAATGGCTCAGCATTCTAGGACGTTCATGAGAAAGACCAAGGTCCTATAGCAGCAGTCGGATGCCTACATGTGTATGACCTTCGTCAACGACGGATGAGAGAAAACGAATTTAGTCCACATAATACATGAAGCTGGATCATATGAAAAAAATTAGTTTATTAGGTAAGTAAACATAACCGGCTTACAACGAAAGCCATCTCCGAAGGTCATAGCTGGGAATTTTTTTGGAACTTTGCGAATCGAAATCTGACCAGTTTTAGCACAAAGGCAAGGCAACGTCATAAATGATAAGATGAAACCAAGAGAAATGAAGACAGTTGTGATGGGTTCTTTCTCTTTCGGTAGATGTATGTACTTACATTCTATAAGATATTGAAGTGTCATTAAGAAAACAAGGACCATTAAGTACTGCAACGTCAACGATCGGTATTTTCATCAATCAAGCAAGGATTATCTGGTTGTTTAATCACACATGGCAAAAAGAAGACTAGAAAAGTCGAAAAAGCAGAGATTCGAAATTCCACTCTCACTGGACTTCTCACAGTGATTATTAATAAACTTAGAGTAACTGTACTGCACTACGTTTACTCACTTCGCTGGCTACCAAACCGTCGAGCACCTTGGTAATGAAAAAGCTTTTTGATAGCGTGGAGCATTTAGGAACGCGTATGAAGAATTTCTCAGTTGAAGGACTGTAGAATTCACCTTTTCCCTAAAATCCCCATTTTATTAATAAACACACACAAGGTTGTTACTATATACTTCATTCACTGGAGCTAACGAAACGGGAGATTTGGCCTTATTCGAGTCTCGAAAGGTCAACTTGACCGTAAGCCAATCAGCTGAATATATGCATAACCCCAACAGAAAAATCTCGAATAGCTCCGTTGTATACTTACCGCTTTCTATGAGACTTCCACCGACTATGGCAAGTGGAGACCAACAGCAGAGGCCACAAAAATGGGTAGCGCGCCTTCCTCAGGCTAAAATATCATTCTGAGATGTTGTGAAAGAAAACGCGCCATAACGCGGCACTTCTTTCCGCGGTTAACTTTTGGATTCTCGCAATTTATCCAGAATGTTCCGAGAGTTCTGCGCAATGAAGTTTTCGATTCCTGTGAGAGGATGGTAACTTATACTTCAAAACCTTTTCCATTATGTCTTTGCTTATTTTTTTTCTTGTTCACACATTCGAAACGTGTTTCTCACATGCACTCATGAAGAATTCCTGAAAGTGGTGCAGCAGATACCCATTTCCTATTGCTACGAAACTGCACCTTCTCAGCAGAAGTTTAGAGAAAGAATAAAGCTCCTGAACGATACGTTTAGTGAAAATAAGATTCCCCTGTAGTCCGTCTTCCAATTCTAATGAAATATGCAGGATCACAAGACATTTCTAAAAAAGGGTCGTCTTGGAGAACTCGAGAAGCATGATTCATGCACCACTGAACACTCTAAGACACCAGCTAGTTCTCAAGCGCCTGTACAACCGTCTATGATAAACGCACAGTGGCACTTTTTTTAGTCTAATGTCTTAAATGATTTGATGAGTTCGGGTATAATAATGGTAAAGGTCAAAGCTCTAGGCGTTGACCAATCCCTCAACGGATGAGCCATGCATTCGACTTCATAAGGTATCGTTGGAGGTAACTGAATGCATATCTCACCTCCAGAATGACTCGCGGTGAATACCGATGCGTCGAGCCAGTGCTATTATCGTCTGGTACCAATTTTTCCGATCCCAGAGGGGTGGAAGGCTTGGTGAGAATTGTACGCGAAGATCGATCCCACGTGTATTGCAAGGCGCCTCTGATCACTGCGCCACACGCTCCTCTGAGTTTGGGCAGGGCTTTTTTTAATCCGTTGTAAAGCGTGCGGGGGCGAATAAACTGGCGAAGTGGGTAGACTGCTGAGCATCCTCGTAAAAGAACACCTAGTTGGGAAACCTAAAGTTGAACCAAATACTTCATCGGTTGCGCTTAGGATACAGATATAACGGGGAAGATTTTGAAGCATACCTTGCGCAAGAAGTGAAAATTTCAGCGCGTAAAGCCCCTCGAAGCATACTGCATAAATTCCAAAAATCCGAAATTGAACTGTCAGGAGGAGAATCTTTCATTATCAAGCGAGATCTCACACAACATTTGATGCTGATGTTTTGAGGTGAAGGAAGCGCATTACCAACCGATGTGAACTCCATGCGACCTTCCTCCACGTAGAACACTCAGTTGAAGATTCAGCGAGGATGCCAAATTTAGCTAATTGGATTGAAGTCAAGTTGACCTTTCCAAGTGCCGAAGGAGGTGAAATCCCCTGAAACGTTAGCTTTTGTAAATAAAGAGTGCATTAACTCACCATTTTGTTTTTTTATACGCCCTCCAGTTATTTGATGCGAAAGCGCCGCACGAAATCCCAAATGGATAGGGGATGTGCCTGGTTCAGGTCAAAAGCGAGCCTCGGCCTTGTAAGTCAGGTGTAATCACAAGGCACTTCTCCCTAAGGTCTTTTCTTTCCATTAAAAAAACATCATTCAAAAGTTGAGCTCTGAATCTAAAAGTGCCCACTATATTAGCATCAAAATATAGCTCTGTGGAGCGCGCAGCGCAGCGGTTACAAGTGTCCTGCTATTCAGAATGAATCGGTCGCCGGCTTTCTCGCACGCTAAGCTAGCCTAGTCCCAATCCATATAGGGTCGATAAGTTGGCACTATGTTTTCCCGGAAACAAAAAACACCTACTCGATTACTTTTTGGCCACTGCAAGTCACTGTATAGAAGAGATACGCATTAAATCACCTCTAACGATAGCTGATGAATCGAATGCATGATATATTCTAGAAGGATTGATCCGTGCCGAACCATTTGTCTGCTTTTTAGAAATCTCGAATTTTAACCATTATGATGTAGAAGTCCCATTTTGTTTGTAAAGACCTAATAGCTATAAGGGCTTGTTTTTGACTAATCGTCTTTACAATATGGTAATCCATGATCGGTGGACGAGTCGACGACTCCTGCAATAAAATGTCATGTATTCCCTTTGGTGTCGATGAATTAGTTACAAACCAGTTATGTAAAAATCATTTCCACCCTCTAAAAATTTCTTGTGGACTCTAACAGGCACACTAATATGTAAATTAATTGTCGCCACTCATTTGGTCTGTTCAGTATCCCGCTTTTGTTCGAATGCGCGAAGATCATTGCATTTCTTAATACAAATAACCAGCTGGGAACTCCCAGCGTGGACATGCACTTCTTCAGCCGACTCTGGATCTGTTCTTATAGATGTAGACATGCGGAAATCATGTGAAACGATGATTGTCGAAAGACAAAGAGCTAATCTCTTGAGTCCACATGCCTCTCAGAGCGAGCACGTCTTCTTATCTGTAGACGACCAACGTAGCTGGGCCTAATTAGCTCAGAAACCCTTGTATGGGAATAATCGAGAAAAAGAATGACCAATCAGTTCGATACTTACGCGATTCTTATGTGACCAATGCATGCATTTGTATCGTGTCAACGACAGTTTTATTATTACAATGAGTTGCTTCTACTCAGCCCTCACCCCACTTCTGTGCAAAACTCTCTCAGAAATCTTTTCTATGACTTTTTGCCAACAAAAACATTTTTATCTTTCAGCCATCTGAGTCATATTACACTGCAAGAAAAATGAGCATATCAATCCTGATTCTGCTGATACCAATGACAACTGCTGTGACGACTTTGACCGATGGCGAAATGGAATTGCTGTTCGTGCATGGGGGTAGGTGTTCTAAAGCGTCATTTAAATTCAGAGCAATTTGTCAACTTCAATAATGCTAAGGTACTAACAAAACTCTGAACCCCAGGCTTCGAACCCGTATCTAATCTTACCTAGGACTCATCAGCCATCCACCACACCAATTGAGACCCTTACCTTGCTGTTTATCACTCAACCGTCAACAGGAATGATCTAGGGAACGTATATCGGGATTTAATCTAGTTAAACAAAAGCAGCATTCAGTTCTCTGTGGTTTATTTCATATCGCACCTTGCCATGAAAAAAACAATTACGGGGAACAAAGCTTAAAACAAATATTTCACTCTCAAATTGTCATCAACCTCGTGTAAGCTTATCAAAGAAAGATTACACATGAAAACAAACAGTTTACTTCTTTCTTTTTGCATTTTAAACGAAAAAACATAGAAATTTGAGAAACAAAAGTGCTTAAGAGAATGTCACAATAAAACGTCAGGTGTGGCGTCACGGTGACCGCTCGCCTCTGCAAATCTGCCCGAGTGATCCAATTCAAGAAGATGATTGGGAACTTGGTGGAGGAGGAATAGGACAGCTTACACCGGTAAGAACACTCTGCCCGCTATACTTATTTCTGTAAAGACAAAATAAACTGCAAGCACACGTGTTGACCATTCTGTTAGTGAAATGACATGCAATTCGATTCCCTTCATACATCGTAGAGCTGACCGAATTCAGACATAGTCTGTGCAAGCACTTGTGGGATTCTGTCGACCGATCATTTCATTTGGCACTTCACGTGGCAATTCCCAACACCGACTTTTTCTTGACCTCGGCATTGATTGATAATTCACTGTTTTTGTTCAATGAAAAAAACACGAGGTTGGTATTCACATTCCTCGCCCATGTAATACGTTATGCGGCCTTTCTCCAGTAAATAGCTAGAATAAATACTACGAATAAAACGGCTCTGAAGAAGACGAAATCGCCGAAGCGTCAGCTATTGTGTGCTAATAAATCCCGTAATAGCAACCTCGTGCTTGGTAATTGAAGAAAAAACAGATTAGTTCATTATCCTTATTCTCCCAGAGAAGTCTGGTACCAGCGGACCACCGAATGTATTTTGGGACACTTCTGGCCGGTGCGCTACATGCACCTCGTTTCTGTAACAACGAGAAAAAATCATGCTAGTGCAAGGCAGTCGTTTTATAATAGACGTATAAACTGTGGTTTTCAGCTGGGAATGGCACAACATTTCAATTTTGGAAAACTCCTTCGAGAATTCTATGTTGAGTCCGGCTTTTTAAGCAAGAAGTATTCATCAAAAGAGGTTTCTGAAATGTTTGCTTCGATGAGCTGTTGACATCTATCAGAAAGGGCGTGATGAAATTTCTAAAATTGCTTTTAGATATACGTCCTATCGACAGATGTGAATAGGACGGTCGTTTCGGCGATGTCAAATATGCTGGGTATGTACGGTCAGCAGGATGGCTCCAGTCAGGCTGGAGTCGACTACCCGGGTGAGACCGGATGGCCGGTCGGATATGTACCAATTCCCGTACACACCATAGATTTCAACACTAACCACGTATGGCACTCATTTTGCATTTCTTGATTTTTTAAAATTTTGTTCACATGTTTGAAATCTTACTCATTTGATTGCGGGATTTGGGAATAGATTATGAAAAAATATGGACACGCGACCTACACCTATTCGTTAGTCCCACATGGTACGCGCCATAGCTCGCAGCGAGTTCAAAACTTCACATCCCTAAGGTCGCATCACAGCAATGAAACCTTTAAGTAGCTGCTGTTACTCCCCAGGAACGTAATGATAATTGATTAGCACTTTACTCAATGGATTCGAAAATGATGGGGACAAGACTTAAAGCAAGAAAGGCAACAAATTTTTTGAAAACGTCTATTCAACATCTAACTTTTCGGCAACGAATAGGTGGAGGTGAGTAGGTTTTTAACTTAATTTATTGTTGTTTTCACCAATTCCGAAAGCACCACGAGAGCAAGGACTTCGTTCGAATATAACCACGTGAATAGACTAACTTCGTATCGAGAACTTCAAAATTGCTTTATAAGTAAAGAATTGATTTATTTAGAACGAATAGTATGTCGATGAGAAAAGAAAATACAAATAAAAAACAATAAAGGGTAGAACTCTCGGCGTTCATTAATCCTTGAGATATGCGCCAGTGGTTCAACTACATTAAGATATGACTGAATGCAGATTCGCGGTGGTCCACCGATGTATCAAGTGGGTGCTGGTGTCAGGTCTGGTTCCAATTCACTCAGCTCGGAGATTTGGAAGGCTTGATGAGTCTGACGCGCAGGATCGAACGCATGTTCAATGAAGGGTGCCTTCGACCACTGCGCTACACACTCATTTTATGTATGTATATATAGATATATATATATATATATATATATCTATATATATATATATATATGTATTTTGAATGGCCCGTCCTCAATGGTTGCGCGGGACCCAGCATAAAGCAGTAAAAAAGGATAAAGCTCTCGGCGTTGATCAATCGCTAAGGGATGCACCATGCACTGGACTTCATTAATCATCGTTTGAAGGTGATTGAATGCATATTTGGCCTTTACAATGACTCGCGGTGGCCTGCCGATGTATCGAGTGCTGGTATCCTCTCAGACCAGTCTAGTACAAATATGTCGAGTTCGGAGGGATGGAAGGCTTGGCGGGCCAGGGGCACGTGGATCCATACCATATATGTGTTGCAGTGCGCCTGCGAACACTGCGTCATATGCGGCGTTTTTTCCATTCATAATCGTACGAAAAAGTAAAATAATGTTAGAAATCTCACAGGGAATTTTCTGTGTAGAGCAAAAAAATGCTGACAAGTCAATACAGCTTTCGTCAAAAATGGTTCCATCTTTTGTCATTTGAATTCCCTCTAATCGCCCCCTTTATTGACGCCTTAACAACGTCGGAAATCTCATTCACCGTCTGCATCACCGTCAACATGTTCTGATCTTACCCCTAAAGGACCACTGAGCAGTACCCGCAGATGATACCACTGTGGAAGTGGACCCTCACCGTAGACGATGTTTTGGCTGAATTAAATGGAAGGTATGCGGTGCAACATGTGAAGACAGACCAGAAAAGAACCAAGTAAATGAGATGCGACTCAAAATGTCCAAGGTGTTGTCTGTCATGTTAGACGCTCCCAAACATTATAGATAAAAAGCTGTCGCTTATCTTTAGCATAAGATGGACCGTTAATAAAAGCAGATCGATTGGGAAGCAGTTTAGTGTAGTATTTAGAACAGTTTTCAGTTAAGTTTGTTCTTTAGCTTCTTAATGGATACAGTATCATTCCAGTGAACAACTTTCTTCTGTTTAAAGGTTGGAAATCCTGAAGCAAAATGCAATCGAATGCCAATTCTGTACAATATGGCGAAAAATTCCCGCGTACTACAAACATTTCTGAAAAGACCAGATGTCAGTAAGAAACAAAGTTGCTTTTGACTAAGTGGCTTTTTTTTCTAATGAGATGGTTCGAACGAAGAACAGGACAAACGTTTATTTTTAGGTGGTGGATTTATTTAATAAGTTGACGCGATACTGCGGGAAAACCATCGATATCGAGAATTTGTGGACAGTCCACGATACGTTGTTTATTGAGGTGCGTTCCTCTACAACACCATGACATTCACCTGAGTACCCACTCGACCATTTTCACGAATTGCACGAGCTTCCATTTGTCGTATTCCTTCACGATAGCATTCCACGGTGCTTGTGATGTTTCGTGTCTGCCAACCTTTGCGACCGTGTCAACAGCCGTAACCTGGGCATCTCAGAGTGCAGTTGGTTGATATGGGTTACAAATTAGTCCACCTATTTAGTATGTAAACAGATTCACTTGGCCACTTGTCTCAATCTTTTTTGCTTGCTATATAAGTTTAAATTGATCTAGAAAGCATTTTCCTTTATAATTGTAATAATCTAAAACTATGGTTTATTTAAGCTCATTCCTCTTACCAATTCGTAATATAGTCTTCTCATCACAATGTGTTCACATGAATTTCTAAGGCAGTTTACTTTTTGAAAGCCTAAACAACGTATTCTGGCTTAGACTTAGGCTTAAAACATCCCAAGAATAAAGGGTAAAGCTCTCGGCGTTGATCATTCGCTAAGGGATGCACCATGCATTGGACTCTTCATTAATCATCGTTTGAAGGTGATTGAATGCATATTTGGCCGTTACAATGACTCGCAGTGGCCTACCGATGTATCGAGCCAGTGCTGCTATCCTCCCAGACAAGTCTGGTAGCAATTTGCCGACCTCGGAGGGATGGAAGGCTTGGTGGGCCATGGGCTCAGGGTTCGATCCCACATGTGTGTTGCAGGGCGCCTCCAACCACTGCGCTACACACAGAAAGCAGTCTAGACCCATGAAAAGAATAGTGCATTGATTAGTTACGCAGAGGTTAAAAGAAATTCGAGGGCATTTGGTAACAACCTTGTGTAAGCCAATGAATACAATAACGTGCTGATTACTCTCGCAGAGATTAAAAGAAATTCGGTCTTTTAGAAAGTCATAGTTTAGTTGTTTCCTCACTAAACAACTATCGATTACAGCAAATTCACAAGAACGCGACGTTGCGAGAAAACAATACGTGGTTTACAGACGAACTCTACGACAAGATTGTTGATGTGGTCAATGAGATCGTAGGCTACGAAAATGGCGTATTTGGTGAGTACTCTAGACAGAGTAAACCTTGATCTAGAGCTTAACTAGCTAGTGGATTTTAACACAGTAAATCCTGGTGTTCAACATCAAAAACGTGAAAGTGATGATACGGTGGTATTCTATGACCTATACTGATAACTAATTTTCACTTCTGCAACATGGTTTTTCTTGAACAGAAGACTAAGACCAGTCAAGATGTGCTTCAATACTAAGAACAAGGTAAAAAAGGATAAAGCTCTCGACGTTAGGCAATCCCTGAGGGATGCGCCGTGCATTCGCCTTCATTAACTATCGTTTGGAGGTGAATGAATGCATATCTGGCCTTTACAATGACTCGCGGTGGCCTACTGATGTATCGAGCCAGTGTTGCTATCAACAGGTCTGGTAGCAATTTGCCGACCTCGGAGGGATGGAAGGCTTGGTGGGCCGTGGGTTCGGGGGTCAAATCCACGTGTGTGTTGTAGAGCGCCTCCGACCACTGCGCCGCAAAAACAAGAGTGAACTGAAAATGAAGCAGGAAATCAGAAATTCTAGATTCTTATAATGTTTTTCCTTGGACTCATAATTACCTGAACTACCTCATTCGATTTCCATGTGATACTCTCTCTCTCTCTGAATGAAACTATACATGAAGCAGGTATTTTCCTCTTTCCTCTGAATTTCACCAACACCTCATCACGTCTAGCCTGTAATCCAGTTAACTATCGGTGAAGCCGAACGGCCGCCGGTATACACCATTTGCTCGCAGTTCTTATCAAGGCAGTTTAATAGGGACCAGTCGCTCGACGACCAGTGACAGAACGTCATGGACTTCTTCTGTTTGAAGAGCGGCAGAGGTCGTCAGCATAAGTTTAACAGAAGTTTTGTCATAGCAAGGTTTCCAAAGAAAAGTGTTGGTGTCCTTTGTTTGATTAGCTCTGCTGAAGAATCAACCCCATGTCATGGGTGGCGAATAAACAGCAGCATTAATTGACTACGATGAAGCCGTAAAACTTTATGGTAAGTTGTGGCCTACATTATCTTATTGTTACATCGGTATTGATTGTTCTTCTATTAGTTGTTTAAGAGCACAGCAATATTATTTTCATAAGGTAATCTTTCTTGTTCTTCAGATGAGACTGTAATGATAAATAATCTCGACATCGGCCTGGAAATGAGGAAGATCCGAGGTGGTTCGTTGATCAACGATATCAGTGAACGTATGAATACGAAACTCAACTGTATGAACCTTGTTAATACCAAATGCAACTGGATCAAGCCTCTAAAGTACTTTGTATATTCGGCGGTGTGTTTTTCTTTTCTTCTTGAGTAGCGCGAGTACAACTCCAAAGAAAAACCAAGCAGTCCTATACCTGCTGATATACGGTTGATTCAGCTATATTTGCAATAGGTGCAGTGGATATTTCCAGTATGAAGTGATCAACGACAATAGCAACTATACAACGTTCTCCTTTCTTTCGCGCTTGCTTTTGTCTAATTCTTGCAAAGTAGACAGTAGTCACTGGTGTCGTCACGTAGTCGCTGACATCATTAACGGTTTAAAAGGTAACACTAGTGTTATCGGATAAAAAAAAGGGACAAAGCCCTCTGCGTTGATCAATCCTTGAGGGATGCGTCATACATTCGACTTCATTAAGCATCGTTTGGAGATGATTGAATGCATATCCGGCCTTTACAATGACTCGCGGTGGCCTACCGATGTATCGAGCCAGTGCTGCTATCCTCCCAGACAAGTCTGGTACCTAGTTGCCGACCCCGCAGGAATGGAAGGCTTGGTGGGCCACGGGCGTAGGGATCAATTCCACGTGTGTGTTGTAGCGCGCCTCCGACCACTGCGCCACATGAGCCCTAGTCTTATCGGAAGTCCACAAAATTGTCCAGCTACTAACTGATTACAATCCATCAGAAGCTCTTGTTTAATCTAATGCTCTGAACTCATAGTGAAGATTGTGTTATTTTTGCTTCATGCTTGTATATTTTTAGCATGACACCACCGTCTATGCACTTTTATCAGTACTGGGTATTGCGAAGAAAGTTGTTCGCTCTGGATATCCACCGTATACGTCAGCAGTGTTTGTCGAGTTATGGATGAATCACACCGACAACCAGCCGTATTTCAAAGTAAAATTATGGATATTGGCATCTCATATTGATCATATTTCACGTAATACGGTTGACTTTAGAGATTACTAAATTGAAATGAGAAAAAGTGAATTGCTATGTATTGATCCATCCTACAGTGGTGTGACAACAATTCGATTCCATTTATAGTAGCTGAAGTTTAGGCAGCATCGCCTTCTTCAGAGCCTGGAAGGGTATAATGATATACAACTTACTACGTCAAACGCTTCAATAACATGTACAAAAAGACGAAAAACTCTATGGGAATTACATGATCAACAGTTTCTCGCAAAGCTCACCGCTTTTTTCGTGATTTCCAATGAGGAAGATTGGAACAGCTGATTGTGGTCGCAGATGGTTGATGACTGCGCCACCCCACATTAGAAATTGATGCGAAGATACGGGCCAGGTCGCGTGTGACCTCTATATTCTTACCTGCTATTCACTGTAGAGTTCTTGGCACTTATCCAAAGAGCCTCAAGAAGTTTGAGCGTTGGTGTTTTAGTCTTCCATGCGATGATAGCGCCTTTTGCATCAAAATCGCCTCCTCTATGCTTTTTGTATCCTATGCGTGCCTAGTGGGGTACTTTGTCTTGCTTTTTGGACCTGTGTCTTCGCATCAATTTCTGATGTGAGGTGGTGCATTCATCAACCATATGCGACTATAATCAGCTGTTCTAATCTTCCTCATTGGAAGTCAGATAAAAAAGCAGTGCTTTTCGAGAAGCTGTTGATCACGTAATTGCCATAGAGTTTTTCCTCCATTCGTGGTGTCGTAGAGACAATTGAGTACACACTTGGCTTATGCAAAAACGAGCGCATACGTGATAATTTGTCAACCCCATGTTTTTTTATCCTCTCAGACAATTTTGCCACTCCGGGAGGGTTGAGGTTTGTGGTTGGTACGCCAACAGCGCCTTGTTGAACCAAAAAGCTCCTCTGTATTGTACCACATCTCTAACCAGTGCGCTACGTCTCCCAATCTCCCCCTCAATTATTAAACTACACTTTCTAATGTCTTCTAATTCTTTGCTGCACTTTGTCGTAAATAGTAAACATAGCGTTCAAACTTGAGTGAAGTTCAGCTGAATATCCAGAAATAAGGAAAACATTAAGTTAATGTTTCTCCTTGAGCAGAAAACACTGCTTCATCGTGATGAAGGCTCCAAAACCGAGCTTGAATTTGTAATCAGAACCGAAAATTTTGACCAGCTTAGTTAGATGGAACTAAATGTACCATCCAGAAGTCGAAATGTTATGGCGAAAAAAATTTGAGGCAAAAAAATGACTGATCAATCTACTTAGCTGATGTACCACAAGGACGAACAAAGTGACACTCTCTATCCTATTACTCCTTTTGTTGACGGTTGTGGAGACTCAGCATATTGCAAATTGGACATCTTCAGAGATTTCGCCGCTTCTACAAAGCCTGACGAGACAATGGAGAAGGTAGGTCTATATATTTGAGACTGACTACTGGTCATTATTATGCTAGGATATTGCAAAACGTGGACTCCGAGCTAGAACAAACTGCGATTACCCTTTCCGGGGGCTCACGTGTTACCCACGGTACCACTAAGGCACGTGCTTTACTGGTCATTGTTACTCCATAGTCCTTTGCCCATGCTTTTGAAAGCCTGTGAAATAGCAGTTATTCGCTGATCTCTGAAGTGGCAGTCGGTCTAAATTGCTCGTGATATCGAGCATATACTCTTAAATTTAATGCTTTTTTCTTGACTGTAACTCTATAACGGGATTAACACCTCGAACTTACTCGGGAAAGAATTTGAAAAAAAAACTAAAATGATTAAGATTGTTTCCGGGTAAAACTGATGATAGCGCTAAAACTAACAATAATAAGAGTAATAATAGTAACGCCGTTGCAGTGGTGTAATGTGGATCCACGCATGCAGGCCAAGTCTTCAACGTCGTCATGGACACTTTCGACTATAGGTGTGGTTTACTTCCATTGGCTCTTTAAAAATATTACCTGTCTTCTATGCATTCCCTTTAATCATCGATGAACTTGAACAGACACCATTAAACGATGCTCGCTCCCATCGCTTAACAGAAAAGGTCAGTGTCACCCACTTTGTTGACGAGTACGACCAGCATCACATTTCTGGCCTAGTACTATTTTTTTTACGACTACTAAGAAAAATATATTGGAAATTTGCCGGGCTCCTGTGCGGTATGAGTTTTGTCCCCGGATGGATTTCGGGACTAGAATGTCACCCCTCTTCTGAGCCTGGGAAACCCTGTTGTAGAGATATCTTGAATTCTTGAATCCTTGAATACTTGAATAATCCGTCCTAACTGGTTGTGCGGGACCCAGCATAATCTCCATTTTTCGAAGACTTTGCTGCTTAAGCCATTGTAGTTTCCTAGAATTCAGCCTGGCCAAAGTCTGACCCAGGTCTTCACCACCATACGCAGTCGCAGTCCTTGTGGATCAGACGGAGATTTGCCACCATGTGACTTTGATACCACGACAATGGTGGGTCCTGGTATTGATTACTCTTAGCTAGGCTTCCTGATGGAATCGCCGGACTCCTTCAGGAGATCCTGTCAGGAGAAGAATCTCCCGCTGTACATCGCAGTCCGACACCCAGGAACACCTCCCAGCCACTATGAGGTGGTAAACCATTGGGAGGTTGTAGAGATATCACCCTCTATAAGTCGCATTTCCTCTTTCAGTAATGAGCAACATCACCCTCTCAGCTAGGTAAGATCATAAATCATGGTGTAAGATGAACATACTAATGAGTTCGACGAAGAATTAAATACTTCAGCATTGCCTCTCTATTTATTGATTGATACCCTTCGCTCAGGGTCGCTTATTGTAAATAGTAACGCCATGAAGGATTAAGCTCTCGGCACTGATCAGTCGGTGAGGGATACACAACGGACTCCATTCGCAGGATCGTAGAGGTGTTTGAATGGATTTTCGTCCTAAACCATGAATTACGTGGCACATCGATGTAACAAGTCAATGGAACTATCCTCCTAAACGGATCTGGTAGCAATTTTCCTTCCCCGGAGAGATGGAAGGACTATAAAGGCCAGAGCTCGTGATCGAATCAACCAGCACGTGTATATAGCAGGGCATCTCCAGCCACTGCGCAACATGCATCCCTATATAATATAATACCTTCAAAAAATTTTTTTGACCATTTTTTCGGTCAGATTTCTACCATAACTTTTCCAGCGTTCGTCGTACTGTCGCGGCTTTGGCTGAACTCGTGAAATTCACGCACTGGACTTCATCAGCTTAAATGGTACTAGCATGTACGAGAAGTCATGAAATAAAAAGTAGAAAAACCGGCGAGAAAATTATTATAAAGTACTTGTTTTACGATTCCACAATGTCGCACTATGAGACGATTCTCACTCGTAAATAACAGAACTCAAAAAATATGATAATAGAGGCAGAGTACACCATCCTCATTTCCCGCTCCTCAGCATACCAGAAGCTCACTTTGATAAGGGGATTAGTATCTATGTTACGTTCTGAGTTTTATTCCAGTTTCGTGCTGTTTCTTTCAGCTTTGTCCGAGCACTAGTGGGATGCTCAGCAATTCCAACAAGCGTTATCAACAAGAAGAAACATCAGTAGATCACTGCATCGAACTAGACATTTTAAGCGACTTAAACAAGATTTTCTTCCTTATGGCTTTCTCCAGAGATGCTATATCCGATGCTGTAATGTCTTCAATCTTCTTCTTGCACGAGTTGAGTCCATTTCCCACAATTTCCCTGTGGAAGGCGATAAACCACCGGCGCGACCTGAAACGGAAAAAAACGTTCAAAGCATCTCAAGCCACTGAAACCGAAATGACTACCAGTTCCTGGACTGCTTAATTTTTTTTGCTGTAAAATTAAAGACACTTGATGGAGTTGAGGCCACTCAAGATCTAACTTTAGTTCAGTACCTTTATTTCATCCATTACCATCTCCTCCACTACAGCTTTCTATTCGGCCACGCCTCGGACTTTCACAGCTGTTGGGCATGGAAAAGGCCATTTCTAAAAAGTGGACCACCAAAATGAGGAAGAGTTCTAAAACAACATTAAACGTTGACCATCTACGCACAAACAGATTTATCGAACAACAAGAAAACCAAGAGCTTAGAACAGGAAACGCATGCCTTTTAAACAAGCCGATCTCTGTCACGGAATTCGGTCCTAGTACTGCAAGTTTGCGCAAATGAGAAGCCGTAACTACTGAAAAACTCTGCTCTAATGAGACCTCAACATTCTTTTTTAGCTCTTATTTTGCTGGATATTTTATTTTGCTACAACGAGTTTTCTTCCATTAACGAAGATCCGAAATTGTAAAAACGCCAGTACAAGAACTAGCCAAGAATTATGCCCATCAAGTGGTTTTGATCTTCTGGTGAATTCTCGCTTAGATATCTAAAAACTGGTAGGTGAGGAAACCTCTTTCTCAATAAAACACTGCACGACGGCTTCCTCCAGTTTCTGTTCTCATAGGAACTGAGCACTCTGTTTGTGTCTACTCACTACTTCATCGATGCCTTCATTTACGATCTCAACCAAATCTGATCGTACAGAGTACATGCTAGAGATGAGCGCCATGATACCAGTAATCATCTACATAGAACGAAAGACAAATATTGGTGGTCAAAAGCTCAAATTTTATCTATATTTCCAACTGGTTACCCAACATCAGTATGTGATATTATTCTGACTATTCTCTATCTTGTATGAAAAGCTATCTGTCCCCTGCATGCGATCATATGTGCCACAGTGACAGCATACATATTACAGAGAACACTATCGTAGATAGCGTAAGCTCTATGACTGCTTAATTTGGCGTGAATCTTCCGATGATATATCAAATGTAGCCTATAATTGTGGTCACCTGTTTATTTAACATGCCCAAAGTTCTTCTGAAAAGCGTCATATTCCAGAAAGAGAGGGAGAGTGCGAAACCTGGGCGACCAGTCGAACATCCTTTTTAAATAAGCTTTCCACTTTCATCTCATTTACTTTCTCAAGACTACCTCAACATGAATTGAAACAGCTCCCCAGTCTGTCTTCTTTGCATGTACCCATGCGCACTGTACCACCTCTATCAAGTCCCAAAAAAATTGAGGCTTGATAGTACTGTCTCCACGTCACACGGAATACAAGCACTATGGTTAGCCATCCTCCATTCTTTGACTCTGCTATAGTTCTCAAGTCCTTCGTGCTTCTCTGCTTCATTTAAAATCCAATTGTTGATCCCTTGCGTGACTGCGCTCACTCATTCCAATCGCCATCTACTTCGGAACTGTTACCAGACCGGACTCATCTGCGGGAGGCTGTTAACATCATAGCTGAGTAATCGAAGAATTTTTTTCATCACGCACATGAATAAGATCACACACAGGTGGTGCCCAGCAACATGGAAGCATCTACGGGAAAATAAACGAATATGTTATGTGATGTGCTAAGTTAGACATTGAAAGGATGTAGGACCGCTGTGGTGAAAGGTTAAGCTCCATATCCATATACGTAGTGTTAACCACTGTCGTTAGCCGAGCACATTACCTTTCAAATCGCTAACGCATTGGAGCCATTCTTATGTAAACGTTCCACAGGGTTAGATTCGTTCCGCTGTTACAACTGTATTATTGTTATCACAGTTTCATTACTAACTTTGAGGACAACACTGTGCTACGAAAACTCCTTCATGGTAAATGATAAGAACACCAAGCATTCTGTACTGAAATAACTTAGACACACCTCAGAACCCCCACTTTCATCAAACTTAGTATCAAGGTATTAGCAACCAGTTATTTCCTACATAGTTGAGCTTCCACGTGCATGCCATAAAAATCTACTCGGCTAACGTTTCGGCACCCTCGCCTTCTTCAGAGCTGCGTTCATCCAAGTCGACGATCCACGGCTAGTCGATATCACGGTATAGATGTTTGTTTTTGAGTCGGATATAGTAGAGTTGGAGCACTGCTCGAATGAGGGAAGTTCAGTTGGCTGCTCCCTCTTTGTACAGGACGGATGTCGCTCGATGCACGGCACAATATAACAACGACAATCTACATCGCAACAGAGACCAGCTGTGAACCATCGACTCGGATCAACGCGTCTCTGTGGAGGGCGAGGGAGCCGGAACGTAAGCGAATAAAGCCTTTATACTAACCCAGTGTTAGGTCAACCATGTAAAAGTTTTTAACTTCGACATAATTTTGTATTTCACTTCTCCACTGTCATCGTTAAGACAATTCTTAGGAATGAATACATCTTAGGTTAAGTTGGTTATATGCTATAAGTCCAAAGTCTAAGCAGATCATTTTCTTGTCAAATGATTAGTTCGAGTTCGCAGCGTCTGCGATAGCACACTCTCTCCTGAACAGCAAACACTTCTTGAAGAAAAGGAGCAGAGATTAACCACAATAGTGGCCGATAGAATGCTTGACAGATTCCGGCGTACATCCATGTTTAAACAAACACATTGTGATTAAATGGAGGTATGAAAATACCGACAAATAGAGAAAATCCACAAGAGATCGTCGCTTTCCCAGTAGTTCCCCAGTTCTAATATGGTAAATTAAAACATCGGCGCTCTAGTTTTCCGATGCCGAATCTTGTACCAGAGACTTGACACGGAATGAATAACAATCTGTGATTAAGCCCAGTAGTCTTCTTTAATAAGTTTTATGAAATCCAGGCCTAAGATTTTTTAGTGAAAGCATCCCGAAAAAGAAAAGATTCGCGAAAGTGACCCACATGCCACTCATTACGCTTTCCATTTTGACAACATAAAAATTTATGCAGTACCTAAGCCCCAAATAGTTCGCATTTTCTGCATAACCATATAATCCACGGATCTCCCTCATATGAGGGATCTCGAGCCGGTTAGTCGCGAGGCTACTTGGAGCGTCCCCAGGCAATGGATAGGGAGTTGATCGCGGACCAAAAGCGACCTTTGCTTCCCTGAAGCGCAGATGGACCCAGGGGATGAACTTTCCCTGATTCTGCTGCGCCAATTTGACACATACTTTCTGTATTTGCTAGGCGTATTCATGCATGCGTGTGTGGGTGCGTTCTCGCTTGTGCGGATTGTATTCTACGAGTCAATTTGGACAAAAGCCTGCAATCAAGTGACAGGGAAGTATATGGGAGGCGGTTAAAAGTCGCCTCTAACAAATAAGCTCCCTATGTCCACTCTGGGGAGAGCCTGGCAAGCTACCCGTGAATACACACAGCCTCCACGTTCAGAGCCCAACAAGCCACACGTAAGAACCAAAAGCTAAAACCAGTAAAAGAAACGGCTCTTATTCCCCTGACCCCAAAAAGAGCTCCCAAATCGGCAGCGGACGAGGACAGAGAGCCTGCTAAAATCTCAGGGCCAACGGAAGCTGCCTGGATTGCAAAGAACTAAGGTGACGATCTGCACCCTACAATGCACGTACACTTTGCATCCGAGTCCTCGATAGAAGACTGCTTCATGCCGGTAAGAAGGATAAGGTACGACGTCATCGACTTGGCGATCAGCAATGTTGTGGTTGTATTTCGCATAATAATAACATGCCATAAAAAGTATAAAAGGCAGAAAATAAAAAGCTAAATATTGTGAATTCAACTACAGCCTCAGCTTAACTGGGTTTAATGCCGATGTGGGCTCCCCAGATCAGTCCCGGTGACGGGTGATTGCTGACGGCACAGATCGATAAGAACTAGCTGAGAGAGACAGGCGAAACGAAGGACCCGCATGGTGTGGTGGTGAACGCGTTACTCCCGAAAGGACAATAGCGCGTTCGTTCCCCCACCGCAAACACCTGCGGTCCGGAGTTTTGCAAATATCTCAGCAATCTTGTGGTTGTATTTCGCATAATAATAACCTGCCATAAAAAGTATAAAAGGCAGAAAATAAAAAGCTAGTTATTGGCTTCGTTGTTTCACAAGGAAGTAGTAAACTGTTCTACTGCTACGCCTCCTCCGGATAAGCCATCGTTGCTATGCGACTAAAATCAAACCTGAACTGCTATTGTGCCTGAAACATCAAACGTAATTGACCGCGTAGATTATAAAGGTTACATCGCGGTAACTAGTGTGCGGCCGCGAGACGACCATGGTATGGACATCAAATACTATTGTTTAGATAGTTAGAGAACTTTTTCCAGAGGAAGTTTCTCTATATTCACGAAACTTTCTGTAGAAGTAGCTCAATCAGACTGTACTAGCTGAGGAACTTTTAAAAACTCTCTCCGAGCACTGTCTCTAGTTCCCTCTGCTAAAGTCCCACTTACTACAGAAGGGAATGTAAGGAAAACTATTGGACATCGAGATAGTGCTACAGTGCCTCCGCATTCCGCTAGCTCTGTCTCCCAGTGTCCCAGCTCCAGTGTTTCATCGTCATGCCCAGCCTCCTTCAAGAGTTTCACTCATCCTTATCTCAATTTCGATCCCTGCGCGTCCACTCAGCTAGCCATCACCAGATTGTGTATACTGTATCGTTGTTGTTGCTACAAACAGATATTTATAAAGGCTTGAGATTGTTTCCCTATGCCTACGTGAAAAAAGCCCTTCATGGCGAACTCTTACAAAGTCGAGCACTCTACTACGAGTTAGTAATTATTCTGTGTCGAAGACTGACGCGAAGTCTTATACTCCACTGCACCAAATAATACAATTTGACGACATTTTGATAGCACGGGTGTAGTGATCGATTATCGATTATTCAGCATTGGCTCGCTTGTTCAAGGAGCAAGCGAAAAGCACTAACAGAAATAAGGAAGGAAAAGAAGTTAAAAGAAAATAAAACGAATTTCTGCGCACATCAACTCACATGTGTTTCACGCTAAACGGAGAAGTGGGTGGTTTCAATGGATCAGTGTTTGGAACGATAACGTGCATGACATGCAATAGTAGTTGATGCCGCCTATGTGAATACATAGATCAGTAAGTGGATTTTTACGTGAAGTAAAAGAGCAGGATTCAGATGACAACTATAGCAAAGATCTCAGTGAATGGAAGAGTGTCCAAAATGATATTGGATCCACTATTTTTTTCACGGGAAGGTATTATGTAAAATACAACCACCGTGGTCCTGAGATATTTGCGAAAGCTTAAACCATAGGCCGGATCTGAACCTGCGATAACCCTTTCCGGAGACTCACGTGTTAGCCACTGCACCAAAAAGGGCTGTTGATTTGGTTCTACTTCTCAGGCAGTTTTTTTAACCCTAAAGGTGCCATTAGCATTCACCAGTAAAACGGAAGGGTCGGAAAAGTGCAAATCGGCATTGAATCCAGTTTCGTTGAGGCTATGGTTGAAATCACGGTGTTCAACTTTTTATTCATTGCGTACTATTTTTTTTCACAGTACGGTTCCCCTGTCATCTGTAGTCCCGTTGATCGTCGAACGACTCGAGCGGGCGCCATTAAGTCTTTCATTTCCCCCTGTCGTGTGCTAGAGTAGCCCAATGGGTTCTGCTCGCTCTAGGGAGTCGTCGAGCACCATATCTTTTTTCTAGGCTTTTCATGGAGAACTCTGACAATCGGACCAGTGGTCTTTCCCATTACAATGTCCGCATGATATTCTCGAGGGTGGTGGTAAATAACTTTGGTGGAGAAGGAATTTGAAATTTGAAATTTACTGACATCGGCGCAGTCAATCTGTTAAGCATTGTGATTTCGACCACAGCATCAGTTTAGCTAGGGTCCTACACCGATCCATGCTTTCTAGAGCACTCCTCGAGTGATTGCTGATGGCACTGTTAAGGTAGAAAGGTGGCTGATAGACTAGTAGATGTAGGGCCTCGGTAGCGCAGTGGGCAAAACGCCAGCCTCCAGAAAGTCTCAGCATCACTATGACTAATACTGCCTATATTTCATCTGACATAGGAGTAGTTAGTAATATAAAGCTTCGTGTTTCTCAGACAGCACCGTATGGTAGAGCTGATTCACCTCACGAAAGCACATCAGAGAAAGATAGACTAGAGAGCTGACTCAATTCGTATTCAGATAGCCGTGATAAAAGTGCATCAGATAAAAGTGGAAATACTGTAGTCAAGTCGAAATACCTATCACCTGTAGTACCGTTGGAGTGACTCGAGCGGGCGCCAGTAAATCATCCATTTTTCCCTATCGCGTGCAAGAGTAGCCCAGTGGGTCCTGCTCGCTCTAGGAACACGTCGAGCATCATATCTTTCTTTCAGAGTTCTCACGAAAAACTCTGACCATCGAGTCGGTGGTCTTCCTGCAGTACGTTTGACATCCCGAGCAATCCAGTCACTAACGGCTCCTGTCCAGCGGTTGTCATTTATACGCATTACGTGTCTGGCCCACCTTATCTTCGGCTTTTCGCCGTACAAAACGCCATCTTTGAATTTTGATCGTTGACGCAGGTCAGAGCTTCGGGTCCCATCTCTTACTTGTGTGAAACGGGGTACTCCTAGCATTGTCCTTTCGACTGCGCGTTCAATAACGCTGTGTGATCTACCATCCTGCTTACCCAGCGACCAGGTTTCTGACGCATATGTTAGGGCAGGAAGTACCGTTGAGTCGAAAAGGTGGGCACGGAGTCGGGTGCTGTTTGTCCTTTTCACTACATCTTCGATGTTCTTGAAAGCTCCCCAAGCCGCTCGTTTCCTTCTGCTCAGCTCTGGAGCTAAGTCGTTCAATATGTTGATTTCCCTACCTAGATAGACATAACTGAAGCATTCGGAGATACTCGCTCCGTTGAGCGTGAAAGGGGCATACGAAACCAATCTGCTGCTCATGAACACCGTTTTGTGAGATTTAGTCGAAGACCAATCTTTCTGCATGCTTTATGAAAATCGGCAAGCATACGTTCTGCATTGCTAATGTTTGGTGTTATAAGGACGATGTTATCAGCGAAGCGAAGATGGTGTAACTGTCGGCCATCGATTTTCACTCTCATATTATCCCATTCCAATGTTCGCATGACGTTCTGGAGGGTGGCGGTAAATAATTTTGACGAGATGGTGTCGCCTTGTCTAACCCCTCTTTTGACATCAATGATAATATCGTTGTGGAAGGGTGATATCTTGGTTGTGAAATTTTTGTACAGCTCACGAAGAATCTTTATGTACTGACTAGGGACTCCTTGACTATCAAGGGCTTCCATGACTGCTTCTATCTCAATTGAATCAAAGGCCTTCCTTAAATCGATGAAAGTGAGATAGTGCGGTCTTTTCGTACCCCTGCGATACTTCAATGAGTCTTGTTATCGTGTGGATGTGGTCCATCGTACCAAATCCTTTTCGAAACCCTGCTTGCTTACATAGCTGTCCTTCGTCCAGTGCTCTGTCAATGCTGTTGGATGACTCGAGTGAAAAGTTTGTAGACGAAAGACAGTAAGCAGATTGGACGATATTTGCCAATGTCGTGTAGGTCACCCTTCTTTAACAACATCACGGTCTCGCTGGTCTTGCACTGATTAGAGAGGATTGTGATAGACAGTAAATAAAAAGTTAACAGAAAAATCAAATTAACATCGAAGAGAAGAGTCTTGGTTATTTCTTGCATTGTAGTTTCCTAGAATCTGGATACGACCGGGATTCTTGGAGAAGAACTTATTGTAATCGTAAAACATTCCACAATACAAAAGATAAAGAAGAACAATGACGTCTCACTACAGCACAGTTTCCTCAGTTTCCGAAAACTGGAAGAGAACTTAGAATATATCCTATGTGTAAAACAGCCATCATTTTGTAAGATGAAAATCTCTTATCAAGAAATCAGGAGTCGATATTCAATTCCCGATAAGGTTGAAGAGCGGGCAACTGAGATAAGGGGATTCCACTTTAGTTATCACGGTTCTCACCCCTGTGACCTTTGAGTGAGAATCGCCTCATGGTAGTAACACTAGGAAATTGAAGAAAGACCACTTTATAGCGATTTTTTATTAATTTTTTCACTCTTTGAACGATAATTTGTTGTAGGTGCTGATATCATCTCTTCCGATGAAGTCCCGTATCCCAATTTAACACGTCCGCCATAGCCATGACAGTAAGTCAAACGCTGGAAAAAGTTGTAATTGGGAACCGACAGGAAACAAAGTATAAAGGGTAAAGCTCTGGGCGTTGATCAATCACTGAGGGATGCGCCGTGCATTCGACTTCATTAACCATCCGTCAGAGGTGACTGGATTCATATCTGGCTTTTACAATAATTGCGGTACCCTATCGATATATCCACCCCTGCATTCCTTCGAGACAACTCTGGTACCTATTTGTCGACTCCGGAAATATGGAATGCCTGTTGAGCCACGGGTGCGGGGTTGATCCCATATGTGCATTGCAGGGCGCCTCCAACCACTACCCCACTTGCGCCATTCGACAGGAGATATTTCAAATAATTTTTTGAAAGTATTATACTTCATAGGGGGTGCAAATTGCGCTGTGGTTAGACATTTCCTGCTATATACATCTGCTGGTTGATCCAATCCCGCTCTCTGGGCATGTAGTCCTTCCATCTCTCCGGGGAAGAAAAATTGCTACCAGACCCGTCTGGGAGGGTAGTTGAATTGACGTAATACATCAGTGTGCCCCTCGTAGTTCTCTATATAGAACAAAAAATGCACTCAAACACCTCTACGATTCTACGAATGGAGTCCGTTGCGTATCCCTCAGCGATTGATCTATGCCGAGAGCTTAATCATTCATGGCGCTACTATTTCTTACTTTGATTATTTCCGAGTTTCACCATTAACTAAAGATATCGAAAGACTTTTCGACCCATCGTATTAAACTCTGATTGGTCCTTAAACCGTGTGCGCTATAGTAAATTTCGAAGCGATTAACAATAGGTGACCTTGGGCGAATGATATCAATCAATGAATGGAGAGTCAGTGAAGAGGTATTTAATTCTTTGTCCAACTTATAAGTATGTCCATCTTCTACAATGATTTAGGGTCTTACTGTGGCTGAAAGGGTAATCTTGCTCATTAACGGATGACGAAATGCGATTTATAGAGGGTGATATCGCCACAGCAAGGTTTCCCAGGCTCGGAAGAGGTCTGTCATTCCCATCCTGAAGTTCACACACGGACACCCTTACCGCACAACAAGCCGACAAATTTCCAGCGCCTACATTTTTCCCTAATAGTCGTGAGAAATGACATTAGACCAAAAGTGTGGTCTCGATTGTATCCCTCTCACTGTCCTTCTCTGTTAAGGAGCGGGAGTGACTATCGTTAAATGGTGTCTGCACCAGTTCATCGTTGATCAAAGGGAATGCATACTAGGCAGGTGATATTTTTTAAAGAACTATTGGAAGCAAACCACACCTATGGTCGGAAGTGCCCATGAGGACGTTGAGCACTTGCGCTGCATACGTGGATCCACATCACACCACTGCAATGGCATTATTATTATGATTATTATTACTATTGCTGCTACTATTATTATCATTATTGGGCGCATATGGCGCTGTCGTCGGGAGGGCGCCCTGCAACACACACGTGGAGTCGATCCCCGTGCTGTGGCCCACAAACCTACCATCCCTCAGGGGTCGGCAACTAGGTACCAGACTTGTCAGGAGGATAGCAGCACTGGCTCGATACATCGGTAGGCCACCGCGAGTCATTGTAAAGGCCGGATATGCATTCAATTATCTCCAAACGATACTTAATGAAGTCAAATGTATGGCGCATCCCTCACGAACTGATCAACGCTGAGAGCTTTATCCTTTACCCTTTTTTTAATTATTGTACAGATTTCCCTCAAAGAGGGATTTCACGCTGGTTAGTCACAATTCAACGTGGCGTCCTCACCATAATCCCGAGCAAAAGTGGCCTTTGCTTCTCTGAGACGCAAGTGGACTCAGTAGATGGACTCACTGTTTCTGCTGCGTAGATTTGGCAAATACCTTCTGTATTAACGAGGGCGTATTCATGATGCGTGGGTAGATGTGTTCTCGTATATGCGGACTGTATTCCACAAGTTACATCTGCCAAAAGCCTGTGATCAAGCGACAAGCAAGTATATAGGAGGCGGTTAGGGAGTCGCCTTCAACAAATAAGGTCCATGTCCACTCTGGGAGAGCCTGGCAAGCTACCCGTCAGTACACCCAGCCTCCAACATTCAGAGCTCAGCAAGCTATACGCGGGTATCAAACAGCTAAAATTAGTAAAAGAAACAGGCTTCCCTTCCCCTGACCCCGTAAGAGCTCCTAATTCGGCAGCGTTGTGTAGGACGAGTACGGAGAGGCTGCTAAAATCCCAAGGTCATTCGAAGCTGCTTAAATCGCAATGGACTGATCTGACCTACAATGCACGTACACTTGCATCCGAGTCCTCGATAGAAGACTTGCTCATGCAAGCAAGAAGGATAAGGTGCGACGTCATCGGCTTGGCTGAGACGAGAAGACGCCACCCATTCAACACCGTCTATGACACTGGAGAAGAACAGTTCCTCGGAACATGCGACACTAGAGGAGTCGGCGGCGTCGGCATTCTCGTCAACGCGAGTTTGTCCATGAACATCGATTCATTCGTAGAGATGTGAGCTCAATACCGCGTTTGGCAATCTTCGTTGTTAACGCGTCTATATTAAACTGTGATGAAGAAGAATTCGAAGCGTTCTATATGGAGTTGGAGAAGCTCTACAGAGAATACTATACATTCTTTAAGGTCATCATTGGAGATTTCAACGCTACGATTGGACCAAGGAGAACGTCTGAAGAACGTCACATTGGGACCCATGGATTAAAACGGAACGAGCAGGGTGAGCGGCCGTCTGAGCTTATCATGACGACAGACACTATCCATGGTAACTCGCAATTCAGAAGCCCCACCGTCAATAACGAAATAGGCCACGTCACAGTAACTAGAAGGCTTTGCCTAACCGATGTCGCTGTTGTCCCAAAATCTTGCACGCAGTCAGACCACCGCCTTCTTCGTACAGGATTTCCCTTCTCGCGGAAAAGGGAAGAGCCCATTGTAAACTAGGATTTACTCAGTTCATCAGCCAGTTGTTGTAAGGATGCCATTCCCAATAACATCGACGAGGAGTAAGATCGTCCCACTTAACATCTTTAAATTAGCGCTATGAAAGCTGAGGGTTTGAAAGTCAGTAAGAGCAGTCTGTCTCCAGAAACATTAGAGCTAATACGCTAGCGTGGAATCGCACGAGCTGCAGGCAACCGGCAAGTCACGTCCGAACTTACAAAACAGTGGAGAAAGGCTACACAAAAAGATCTTAAAAAGGGAGGAGCAGCAGCTATGGTCGGATCTGCGTAGGCTGGAAAGATCATTCTCAAAGCCCTCCGAAGTTTTGCCAATTGCAAAGCCAAGTGGATAGCAACCCCTACGCCCAGACGGAACAGTTACAGCTTTTAGAAAGGCAAGGGAAAAAAATCAATCACGATTACTACTCGGGTTTGTTGAATAGTCACGTCCTTCCTTGCTATTTCGCACAACCGGTTCTCCTTCCATAATCTGATTGAAAAAAGTACAACACCAGGTCCGGAGAGGATGAGATCTAAACACCTGAAGAACCGTCCACCAGTCCTCATATACACACTGGTTCAGCTCTTCACACATTACCTCACTGAATGGAGGTTCCCACTCAATGGAGGACCAGCAAGACCGTGATTTTGTTCAAGAAGAGCGACCTACACGATATCGGCAACTACCGCTCAATCTGCCTGCTGTCTGTCGTCTACAAGCTCTTCACTCGAGTTGTCCTATATAGGGGTTGACAGACCTGTCAACGATTTAAAACCTCATCGTGGCTTGGAGGTGTTCCTAGGCGTTGGAGTGCGATATACAGCGGAGTTGTTCGTCCCCGCGACAGGGTCTCCCAAGCTGAAAAGGAGTCCGGCGTTTCCATCAGAAAGCCTAGCTAAGAGTAAACCAATACTAAGATCCACCACCGACCTGGCATCAAAGTCGCATGGTGGGAAATCCCCCTCTGATCCACAAGGGCTGCGACTGCCTGTCGTAGTGACGACCTGCAGCAGACTATGACGAAGCAGTCCTCGGGATTCCAGGAGACCACAATGGCTTAACCAGCAAATCTCCGAAAAATGGTGATTTTGCTGGGACCAGCACAACTAGTGAGGACGAGCCGTTCAAGTATCAAGTAAGTAAGGGCTGACAGATCACGACATTAAAGACATCCATGTTAGCCATTGTGCAGAAGCAGTGTTTCGAAATGGATTTAATATGATGGACCACATCCACATCACAGCAGGACTCACTAAAGTATCAGGAGAGTACAAGAGGTCGCTCTATCTCACTCTCACCGATTTCAAGAAGCTATCTACCTCAACTCGATGTTTTTCTTCGATAAGCAGACACGAGGTTATTATTACAGAATTTATTAGGATACAATAGCTGACGTTTCGGCGGTTTCGCCTTCTTCAGAACCTGGGAAGGTCAAAGTGAGATGCGATCTACTCAGCCAAACACTTTCATAACCCTAGCAGATAAAACATAACACATAAATTTGCATTCGAATAAGAAACAGCTTCATTTAAACACCCACTGTTTATTCGTTGCAAGTATTCCAATTAGTTGGTGGATAACAGCCGCACAGAGTAAAACATGGGCGAGGACTGTGCCTGTGTCAGGTTATTGGATCAGCCTGAGGTATGGCGCCAGGTCACGCGTGATGACAAGACACTCCTCCTTGCGGTTCATCACTGGATTTTTGAATTAATCCAAAACGCTTCAAGAGTTTTACGCGCTGATGTTTTCGATTCCTGCGTGAGCATAGTGACTCCCACTTCAAAATCTTCTCCGTTGTGTTCCTGCATCCTATGCGCGCCTAGTGGAATGTTTTGTTTTAATTTAGATTTACCGACTAGGTGTTCTTTTATGCGGACTCAAAGCGGTCTATCTGTTTCGCCAACGTATTCGTCCCCGCACGCTTTACAAGAGATCAGATAGACTGTACCCAAACTCATGCCATCACCATCTCTACCGTTAGGGCAAACTATGCAGTTTTCGTTGTGCATAGACGTTCATATAGGCGGTTACGAACTAGCTGGCGTCTTAGAGGGTCCGATGGTATTTCTATCACTCTAACGGATTTCTCCAGACCGGCCCTTATTAAGCAACGTTTAATGGCCGCACCTGTTTCGTTTGAAATAAAGGGCAAGAGGAACAGAGCCTTGTTTTCGCTAGAATTATCGTTTTGGGGGCGTGGTTCTTCCTCTATGCCTATGCCCAAAAGCTACAGTTTCGTAACCATTTGAAATGGCTATTGCACACGCTGGTGGCGGTTCTAAATTGTAAAATTCTGAAAAAAAATTCCGAATCTAAATTAAAACAAAACATTCCACTAGGCGCGCATAGGATGCAGGAACACAACGGAGAAGATTTTGAAGTGGGAGTCACTATGCTCACGCAGGAATCGAAAACATCAGCGCGTAAAACTCTTGGAGCGTTTCGGATCAATTCCAAGAATTCAAGGATGAACCACAAGGAGGAGTGTCTTGTCATCACGTGTGACCTGGCGCCGTAGCTCAGGCTGATCCAATGACCTGACACACGCACAGTCCTCGCCCACGTATTGCACTGTGCGGATGCTCTCCACCAACTAAATGGAATACTTGCAACGAATAAACGGTGGGTGTTTAAATGAAGCTGTTTCTTATGCGAATGCAAATTTATGTGTTAAGTTTTATCTGCTAGGGCTATGAAAGTGTTTCGCTGAGGAGATCGCATCTCAATTTGACCTTTCCAGGCTCTGAAGAAGGCGAAACTGCCGAAACGTCAGCTATTGTATCCTAATAAATTCTATAATAACAACCTCGTGTCTGCTTATTGAAAGAACATCGAATTATCAATCAATGCCGAGGTTGACAGAAAGTCGGTCTTGGGTATTTGACTCAGTTTAGACAGAAGCAGTCATGGAAGTTCCTTACAGCCGAGGCGGGTCTACTGGGTACCCAAAGTTTCCTCGTGAGCAGTATAAAAAACTTCACAACCAAGATATCACCATTCTCTACATAAACATTGATGTAAAAAAGAGGGGTTAGATAAGGCGATACCATATCGCCAAAATTATTCACCGTCACCCTCGTGAATGTCATGCAAACATTGGAATGAGACAATATAGGGGTGAATATCGATGGCCAGCAATCACACCATTTATGCATTGCTTACGACATCATCCTTAGAATACTAAACAATAAGCAGACAGAACGAATCGCTGTCAAATTGATAACGCTTGTAGGAAGATTGCCCTTCGACTAAATGTTACAAAAAACTATGTTCACGAGGAATGGATTGGTTTCATATGCACCATTCACGCTCTACGGAGCGAATATCTCCGAATGGTCCATTTATGTCTACCTTCCTCTGGAAATCTTCATAATTAACGGCTTAGCACCAGAGTCATGTAGAGAGAAACAAGCGGCTTAGGGAGTCTTCAAGAGCATCCATGCTATAATGAAGAGGACAAAAGAACACCCGACTCCGTGCCCACCTTTCCTACTCAACGGTACTTCCTGCCCCTAATGTATGCGTCAGAAACCCGGTCGCTGCGTAAGCAGGATGAAAGATTACTTAGCGTTATCGAACGCGCAGTCGAAAGGGCGATGCTAGGAGTATCATGTGTCACACAAGTGGGAGAAGGAAGCCCGACCTGCGCCAAGAATCGAAAGTCAATGCGGTTCTGCACACCAAACTTTGGAAGATATGGTAGGCCGGACACGTAAGGCGTATGAACGATAACCGATTGACAAGAGCCGTTAATGAGTGGATTCCTCGCGTTGTCGAACGTAGTGCATGGAGACCACCGACCTCATGGTCAGACTTCTTCTCGAAACCCGAAAAAGAAGAAAGGGATAATGCTCAACGAGTCTGCGCAGCGAGCAGAACCCTCTGCGCCGATCTTGCAAGCGACAAGGAAAAATGGAAAATTTGCGCCCATTCGAGTTACTCGATGCTCAACAGAACTAAAGGTGATGCAGGTAGTGCTACATATTATTACTTATTACAATTATTCGTACTACGCATAAATCAGTAGAAGGTCCAGTTGATGAAAAATCCATGGTGCGAAGGCGAACAAATCGAATTGGATGGTTCTCTCATTGCAGAGCCCACTTCGTGCTTATTGCTTAGGCGATCAATGAACAAAAAAAGTGGAAGCTTTGCAGGTGTTCGCACAACTCGTGAAGACGGTCCGTCCAAGTATAGAAGCAAGCAAGCAGTATTACTATTATTTCAAAACCGACTTTCCGTTAACCTCAGTATGACCAATGCAGATGTAAGCTTATCAAAGAAAGATTACATAATATTATCATTGTCATTATTACTATCATTACTATTATCGATGTCATTATTGTTATTGTTATTGTTATCATTTTCTAATGAAGGCAATTTTATTTAGGCTTAGCCTTAGGCTTAGCCTCCAGCTTTATAAAATTCACTTATACATTCTTTCCTTGATGAGCTTACACGAGGTTGATAAATATATTTATTTTCAGCTAACGTTTCGACATCTTCGTCTTTATCAGAGCCAATGATCCGAGTCGATGGTCCACGCTTGTTATTCATCTCGACGTGGCGGCTTCGCCATCGTGTCGAGTCATGTCTTCCTCAGCGGGCCATCTCCTCGAATCATAATACATACTGATTGGTCACACCGAGGTTAAAGGAAAGACGGTTTCGAAACATAACTAAAACGATGCTGAGATATTTGCAAAACTCCGGGACCGCAGGTGTCTGCGGTGGGGAAACAGACGCGCTATTGTCCTTTCCGGGGAGTAGCGCGTTCACCACCACACCATGCGGGTCCTTCGTTTAGCCTGTCTCTCAGCTAGTTCTTATCGATCTGTGCCGTCAGCAATCACCCGTCACCGGGACTGGTCTGGGGAGCCCACGTCGGCATTAAACCCAGTTAAGCTGAGGCTTTTTAGTTATAATCACAATGCTTACCGTTTTATTTACTGCCTACTATTTTTAATGGCAGGGTACAATAACTATAACTAACTAAAAGTTTAAAGATTACAACTAAAAGCCTCAGCTTAACTGGGTTTAATGCCGATGTGGGCTCCCCTGATCAGTCCCGGTGACGGGGTGATTGCTGACGGCACAGATCGATAAGAACTAGCTGAGAGACAGGCTAAACGAAGGACCCGCATGGTGTGGGTGAACGCGCTACTCCCCGGAAAGGACAATAGCGTTCGTTCCCCACCGCAGACACCTGTGGCCCGGATTTTTGCAAATATCTCAGCATCGTTGTAGTTATATTTCGCATTGTACCCTGCCATTAAAAATAGTAGGCAGTAAATAAAACGGTAAACATTGTGGTTTCGAAATAGTTTTATAATGTTTTTTAAGCTCCCATTCAGGTATATCTTAGTTTTTAACCACGTTAAAAAAAATTATAACAAAGAAATAGCTTTCAAGTTACGAGCTTGAGCCCGGCCTCATGACTAATTTATAGCCACTGTAATTTCGTAGATCGGTGAACAACCGTTTTTTCGTTAGCTTTTTAAAAAGCACAAACAAAGGACTACACATTAATAATGGCAGTCAGTTCCAAAGTATGTTTGCTTACCGTCTCCAATGGCTCGTCAGGCTTCGTAGAAGCAGCAAAATGTCTGAAGATTTCCAATTTGCAATAGGTTGCCTTTCCACATGCGTCAATAAAAGGAGTGATTGGATAGAGAGTGTCAGTCTGCGCATTCTTGTGGTACAACAGCTGAATAGATTGATTAGCCAGTTTTTTTGTTCCGGATTGTTGTGCCATAGAAATTCCACATTTGGTCCATACTAATAACCGCATATAGATGTGCCATTTAAATTTTTCAAGTTCTATTAATACGTTCAAACACGGTTTAAGAGTGTTTAACACGAGAAAGCAATGTTTTCTACTCATGAAAAACTCTAACCTAATGCTTGCTCTATTTTTGATACTTAGCTCAGCTTTACTCAGGATAAAAAGAGATAAAGCTTTCGGTGTTGATCAATCTCTGAGGGATGCGCCATGCATTCGACTTCATTAAGCATCGTTTAGAGATGATTCAACGCATATCTGGCTTTTTACAATGACTCGCGGTGGCCGGCCGATGTATCGAGCCAGTGCTGCTATCCTCTCAGACAAGTCTGGCACCAATTTGCTGATCCCGAAATGATGGAATGCTTGGTGGGTCATAGGCGCGGGAATCGATCCTGTGTGCATTGCAGGGGCCTCCGACCACGGCGCCAGAGGCTTTACTCAGCACAGCGAACAATGTACCCGAACTATTTGTGATAAAGTGCGGTGTAAAGAAATTATGAGCAATCCAAAAAATTTTACTTGTTATTTAAAGACGGATGTAATGGGCTGATTACAGATGTTCTACAACAGAAAAATAGTTTCTGGTTCAATATGCCGCTGTTGTCAAATCAACCAACGATCTCATCCTTCTTGGAAGGATAAATTTGTCCGATAAGATCCAAAACGTTCACTTGGTAGTCCGTCACGTACTCGACAGTTAGTGCACAGGCCAAACATTCGCTCGATTACCTCTGCGATGCTGCGAATGAAACCAAATTCATGGGTCACCCCAATGGGATAGATCACCACTTACCAGTTTACCTCTTCTGATTCCAATTTAGTAACCTCTAAAAAGTAGGTGAATTACACAGTATTACATGAAACATGACCAAAATGAGATGCAGATGTCCATAATTTTACTTTGAAATACGGCTGGTTGCTGGTGTGATTGATCCATAACTCGATAAACACTGCTGATGTATACGGTGGATAGCCGCCGGGCTGAACGACTTTCTTTGTAATACCCAAAACTGACAAAAAACGCATTGACGGTGGTGTCATGCTGAAAATTTACAAGTGTTGAGCAAAAATAGCAATATCTTTCTTATGAGCTCGGAGTATCAGATTAAACAAGCAACAAGTAATCCAGTTTAATCTCATCCCTAAGGTTTGATTGATTGCCATCACTTAGTAGCTGGGATATCTGCCGAAAGCAGTGGTGCTATTTTTCAAACCGTTGAAAACTTCAGAGACTATGTAACGATATCAGTGGTAACTGTCTACTCTGGAACAATTGTAGTAATGCAAGAGCGATTAGAGAAAAAAAAGAGGGCCCTATAATCATCATTGTCGTTGTCATCGCATTCGACCTCATATCCAAAATAGCCAATGGCTGCACCTACCGCTGAATTTCGCTGAATGTCAGCAGTTATAAGATTGCTTAATATTTTTTGGAGCTGTACTAACGTCCTCGGAGGCGGGTGGCACAGTGATAGTGATGCCTATTATCACTAGCATGGTGCTAGTTCGATTCCGCTCCGGGCAAACTAAGCCTCCGATCCTTCCGAGGTCGGAAAATTTGGTACCGGACTTGTCTAGGAAGAAGTCGCTCTCTCCAATCCAGTTGGAAACGCTCCAGCCGGGCTATCTCAGGGCTCTAGGTAGAATTGCTTGAGCAGCATTCTACAAAATTAAAGACGAAATGAAAATCCTCAAGCAGCAGCAGAGGTCACACGCAAAGTTGGAAGATCCTCTTGGACGCTGGATGCAAGAGAACGAATTGAAAAACTGAATGTGAGAAGTGCTGGGATCCGCACAGTAGGCGTGAAGAAGGATCAAATAAAATAAAATAAAAATGAAAAAAAACTAACGTCGCTCGCAAAAAAAATAAGGACAACACACCGCGGAATACACGAAGTACTTAAGCGGCTTAATCCATTTGCATATGGGGCTAGCACGGTTCATACAGTCGAGTTTCATATTCATGCGCGCGTTGATATCGTTGAACAACGAACCACCTCGGATCTTCCTCATTTCCAGGCCAATGTCGAGATTATTTATCACTACAGTCTCATCTGAAGAACGAGAAACAATATCGCGTGGAGATCATATAGGTGCTTTTTAAGACTGACACAACAATGAAGTAATTTACGACGCAAGTTATAGATACACTCCATGAGGTGTAATAACTTCATCGTGGGTAGGTAATGCTTCTCCTTATTCGCCAATCACGGTGTGGAGTTCTTTCATCAAAAGGGATAATCAAGCTGGTGCGACCAATATGTCTCTTCGAAAACTCAGCTAAGAAAAAAACATATTTTAAGCTTACGTCGATACCTGTGCCGGCCTTCATGCAGGAGAAGTGCGTTATACAAAACGTACAGTTCTCTTCATATTCGTCAAAAGCAATTGAATCGTTTTGCTGAGCGATAAAAGCGAGTGTTATTTACTAGTAGGTATTTTTGCGGTCCATTCCAACGGCTTACCGCTTCATCGTGGCTGGGAGGCGTTATTGGGTGTCGAAACGCGATATACAGCGTGGGATTCATTTCCCTGCAAGGGTCATCTAAACTGAGAAGGAGCCCAGCGTTTCAATCACGAAGCCCAGCTAAGAGTAAGCCAATACCAGGATCGACCACCGTCCTGCTCTCAAATTGGTCGCATGATGGCAAATCTCATTCATATCCAGAAGGGTGACAACTACCTGTGGTGGTGACGACATGGGGCAGACTTTGGCCAGGCTGACCTCGGGACTCCAAGGAAACACGGTGGCCGAGCCAGCAAAACTCCGAAAAATGGAGAATATGGTGGCGCCTGCACAACCAGTGAGGACGGGCCGTCCAAACATCCACGTATCAAAGTATTTATGGGTTCTCAGGCATTTAACTGGATTAGACCGAAATAGAGAGCCCAATGGTGGTACTGTTGGACGTGTTTCGTGTTTCGTTGCTTCATATCTAGTTTTATTAATGCAAAGTTATTTTCTTTTGAAAAAAATGTTGCTGAACAAGTGGAAATAAGTCAGCAAAATGAGCCACGGAAATGCCACCATATTGTCAATTTTATAATTTTGATCCCGCATAGCAAAAATTTACGGTGTTAAATCTACTAAGCAGTAAGTCTTCAGATTAATGGCTACTTTGCACCGAGTTCTCACCAAATAGGCCATTTTCGTAGGCTACAATCTGATTTAACACATCATCAATCCTGTTGTAGAGATCGTCCGTAAACCATTTATTTTTTGCTCTTAGCGTCTCGTTCTTGTGGATTTGCTGTAACAGATAGTTGTTTAATGAAGAAACAACCAAACTTTGTATTTCTAAAAGACTAAATTTTTTTTAGCCTCTGCATGCGTAACCAACCCCTTATTGCATTCAGGGAGTTGGATGAGGTTGTTATCAAGTGCCCTTCATTCTTGTTAAGGTTTCTGCTCCTCTATCTTCTTCAAAACTGCAGCGATTAAAATCAGATGCTCGCAGTAGTTGTTTCCATGTGGATCTTAGTAGTCGATTCGAGTCAAATCATGTGGATCGGAACACCGTATGAAACAAACACTCGTTGGTGAAGCCGTCGAAACGTTAGCCACAATAAGGATTTTCTGGCAGTGACCTCGTGTAACTCCGGGAATGCAGCAAAGTATTGAGCTCTGTCTGTTATTTGTTCCACTCTTCATGGCAAGCTTTGTAAATTGTAGATTTCTGGGTCATACTTCGTATACCATACTTTTTTCATCCCACCATTTCTAGAACAGGAAATTGTTTTTTATATTTTGGTGTTGATTGTCTCCCATAGTAGAGATGTTGGAAGAATATGTTGTATAATTTTTAAGCCTTCCATCCCTCCGGGGTCGGCAAATAGGTACCACGCTTGTCTGGGAAGATAGCAGCACTGGCTCGACGCATCGATAAGCCACTGCGAGTCATTGTAAAGGCCAGATATGCATTCAATCACCTCCAAACGATGCTTGATAAAGTCGAATGCATGGCGCATCTATCAGGGGATTAATCAACAGCGAGAGCTTTACCCTCCATTGTTTTTTTATGAACCGACGTCATATAATGTAACGAAATCCGTCAGTTCTTGCAATCGATTTGTTCTCCCTCAGCGATCATCTGCGAAGATCGTCGCTTTGCGTGCTAGCTAGGCTGCTGCTAGAGGATTTCTTCTTTACTACGAACACTTTTGAATCCTGCTCGAGTCGATCTTAACTGGAATCCTGGAATATTCGTGCTATAATGCTCCGCGTCGTGGACTGAAGTGAGCCGGTCCCAGACAAGTCTGGTTGCAATTTCACGATCCCGAAGGGAGAGGAAGCTGAGTGGGTCCGCAGCGGAATCCAACCAGCTCCTCGGCTACTTCGACCTTAATCGTAAAGGACGGTGTCACAGGAAGAACAATTAGGTAATAATTAAATACGACTACAAAATGGTTCACAGAAAACGCATGGCTTAGTGGAAAAATGAACGAGTTTTCAATGATCTCTTCACTGTCGACTACACCATATGAAAAGCGGTAGCATTCACTAAGCACAACGAAATCTTGCGGGAAAAAACGGCGCGGACGCTGGAATTGGCGAATTCGAAGCGCAACCACAGACAATGTCTACCCGATAACTTTGAGATTAATTTTACTTCAAAAAGTGCTTCCAGCGTTCTGCTACGAAATTAAGATTCGAGAAGACCATATGAATTCATGAAATGAATTCTTTCTGAAACCAACAAAGTGTACAAACATCGGCCTTTGAAACACAACTGGCACATCTGTCCTGAGGACAGGTCAGAATACGCTGTTCATGTCTTCGAAAAAATAAATTAGCTTCGAAATTCAGGTGGACAAACTGTGGTGAAAAGTGTTTACTATGGATTGGTAAGAGAAACGAGCTCGAATAACGGCATATTGCATTTGAGATTTTCAACAAATATGTGGGCAAAAAACATTTTTGAGCAAGAGATTTCTACCAAATATAGAGACCAAGCAGATTAAGAACAATGGCCAGGCGAATCTGATTACCTACCAAGTAGGTACATTGTGCTGCCACCCACGTCAAGCAGCTGAACTGTGAGCTATATAGGTTCTGAATGATGGCATGATCGCAAGGCTCATTAACACCCACGAAACATTAAAAGCACCAGGTAATGCCATCGTGAAGAAAGACGCCAAGTAGAAGATGCAAGAGGTCAGGAAATACAGGAACGTACCTCAATAAATAACGAATCTTGAACAATCCAAAAATTTTCGACACTGATGTTTTTTCCGCAGTATCCTGTCAACTGATGAAGTAATTCCACCACCTGAAAATCAGCTTATCATCATCTTCTCTATAAGGGTTTGATGGAAAAACGCGAGTTTCATTTCTCACTAACATCAGCCCTTTTCTGAAATGTTTGGAGTTCTGGAGAAGTTTTCGCCATTTTCCATAGAAGGGGCAATCGCTTACACTCCGCGTCTGGATTTCCGATCTTTGAATAGGAAAGCGTTTTCTTTCAAACAAAAAGTCTGCATTATTGCTGTAAACTGAAGCCGTGACCCAAAAAAAGTTCCCAAAAATACCATCCTAAACTACTCTTTAAACACTCTCGTGTTGTGCCCTGTTTATCTTATGTTAAACATTAACGGCTTTTGTCCTAAACCTGCAATTTGTGTGGATGTAACATGACATTATTTTGAACATTTTGAACTGCCTTTTACTCACGTGGCTCTTTCATGGCTATCTTCACAAGTTTTACTGCACACTCTAAATCTATTTGACCCACTCAGGACGGTGTTGGTCTGTTTTGAGGGTGGTATCATCTGTCGGCACCGTACAATTGTCTTCCTAGCTTTGATTGGAGCTTACGCTACTGTAAAGTACACCAATCATGTAAGTGTTCGTAATTAAGAATGTTTGGATGCTCTTTGAGCTCGTTACTCTGACTTTTTGCTCATCTGCCATCGACTGTTTTTATTACACAACTTACTCGCCTACGTTTCACATTTAAAGCATATCTTAACACTTTACAAGAATATTTGTTCAATGTTTAAACTCAAAGATCCAGTTTGATGAATAATGTGCCGGACATTTCCCAGGATCGACTTTCTATTAACGTCGGCATTGGATTATAAATTTGTCGTTTTCTTTCTCAGCAATCGCGAGGTTGCTAAACAGCATACGTTTACTTCCATGGAATAACACACATACAACACAACCGTAGCTGACGTTTCGGCAGAATCGCCTTCTTCAGAGCCTGGAAGGGTACACTAATACGCAACTTACTAGGTTAAACGCTTCAACGGCATAAGCAGAAAGATTGGATGAATGTTAAAGGGCAAGATGAACGGGATTTTTGTTCCGGCCAAACTGCTCATTTTGGGGCGTCGCTCTCCTTCTAAGCTTATCTCGTGGGGTTCCTATTTCGTAGCCATTGGAGATGGCTATTTGCCAAGCCATGTTGTGCAATTCTTCCTTTAGTTCCCTACTTGTGCACACAGAGGTGGCAGTTCGAAACATGTTTCTTACAAGCGCCCTCTTTGTGTGTGAAGGGTGGGAAGAAAGGAAATGAACCAGGATGTTTTTATTACTTGGTTTTCGGTACCACTTTGTCATGTAACCGCTACTTGATAGGTTTATTTGAACGTTGATTGACGTAGAGCAATCGATACCGATAACTGAAGTACCACCGAATACCCTTCGTCGTCAGTTAGTTCGTAACCGCCTATATGGCCGTCTATGTGAAACGCAAAATTGCGTAACCTGCCCGTATGGCAGGGACGGTGACTGCATGAGTTCAGGTACGATATACTTGATCTCTTGTGGTACTTGCGGAGACAAATATATTGGCGAAACGGAAAGACCTTTTATGCATCCGCATAAAAGAACACCTAGATGGCAAATGAAAAGCAAAACGAAGTATCCCACTAGGGACGCATTAGATACAAAAGCATAGCGGAGACGATTTTTATATAAAAAGTCCTATCCTCGCACAGGATCCTAAAACACCAACGCGCAAACTCCTCGAGGGTTTTTGGGTAAGTACCAAAAATCCTGCAATGAATAGCAGAGAGGAATGCCCCGAGATCATACGTGATCTCGCCCCGTACCTTCGTATCGATCGTTGATGAGCGGAGGTGCAGTCGTCAACCATATGCGACTCTGAGCGGCTGTTCTTCTCGGTGGAAGACAGGTGAAAAGAAAGCGGTGGGTTTTTCGAGAAGCCGTAAATCCTGTAATTATCGTTCAGGTCTTCATCTTTCTGTTTCTGCTGTTGAAGTGTTTGACCTAGTAAGTTGCGTATTCGTGTAACCTTCCAGGCTCTGAAAAGGCGATTCTGCCGAAACGTCAGCTACGGTTGTGTTGTATATGTGTCATTGTATGGAAGCAAAGGTATGTTGTTTAACAACCTCGCGGTCTCTGAGAAAGGAAACGACGATTTTCGAAGTTGTCGACTTCACGTGTAACCTACACTACGGTCCGAAGTTTTACAAACAACTTATCCAAATAGATATTTTCAAACGTTTGTTGTCTGTATTACCTTCCATCCGAAAGCCTAAATAAAGGCAAAGCAGAACCTCGAATCACCACCGTCCTGGTATCAAACTAATCGCACAGTGGCAAATCTTCCTCTGATCCAAACCGGTGGCGACCGTCTGGATTGGTAACGACTTGGGGAAAAGGTTCGGCCAGCCCGACCTGAGGGATCCAGGAAACACATTGGCTAAACTAGCAAATCTCCGAGCTTCAGTAGCCTGTAGACTGCGGGCTCCCGTCTACGACGTTGGATAACGATACAACAATTGGCAAGTGATCAAATCTCAGGGTTGCACAGTACGGAAACGGACCACGCGAGCAAATCCATGGCAGGCCATGGAGCCTGCCTCGTGCAGTGTACCAGTAACGCCGAAACGGTCTACTCAGACGTCGACCTTTACCCTTTTCATGACTCCGCTAAACGTATCGAGTTCCATGTGATCGCCCTACAAAAGACCAAAAGCAGGAAGGCCGATATGCGCCAACTAAATGGCGGAGCCCTTGTCTTGAATAAAAAATTTCCGTTAAGAAATGTTGGAGCCGTTGGCTCTGTTCAAAAGGCTCATCTGTTTTTTTCATCGTGTAACAACATACTGAAACCCTATTAATGCCTTTAGCCATTTATCGTAGTTAATCATCGCTTTGCAAAACTGATGAGAGCAAACTGCACACATTCAGTTTGAGGAAGTAATCCGCAACGATAAGTTCTTCTATAAATTCGCAGTACAACATTTCAGTGCCAGATTAAGAGCGACCGACGAAAATGAACAGAGGATAGGGAAATTCATAATAGGTGGACGAAATAAGAATGGAAACGGCCTTGTAGGACTACTGTCCGCAGCATGTATCTTCAGTGGAAAACCACTTTACTATAGCCGAAGCACATAATAGCCTCCTAATAGGACAACTCATCTGGAGATCGATCATATTCTCGTGAACAGAAATGGTGCCTCTTTGACACCTCAGTGGTACCCTAGATTCTGTACTGGTTCTAATCACCACCTTCTCCATGCGAGGATTCGATTCAGCCATAAGCTGGAAAAGAACTGTAATCCTCCAAGAAAAGCGAAACAAGTCATGTATGACGAGGATATTCGCAATGAAATCCTTCCCTCATTTGACATATAGATAAAACACAATCTGACAGAGGATTACAACCTGCTTGTCGAAGGGATACAGCATGTGCTCAACTCGTCTCAGTTCCTCGCGCGGGACGTTCAGACCACATTTCCATTATCACTGAATTGCCTTGAAAAGAAAACGACACCGAGCCTTAATCCCTACTGTTACACACCTAACAACGCTGACAATAAATGCTATCTGTAAAAAGAGTTTTGCAGGAGAGTTAACGTCGATACAGGACATTTATTCGAAGTATCTCAAAAAAAACCTTGTCTCAAGAACCATTGCGATCTTTGCGTCCGTAGTGTTCCACTAACCGCTGTGGTGAGCAGAGATATAGCATTCAGCACATCCCTCTACGACATGGAATTGATAATGGAAAAGTTCGCTGGACAAGAACCACCCGAGATTCTGTCCTTTAAAAGTTCGATTTGCCATAGAAAGAACGAAGAGATGCAAAGATACAAGAACCGATAGTACGGTCTCCCGACTTCTTTTTGAGCTGGAGGCCACAAATTAGATGTCCTTTTCCCAACTCGTATGACATGTTAGCTCCAGAAATAGAAAATCCTAGACGAGTAGAGGACGATGCGCACGGTCATCCTTTCCAATAATGGTGACCGACGAGATCTCGTTGCTATCATCGTTATGGTAATTGCGTGGACTCTACAAGCTCTTTGCGAAGGTTATGTTTTTGCGCATATCGACGACCTTGGATAGAGCCCATTAAGTTGAGCAACCAAAATTCCGACAGGGATTCTGCTTCATGGACTACATCGAAACCGTACCACTGGCCAGAAAAGTGCGGAAACACTGTCTGTCCTTTGTCCTAGCCTACGTCGACTATGAGAAAGCGTTTGACATCGTCTAAACGAATGCAATCCTATAAGCGCTTGTCGACCAAGGAGTGGAATCGTCCTATGTACAAATATTAGCATACTGAAATCGCAATTGCGGCACAGTTGTACAGGTTTCCACTGACCTCTCAGCCTACCCAATAAGAAAAGAGGTTCAACAAGGCGACGCAATATCGCTAACAATGTTTGTAGTCGAACTGCAGTGGATAATGTTGTCACTCGATTGGAACGAAAAGGACATACGTATAGATAAAGAATTTTCTACGAAACATTTGTTCAATCGATGACATCCTCATCTTTTCGAGAAGTACCAGTGAAGCAGGGCGACGGTCAATGAACTTGAACTGAGCGGAGAGGAAAAAATGACTGAATTGCGCATAAGCAGGACGAAGACGGTGTTCATGAAGCATGGTGTGAAAAGAAACAAATCGAACTGTGTGGTTTTTTGATCATCAGAGACGTCCTGGCATGTATACTTTAGACTTTCAATGAACATGAAGAACAACACAAAGTAGGAATTAGACCGAAGAAAATGAGTAGCATGACCAGCATCCGGGCCACTCAAAGAAGACACAGGCTAACTAGCGGGCAGAAACTTTGCGCACACCATTTCGATTCAGCTGTCCTCCGAGCGCTCTGATATGCAGCAGAAAAAGTAGGGTGGTATTTTATTCAGGTCAAGAAATCTGCGCCCCACCCAAAGAGAGCTCGAACGATGTCTTCTTGGAATTAATCGGGGGTTCACAATGTCTAGTCGGGATGCGTAGCTCAAATCGTCGATGCATGCCCCATCTTCGAGATTCAGGCAAGTATACATCAATATCGAAATACAGATGGGTCGGCCACACAATAAGAAGAACAGATGACAGACGGATGTAGAGAAAAGTGGTGCGGATTCCAGCAGATGCAAGCGTCCTCTTGCAAGACTATCTAAACGATGGGCTAACGTGTTCGTGGCTGACTTCAGCCATCTGCACTTCGTAACGACTTCACAATCATGGAACAGTCTTGGCGGACGTCACCATGTTCGAAGTGGACCACTACTATGGGACAATGATTGCACGAGAGAGAAAGGAATAGAAATTATGCTGAGGCCCGCACAACCAGTGATGACGGGTTATCCAAGTATCCAAAGTGGGCAAGTGAGTATTACTTTAAACCCTGTCCCCATTAATTCCGAATCCGTCCAGTGAAGAACCAATAAATTATCAATACGTTCCTGGAGAGTAACAGCAACCACTTAAAGGGTTTCAGTTCTGTGATGTGGCCTTAAAGATGTGAACGCGGAACTCGCCAAGAGCTCTGGCACACGCCCTGGTGGGATGAAAGAACTGATGTATTAGGTCACGTTTTGACATATTTCTGTAGTCAATCTCCAATGCTCGTGATCAATTGCGCAAGTTTTCCAACTTATGAACAAAATTTTAAAAAATTGATAAATGCAAAATGAGTGGCATACGTGGTTAGTGTTGAAATCTATGGTGTGTACAGGGATTGGCACATATCCGACCGGCCATCCAGTCTCACCCGGGTAGTCAACTTCAGCCCGACTGGAGCCATCGGGCTGACCATACATACCCAGCATATTTGACATCGCCGAAACAATCGTCCTATTCACATCTGTCGAAAAGAATGTAAATCTAAAGCACTTTAAAAACTTTTTCCACACTCTTTGTCGTAAAACTCAATAGTTCATCGAAGCAAGCATTTCAGAAACCTCTTTAGATAAATACTTCTTGCTTAAAAAGCCGGTCTCAACATACAGTTTCCGAAGGAGGTTTCCAAATTTCAAATGCTGTGCCATTCCCAGCTGAAAACTACCGTCTATACGTTTATTCTAAAACGGATTCCTTACACCAGTACAAATTTTCTCCGCCATTACAGAAATGAGGCGCATTTAGCGCACCGGTTAGTAGTGTCCCAAAATACACATGTGATCATTGGTTCGATCCCGTGCACCCGGCTAGCTAAGCCCGCCGACCTTTTGTGTCCGCTGGTTGCAGACTTCTCTGAGACAGTAAAAACACTGAACTGATCGTCGACAGGATCACACAAGTGACTGCACAAGCTAGATATCAATTCGATCAGTTCCACGAGGTTGTGAAGGAAAAGGAATGCACAACACTAGTAGAGTGGTCGAGACTTGCACCTTCTCATTCGACTTATCTTTCCAAAAACGACGTCGTTAGCGGAATGTTCTTACCGGTGTAAGTTGTCCGAATCCTCCTCCACCAAGTTCCCAATCATCTTCTTGAATTGGATCTGTTGGACAGATTTCTATTGGCAAACGATCACCGTGTCGCCACACCTGTCATTTTATTGTGACATCCTCTTAAGGACCTTTTTTTCTCGAACTGCTCCGCTCTCTTGTTTACAATGCGAAATAAAAAAAGCGAACTATTTCTCTTAACGTCTATTTCCTTCTTGTGTACTGTTTTTTCATTGCAGGGTAACGGGGTGAAATACAACCACGAGGAAGCCGAATGCAGTTTCGCCTTTACTGCGTTCAACACCGATTTTCGCTCCCCAGCTCACTACCGTTGATGGATGATTGCTGATAATACCGATAGAGTAAAAACATAGCTGAGGGAAACCTAAAGCAATGACATCAGTTGGTGTGGTGGACAGCATACGACCCCCCAGTTAGCTTCACAGGCTCGAAGCCTACGTGAGTTTCTAAGTTTTGTTCATATCTCAACATTATTGTACTTCAGCTAGTTGTCTTAAAAATACAAGGCGCTTTAGAACACTCACCGCATGCACTAGCAACAATTCCATTTCACCATCGCTTAAGGTCGTCATAGCCGTTGTCAGTGATGTCAACAGTATTAGGGCTGATTTGCTCATTCTTGTTGCGGTCTAATGTGACTCAGATGGCTGGAAAACAAGATGGAAATGATTTCCGATAGTGTTTTGTACAAAAGTGGAACGACTGAAAACAACTCATCGTAATAATAAAGCTGCTATTGTGTGCATACTAATGGATGCATTGGCCACTTAGGTATCGCGTAAACGCCGAATTTTCTCGATTATTCCCATGCAAGGGTTCCTGAACTAATTTAGGCCTATGCTACCCAGCGCGCCTACAGATGACATAACGGCGTCGCTGCGTGAGGCTTGTGGATTCAACACATTATCCCCATGTTTTTAGATAAACCATGTTTTATGTGTTTCGGTACGAATAACATGATTCAAGGTAGGCTTAAGTTATTAAAGCGTTTGTGCACGCTTGCAGTTCTTAACTGGTTATTTGTCTAAAGAGCCATAATGATCTTCGTATCAGTCGAAGAAGCTCAGCGTACTGAGCAGACCTGCTAAGTGACGACAATTAATAGAGATATTTGAATCTTAAAGTTCACTTCTATTAAACTCTGCAAACACAGTCAACAACTTTGTACATAACTGAGCTAACGCGAGGCTCGTAGAAAAACTTTCATTCGGCTAACACTTTCGGCGCCTTCACCTTTATCCGATCAGAGCTGGTCCTGGTCGATGGTCCACAGCTGTTCCTCGTTAGCTCTATCATATAGAAAACTGTTGACGAGTGTTACTAGGGAGTAATGAAAGCGCTTCTTTGGGATATTGTTACGCTACATTCCAGCAAATAAATTGTCCGCTGCTACAGGACGCATTGCCCGCCAAAGTATCGTCACACTGGAGACGGCAATCGGTCAACACTTGTCCAGTATAAAAGGACACTGTCCAGTGAAATTCCACATTCGAGCTGTGCTACCAGTCTACTGGATTCGAGACTCGATGGGAGAACGAAGACCCATATCGGGGGCAACGACCAAGTGTGGACCATCGACTCGCACCAACGAAGCTCTGAGGAAGGCGAAGGTGTCGAGACAGGAGAATAAAGGTTTTTTCTACCAGCCTCCTGTTATCTCAATCATGCAGGAAGTTGTTAATAGAAATATTAGTGGAGTCCACTAGAGTCCATAGAAAATTTTTTAAAGCCTGGAAGTGATTTTTTTTCTTAATTAGTTTGTAAATATTTCATCGATACCCATGTGGTTATCGTGCAAAGTTCGTTGTCTCAACTAGTGACCATGGGTTATTTTGCTTGTGGTGGAAAGTCTTGACCCTTCACTTCAAGTAATCTCTTCTTAGCACATTCTTAACTCGATCAATAGAAACGAATTTCTTGTAGCCATCATTTCCTTGCTAGGAAAGTAGGCATTCTACTTCATTATGGCTGAAATTTTTTGATTTTTAGAAAGGCGTAAATCGTTCGGCACTGGTCAATCTATGGGATGTGCCATGCACTCGATTTGTCACGTATCATTAAAGGTGATTTAGTGCACATCTGACTCATATAACAACTTGCGGCGGCCTAAAAAGGGATCTAGTTAGTATTCTTTTACTGATAAGCTATCACGAGGCTGATAAAGAGGCTTAGTCGGGCAATGCCTTGATGTCGCCATCTTCCTCAGAGCAGATAAGTTCATGCTTTTTTTCTTTCCAGGAAAACCTCGTAGCAATTTGGGGTTCCGGAAGGATAGGGAGTGGGATATCCTAGAGTGCGAGCTCAAACCAACGACCGACTCATTCCATAATACAGAACACCTGTAAAGACTGCGTTACGAGCTCCTCAGAGCTATGTTTTGATCCAAATATGATGGCCAATTTCAATCGCACCGCAACTTTCGATCTAAATACGTCATGTTGTAACATAGTTGTTTAATGGAATGATATGACTGTAGGGAGAAGCGCCTTGCGGTCGTGCCTGATCTCGTGCTAGACCTGAGCTTGATTTTTTGATCTATGCCAGGTACATGCTTCACCTGTGTGAAACTACATACAGCTCTTCTCCATCAAATAACTGGCAGACTTGCAAAGAATAAGACCATGAGTTACAATACCCTTTCTTCACAAAAGCTGAAGTTTCGGAGGATTTTGCCTTCTTTAGAGCATGGAAACGTCAAGTTGACTGCAGTCTAGCCATCCAAACGTCTCCATAACCCAAAAAGAGAATTCAAGAAACCTAGATTTTATTCGTATTAAAAATCAAATTAGCTTATTTATATACTCACCCTTTCTATAAGTCTTCCACTGAGTGTTTCAAGTGAAGACCAACCGCAAAGAATCCACAAGGATGAGAAATGCGACTCTCTCACATGAAAATATCACTCTCAGATATTGTGTAAGAAAACGTGTTATAACAAGGCATTCCACCCTGTGGTTCATCTTTGGATTCCTTGAACGCATTCAGAATGCCTCTGAAGTTTTGTGCGCTGGTGTTTCGATTGCCGTACGAATATGGTAACTTCTACTTCAAAATCATCTCCGTTATGTCTCCGTACACTATGAGAGAGTAGTGGAGCATTTTGTTCAACATCAAATTAGTAAAACGATCGGTAAACATATTGAAATTTAGCTTTCGAGACTTTTTGTAAAGATTATAAGTTGTTTGTCTAATCTAGATTGAAGCCGCCGGAAGCGTCGGCTTTTGTGAATAGAGATTACAGTAACAAACCCGTGCCTGTTTATTAAAAAAAAGCAGCAGATTATTGATCAATTCCGAAAGGGGCAAAAAGTGGTTCATGGGAACTAAAACTGTGAATGCTTGAAATTGGACGCTAACTATATGAATGATTGTTTATGTATCCAGTTTTATCTGCTGAAGCATTGAAAGTGCTTCGCTGAGTTCAATTGCCTGTCAATTTGACTGTTACAGACTCTGAAGAAGGAACCACGATCGAAACGTCAGCTAGTGTGGAACAAAGGCTATAGTTACTCACTGTTTTGTTCTTTGCAAGTCTTCCGATTATTTGAGGAACACCAGCAGCACAGAGTCTTACATGGACGAGGAATGCGTCTGTATCAGGAAAAAACACGCTCAGGTATGGTACGAGTCCAAGCGGATCACAAGGCACTCCTCGCTAGGCTCATTTTTCTCATTGAAAAATTGTTTCACAAGGTGACTTATGTCAGCCAAAAACTGCGCTTTAGAATTAAAATTGGCTGTTACACTTACATCAACCTATAGCTCTGAAAGTCGACGAACATTCGCGTTCTCTGTTATGGCCTCTTCTGGTGCATGAAGTCGAGTAGTGGTTGTCGGCATAAGTTTCACATAACTTTCCTCTTAACTGATTTCCGAGTGGAAATATTGGTCTACTTTGCTTGATTACCTCTACTTAAAAATGAAGCTCCACGCCGTGGATGATGGATAAGCAGAAGCATTGCCTAACGACGATGAAGCTGTTAAACTATGTAGTCCTGTCGAGCTTTACCTTATCGTTATTTCAATATTGGCTTCTTTGCTGAAGTGTTTAAAAACACAGCACTGCTATCCTCATAACGTGATCCTTCTCGCTCATCAGGTGAGATACTATAATGATGAATAATGTCGACATTGGCCTGGAAATAAGAGAGATCCGAGGTGGCTCGTTGTTCTACGATATCAACGCACGGGCGCAAACGAAACTCAGCTGTGTGAGCTGTGCTAGCACCAAATGCAATTGGATCAAGCCTCTTGAGTACTTCGTATAATCGGCGGTATGTTGTTCTTATTTTTTTTTCAGAGCGGCTTTAGTAGAACTTCACAAAGGCATTCTTATAGTTCCTGACATTCAGCTCATTCAGCTAGATTAAACAATAGGTGCAGCCTGTGGATATTTCCGATATGAGGTGGTTTGCGTTTTGACCATATTCTATGTGGCACTGTATGGTTTTCCCATTTTTAGAGGTAAATATGGGACCCTCCCAAAAACATCGATTTATTTGGACAGCTTACAAGCCGAATCGGACGTTTACGATTGAAAAAGATGTGGACCAATACCGGCTTTGACAATCTTCGTCGTTTACGCGCCGACACATCAGAAGAAGTCGAAGCGTTCTACATGGACTTGGAGAAGTACTACAGAGAAGACCATACATTCTGCAAGGTCATCATTGGAGATTTCAACGCCAAGATTGGACAAAGAAGGACGTCTGAAGAACATCGCAGTGGGACCCATGGATTAGAATGGAACGAACAGGGTGAGCGGCTGTCTGAGTTTATCGTCGCGACCAAAACCATCCATGGTAACTCGCAATTCCAGAAGCCCCATCCTCAACGCTGGACATGGGAGTCTCCCAATGGAGAGTTTCACAACGAAATGGACCACATCATAGTAAATAGAAGGTTTCGCTTTACCGATGTTACTGTTGTCCCAAAATTCTACGCGGGATCAGACCACCGTCTCCTTCGTGCAAGATTCTATTTCTCGCGGAAAGGAGAAAAAGCCGCTAAATTCAAAAACCGAAGTCCCAGAACCACTATAAACTGAGGACTTATTCAATTCATTAGTCGGCTGTTGGGAAGATGCCGTTCTCGATAACATCGACGAAGAATACGATCGGCTCATTCAACATCTTCACTTTAGCGCTATGAAAGCTGAGAGTTCGAAAGTCAGCAAGAGACGTCTGTCTCCAGAAACACTCGAGCTGGTACGCCAGCGTGGAATCGCACGAGCTGCAGGCAACAGCGAACTTACGTCCGAGCTTGCAAAACAATGCAGACAGGCGATAAAAGAAGATCTTAAAGAGAGAAGAGCAGCAGTAATCGTCGAAGCTGCAGAGGCTGGGAAAAGACATTCGCAGAGCCCGCCGGTGCTTTTACAATTACACGACCAAGATGGTTGCACTCCGACGCCCAGACGGAACAGCTTACAGCGTCCAGAAAGGCAGTGGAGAAAATCATTCACGAATGCTACTCAGATCTCTTCGATAGCCACGTCGATCTTTCGTCATATGAAATAAAGTGAGCATTGTTGTGTTGTACCACCGGTTCTCTCTTCCGAAATCCGACATGCCATTTCGTCGGTGAAAAATCGAACAGCACCAGGTCCGAACAGGATAAGATCAGAACACCTGAAGAACCTTCCGCCAGTGTTCGTAAACAACTGGCTCGGCTCTTCACAAGTTACCTGTTTCAATGCAAAGTCCTTACTCAGTGGAAGACCAGCAAGACCGTGTTATTGTTCAAGAAGGGTGACCTACACGATATCGGCAACTATCACCCCAATCTGCTTGCTGTCTGTCGTCTACAAACTTTTCACTGGAGTCATCCTAAACAGGACTGAGAGAACACTGGACGAAGGACAGCCATGTGAGCAAGCAGGGTTTCGAAAAGCATTTGGTACGATGGACCACAGCCACACGACAACAAGGCTCATTGAAGTATCGCAAGAGTGCAAAAGACCGCTCTGTCTCACTTTCATCGATTTGCAGAAGGCCTTTTGATTCAACTGAGGTAGAAGCAGTCATGAAAGCCCTTGATAGTCAAGGAGTCCCTACTCAGTATATAAAGATTCTTCGTGAGCTCTGCAAAAAGTTTCACAACCAAGATATCACCATTCTACAACGATATTATCATTGACGTCAAAAGAGGAGTTAGGCAAGGCGACACCATCTCGTCAAAATTATTTACCGCCACCCTCCAGAACGTCATGCGAACATTAGAATGGGATAACATGGGAGTGAAAATCGATGGTCGGCAGTTACATCATCTTCGCTTTGTTGATGACATCGTCCTTATAACACCAAACATTAGCGAAGCGGAACGTATGCTTGCCGACTTTGATAAAGCCTGTGGAAAGATTGGTCTTCGACTAAATCTCGCAAAAACGATGTTCATGAAGAACGGATTGGTTTCGTATGCCCCATTCACGCTCAACGGAACGAATATCTCCGAATGTTCCAGTTATGTCTATCTAGGTCCGGGAAATCAATATGATGAAACGACTTAGCTCCAGAGCTGAGCAGAAAGAAACGAGCGGCTTGGGGAGCTTTCAAGAGCATCGATGATGTAGTGAAGAGGACAAAGAACACCCGACTCCGTGCCCACCTTTTTCGACTCAACGGTACTTCCTGCCCTAACGTATGCGTCAGAAACCTGGCCGCTGCGTAAGCAGGATGAAAGATCACTCAGCGTTTATCGAACGCGCAGTCGAAAGGGACGATGCTAGGAGTATCTCGTTTCACACAAGTAAGGGATGGAATCCCGAAGCTCCGACCTGCGTCAACGATCAAAAATCAAAGATGCCGTTCTGTACGGCGAAAAGCCGAAGATAAGGTGGGCCGTACATGTAATGCGTATGAATGACAACCGGTGGACAAGAGCCGTTAGTGACTGGATTCTTCGGGATGTCAAACGTACTGCAGGAAGACCACCGACCCGATGGTCAGAGTTTCTTTCACAAAGAGCCTAGAAGAAAGATATGATGCTCGACGAGTCCCTGGAGCGAGCAGAACCCACTGGGCTACTCTTGCACGCGACAGGGAAAAATGGAAGATTTACTGGCGCCCGCTCGAGTCACTCGACGATCAACGGGACTACAGGTGATATAGGTGGTACTAAATTAAAATGAGAAAAGGTTAACCACAGGGAGCTGATCTATCCTGCAGGGCTGCGCCATGAATTTGACTCTATTCGTATCAGCTCGCGCACGTTGTTCGCTATTCTGAGTACAGTAAGCTAAGCATCCAAAAATGGAGAAAGCACTAAGTTCGTGTTTGCTTCTTGAGCAGAAGGCATTGCTTTCTGGCGCTAAAAGCTGTGATACCACACTTGAATTTACTAGTAGAACCTAGGAAATTCAAATGGCTCAATTAAATGAGGTGACTAGTATTGACCAAATGTAGAAATTTTTCTGGCAGAATAATCTGGAACAAAAGCTAGGATCTATTAGCGACCTGCTACCAAATTAGTCGCGTTGCTGGCAAATCTTCCTGTGATTCACAAGAGCGGTGATGGCGACCTGGGTCAGAATTTGGCTGGGCTTACCTTGGGTCTCCAGGGACCACAATGGCTAAACCGGCAAGACTCTGAAAAAATTTAAACTTTGCCGGTGCCCGCACAACCAGTGAGGACGGGACACCCATGTATCCAAGCAAGTAAGCAAGCAACTAAGTACGTAAGTAAAGTGAATAACAATATTGATAATTGTAATAATAATGCCATTGCAATGGTGTAGTATGGAACCATGCATGCCACGCAAGTTCTCAACATCGTCATGGACACTTTCGACTGTAGGTGAGGTTTGCTTCTAATAGTTCCTAAAAGTATCGCTTGCCTCGAATACATTCCCGTTAATCATCAGGTAATTCGAGCGAACGCCATAAATTCTATTCATCCTCATCCTTAACAGAGAAGGTCAGTGAGACCTGTTTGGTCGAAGGATACAAGCACCATCGCATTTTTAACCTAATGTCGTTTTCACCGCTACCAAACAGAACATAGGCGCTAGAAATTAGCGGGGGCTCTGGCACGGAATAGGTTTACCCGTGGATGAACTTAAGAATGGAATGTCACACCTCATGATACGTTCAAAAAATTTTATTGACATATTCCCTGCCAGGTCTCAGTTAGAACTTTTCCATCATTTGTTATACTTTCACGGCTGTGGTTAAACACGTGAAATTCGCATACGGGATTTAATCGGAAGAAATAATGCTAGCATAAAAGGCGCGCTACGTGACAAACATAGAAAAGTCGGCAAAGAATCACATTGAAGTACTCGTTTTACTATCTCCTAACGTCACAACTATGAGACGATTCTTACTCATAGACGACAGAACTCAGAATCGTGACAACATAGGCGGAATAACCTACAGTCGTTACCCGTTCATCAACGTTATCCGAAGCTCAATATCGAGTCCTGATTTTTTGATAAGGGAAATTTTACGTTATTGGATGATAGCCAGCTGGCGGGTATGATATCCCTTAAGTTTTCCTGCAGTTTTTCCCCTTGTTTTCCTTAGCTTTATCTCTGTATGCAATGCCTCAGTTTTTTTGAAGAATACGCCAACAACAGTGGAATGTTCACCATTTCCAACAAAAAAAAAAAAAAAAAACCCCAGTGAATCACTTCATCGACTTCCAATATTTAATTATCATGAATTGGATTTCCTCTTTATTGCTTTCTCCAGTGATGCTACAACATTTTTAATCTTCTTCTTGTTCGAGTTTCCACCAAACGTACCAATTCGCCACAATTTCCCTACACTAGGACCTAAACCACCGGCAATCTGAAAGGAAAAATAATTTTGGAAGATGCTCACGTTTCCCGTAACCAAAATATTTAGTAGTTGCTAGGCTGCTCATATCTTTGCTGCAAAATCAAATACGTTTAACGAAGTTGGTGCTCTTCAAGATCTAACCATGATAAAATACCTCTATTCCTTCTTTCATCATCTCTATTACACCTTTCCAATCGACATCGTCTGGTGCTCTCACATTTGTTAGGCATGGTAAGTGCCATTTCTAAATGAGCTTCACGTCAATGTGTTAAAAAAATGAGAGCGATAAAAATAAGACAACGTGATAAAATAAGATCAGACGTTGCGTTCCATCTACGTTCATGTAGCGACTAATCCTGGTTTATTTACCAGAAGAGTACTAAAAGCTTAGAACTAGAAACGCATGCCTAATCGACAAGATGGTCTTTGTCAGGTAATTCGGTTTCAGTATAATAAATTTGCGCAAATGATAAGCCTTAGCAACTGAAAAAAACTCTCCTCTAATGAAACCTCATTATTCTTATCTGTCATTTATATTGCTCAATGTTTTATTACAACAATAAGTTCTCTTCCAAAATCCCTGACCGTACCCCGATTCCATGAGACGCCAATGCAATAATTAGCCAAGAATCTTGCCCACAAGTTGGTTTTGATCTTCTGATGAATTTTCGCCTAGAAGTCTACCAAAAAATGGAACAGAAGCAACCTCTTCCTCAACAGAACACTGTCGACCGGCTTCATCAAGTTTCTCCTAGAGAAACTTAGCATTTTCTTTGTGTCTGTTCACTCCTTCATCGATCTCTTCTTTTGCGATCATAGCTAAAGCTGATCGTAGAGCGTATACGCAAGAAATAGGCGCCGTGTGATGATACCTGTAATCATTCCATCTACAGCGAAAGACAGATATTGGTAGTCAAAAGCTCAAATCTTAGCCATTACTCAAATAAGATAGCTAAGACCATTAGACGATATGATACTGACTTTTTTCTACCTTATAGAGGAAGTTATCCATCCCTATATACTACCATCTAAGGGAAGCGTGTGGCGCATTGATCAGAGGCGCTCTTCAATACGTATGAGATCGGTTCTCACTCCCTTACCCTCAAAACCTTCCATCCCTCCTGTGTCGGCAACTTGGTGCCAGAATTGTTTGGGGGAATAGCAGCACTTGCTCGATACATCGGTAAGCCATCACAAGCCATTATAAACGCCAGATGTGCAATCAGTCACCACCAAAAGATGCTTAGTGACGTCGAATGCATGCCGCATCCCCCAGGGACTGATCAATGTCGAGAGTTTTATTTTTCATACAATACCACGCGTACCTCTTTAATAGCATAAATATTGTAGACAGCATTCTCCGTAAACAGCAGAAGTTATGTAAACATTTGCACACTCCAAACACATCTGCGCATAACTGTTCAGAACGGCTTTTTTGTACAAACTTTTCACTTCTATCTGATGCACTTTCTCGTGGCTACTTCAACAAGTTCTTAAAATTGAAACCGCTCTCTATTCCACTTCTGTTTGATGTACCTCCACGTACTGCGTCAGCTCCATTACGCCGTACTATTAAAGAAACTCGAAGCTCACATCATGTGAAATATAAGCAGTGTCGTTAGACATTCTTCCACCCACTGAGATCCTCTCTCACTTCTTTCACGCTTCTTTACCTCATCGTAAAGTCCAGTTGTTGAGCTCTATTAATATAAGAATATTAACATAAGAAGTGTGTTTACATTATTGAGTTTACACGAGGTTGATAGAGATGTTTATTCGGCTAACGTCTCAACGTCTTCGTCTTCATCAGAATCAACGATTCTTCTCGATGGTCCTCAGTTGTTCCTCTTCTCGATGTGGTGTCTTCGTCTCGCATTGAACCGAATCTTCCTCAGCGGAGTATATCGAATGAGGCATACTCCGCTATGTGCTAGCTAACAAAATACCGACTACTGCAGGGTGAATTATCCGTTGAAAAAACAAATTATTATCAACGGACAGTCATATCAACAACAACCGCCCTGTATAAAAGAGCATCGCCGGGTGAGTATGCCTCATTCGAAATGCTCCGGAACGCCACGTCGAGAAAAAGGAGTAACTGTGGAGCATCGACAAGGGTCGTCTGCTCTGACGAAGACGTGAAGATGAAGACGTCGAAACGTTAAACCAATAAAATCCGCCTAATTAGACATAACTAAAATATCGCAGAATATTGCGACACATTAATGAAAAAATTCACGCCCCACCTGTTTCTCAACAGTCCTCATGCTATGCACGAACTCATCAAGACGTTTTATTCGAACATTCATGTTGGCTAGGTCAGACTGAGCCAGGTCTTCGTGCTCCATCGCAACTCCACTTGCCTCTTTATCCCAAAAGGTATTTTCAAAGGAGGTAATGCGCTACAATGAGACGAGATAATGCACAATAACGAGATGAATACACTATAAAGAAGAGGAAGAGGAAGAGGAAGAGGAAGAGGAAGAAAAAGAGGATAGGATGACGAAGAAGATGCGAGCTGCGTGACGATGGCGTCGGAATTCCTCCGAACCAAATGTCTTCAGAGGAAGATAAAAAACTGCAGTCGCCCTCACAAAAAAAATTAATAGGACCACAATTCAGGGAAGGGACCAGAGGAGCGAAGAAACGTGTGTAGACATGTTCCAACCAAAAAATTCATTCAGAAATAATTGATTAATTACAGGCAGTATTTGTGATTCTCGAAGATGGCTCGTAGATTAGAGAAAGAAAATTATATCTACCAATGAAAGGCGAATAACGAATGATTTGTCAGATGTCCAATGATAAAGGCAACATCAAATGAAGTTTTGAGAGAGCCAACTGAAGTGGGCCCTTGTAATTCCCGCGGCCATTTTCGATATTTGCTGTGATTGAAAACTTGGTCTCGAGGTATGGTATGTTTTGCTCTACATCCCTACGCCCATAACAGCAAAGTAGTTAGAACTGTATTCTGTAGATACTTAAATTTAATCTGTAGATACCATGCGAAGATGTCTACTGGTACCGGCATTCTCCTTTGTGTTTTTTACCACGGCGATTCTTTTCTACTTTTTATGTTTCACCGAAGTGCGTGTGCTGCACAGTTATTAGGTTTGCCCTGTCATGCACCTGCGATTGATCCACCACCCAGGGTCACCAAGGTTTCCATCACTCCGGGTTCGGCAAATTCGCACGAGACCAGTTTGGAAGGATTGTAGCACTGACTGGACAAATCAGCACGCGACCGCAAGTCATTGTGAAGCCCAGATATATACTCAGTCGCCTCTAACAGTGCTACGAATGGAGCCGAACGCCTAAGACATCCTCAGAGATTGATCAATACTGAGGACTTTTATCCTTTTATATATAGTGGAGACAGTGCAGCGACTAGTGATGCAGTCCGTCAGGTAGCAATGTCTTGGTGCTAATTGTAGACTCTCCTGAATCAGTTTCTCTCCGGAAAACCACTAGAAGGACCAGTCGCGTTAGCCACTGTATGAATTGTACTACCCATCGGAACATGAGAGAAGAATGATGAAGGATTAATACAACCAGAGGAGTGTAAGAACATTTATTTCGTAAACTACATCACATAAACACATAATTGCTTCTTATATGCAGTCAATAATAGACAGTGAACAATCGGAAAGCAACAATAACTTCGTTGCATTTGTGCCATGATGTCGTCAACCGAAATTAGGTCAGGTAGTAGCAATAGATCTTCCATACATCTAGAAAACATGAGGTGACTACATGGAAGAAGAGACATGCGCCTAAATATGGGTAGGAGAGATTCGTGAGAACTATCTAAAGGGAGGAGAAAAAAAAACTGAAGCCTCAGCTTAACTGGGTTTATTGCCGATTTGGGCTCCCCAGATCAATCCCGCTGACAGGCGATTGCTGATGGCAGAGATCGATAGAACTATTTGAGAGACAGGCAAAACGAAGGACCACGCATAGTGTGGTGGCCAACGCGTTACTCCCCAGAAAGGACAATAGCGCGTTCGTTCCCCCACCGCAGACACCTACGGTCCGCAGTTTTCAAATATCTCAGCATAATTGAAGTTATATTTCGCAATATACCCTGCCATTAAAAGGAATAGGCAGTAAATAAAACGGTTAATAATTGTAGTTCGTCGACCTTCCTGCTTTTCGTCTCTCGTAAAGCAACCACATGGGATTTTGGAATTTTATGCGAAAGCGGATTCAAGAAGAGCATGAACGTCGGTGTCCGAAGAGGCTTTTCAAGTGTTGTAGGTGCAGAGCAAGAAGCGATCCGTGGCTGCCGTGAGAGTGCTCGTTTTTCCCGTGCAACCGTAATTTGTCTAAATATATAGAGTTATTAAAGGCTAGATATATAGAGTTGTTATTTGTGTAAATATCATTAATTGTCGTGAGGTATATGAGGATTGTTGTGACATTCTAGTGCATGACAATGTGAAAAGAGGAATAAAGGATTAAAAATGATAATGCTCTCGGCATTGATCAATCCCTTTAGGGATGCGCCATGCATTCGACTTCATTAAGCACCGTTTGGAGGTGATTGACTGCATATCTGGCCTTTACAATGACTCTCGGTGACCTACCGATGTATCGAGCCAGTGCTGCTATCCTCCCAGACAAGTCTGGTACCAATTTGTCGACCCCGGAGGAATGGAAAACTTGGTGGGCCATGGGCGCGGGGATCGATTCCACGTGTGTGTTGCAGGACGCCTCTGACCACTGCGTCACACGCACCCGAAAAGGGGGAACAATTGGAATTACGCATTGTTACGTTTGTATTTTAGAAATGGCATAAAACTTCATGAATTTGAGCTTACAAGTTTAATTTTCGCTAACAACTAAAGTAAAGTAATAAGGCGATTTATTACCTTCAGGCTAAATAACGTATGAATACTTGTGCTTACACTTGCTAATAGTTAGCGCGCAGTGTGCCCTTTGATTTTGAAGGAAATATACTGAAAATGTAAATAACCGTGCGAAGAAATAAGTACATTTAGACGAACAAGAAAGTTGAACATTGTTAAAATAAGTGGTATTACACCTTCGCTATGACCAAGTTAAAAACCTAAAAACGTAGCTACAGTGATGCTGAGATATTTGCAAAACTCCGTACCGCAGCTGTTTACGGTGAGCAACGAACGCGTTATTACCCTTCCAGGGACTAACGCGTCCACCACTAGACTATGCGAGTCCTTCGTTTGGCCTGTCTCTTAGCTAACTGTAACTGAAAACCTATTTTAAGAAGTAAAATTGTAGTAGGGCTGCGCGGGTTAAGACGTTTTTTGGTTTTTGATGAGTAGAAAATTGAAAGAGAAGTCGTTAAGATTACGTGGTAACAAAGCTTCAAACAGAATTTGAATTACTCGGAAGTTTCTGTCTGAAATCACTGCTTTTTATCGTATTCAATTCAAAAGTTAAAAATGCATGTTAACGAGGGTTATGGAAGTGACAAATTCTAGACTCCATGACTGAGTATTTCAGAAAAGCGGATTCTCTCTACAGGTCAGAAACGGAAGAAGATCCAGGTTCAGCTTATTCTATACTATCGTTAAAGCAATTTTATTGCCTGCAAATTTCTTGTTGAAGAGCGCGAAAAAGTACCACTGGTTTTTTTTGTAGCTTTTTCTAAATTTTGTCCAGTATATTAGTCATCGCACATTCCTCTAATAGCTATTCCGCTCACCTTCTTTTTTGAGGTTGCAGTTCTACGATTTTGCATTCGTATACTGCCACGTTCTCCTGGAAATTAATCTCTTAACTGAACCAAGCCTGCTGAAATCGCCAGAAACAACGGAGTACACAATGCTTAACTTTTTTCACTGCCTATTCTCTTTTCCATTGGAGAGCGTTATGCAAAATACAACCACAGCGATGCGAAGAGGTGAGTACAGCGGGAAGCTCAAATGGGCTCCGAACCAGCCATTATGCTTTTTGAGGATTCACGTGCTTTACACCGCACCAATTGAGGCCACTGCCTTGCTTCGTTTCTAAGAAATTGGTTCAAAAACTTTCATGGCTTTCATGTTCAGATCGAGAAGTGGTTCACGCCGAACTCCAGCTCCGTCTCGATGTGCGCCGGAAGTCGATGCGTCTGTCAAAAAATCCCAACATATGCCAAATCAGAGAGTTTTTTGTCGTTCCCCAGAAAACTTGCCTAGAAACCATCTTTATGAAAAGTAGCAGTCAACAGCTACATATATAAATGAGCCAAACTATGTGGTTCATGCAGTTAAACATCATTTTACTAGAGCTGAATCGATGAACACCTCGAACAATGTTGAAAATAGTCTTTTGTGTCTAGAGTTTCGCAGCCTTTTATATCTGATTAGCTGTTCAGTAGCCAACATTAACCTAATGGGCGATTTTGACAGCGTTATCAGCGATTTAAAAGCTACCAACAGAAGTTTTACTACGGTACTGTCAAAGTGTGGTGTACGGTCGTCTTTAGATGTCACTATGAATTCTCTGAAATGGATAAGAGAATTATTTTAACGAATGGTTTTAAATATGCGCTAAATAGAGAATCTTATTTTATCTGATTACCATTTGCAACAGATCCTGCAACGATATACTATACGAATTTTTTGAAAATTTTTATGGCATATGGAGATTTAGATTCTGGAACTGTCTCTGTAGCCATGCTGATCCCTTAACTTCTATTGTTCTAGGGTGAAACAAAAGCAGGAAGTAGCAGAGTCTACTACAAAGCAGCGTGAGGTGGAGCAGAAACAAGGATTAGGCGGCAAAAAATCATGGTAACTGTAGTACGGACCAATTTTACAAACTTAGTATTTACAGTTCGCAAAAATGGTACAGTTAAACCTCTTGTTATACGTTCGAGGATGACGAGAGTCTAAATTCTACTGGTGTACAGTGATTCATGCTCATCTGTGTCAGTTGCAATCTCGTAAGCCATCGACTGACTTGAATGTAAGCTATTACAGTAAACCTTCATTCGTTTCTCTTGTGATCATGTGTTGCTTAGCACATCTCTTTTTCTAGAATAAGTGAAGAATATTAAATTTTTACTATATGACGAGGTGCTTCTCATCTTGAGGGATCCTACCGCGAAGAAATTACGACTAAACAGTCCCTTATCTATGTCGCAGTTAAACACCCACGAACACCGAAAAAATACTATAGTGAGTAACTTTATCGGAGAATATTCTTAGCTCTGCAAAATCCCGATATCTGGATTCCTGATTGAGTTTTGGAAACGAAACCTTATCACCACAGGATTAGCGTCGAGCCATGAACTGCGGGATTCATTCTTTATATGCAAAATAATCTGATTTTGACACACTAGTTTTGGACAATGTTTTAACTTTTATTTATTGACCACTCTCTCTTTATGGCAAGGTACGATATTGGTACATAGAACCACAAGGGTGCTGTGGTATAAGCAAAACTCGGGACGGCACGTGGGTTTCTAACCTGCGATTACCCTTAGCGGGTGCTTCAGCATAGTTGAGTTCACTGCCGATTTGTGTTCCGTGGACCATTCCCGTTGGCGGATGATTGCTGGTAGCATCGAAAGGGTGGAAACATGGCTGAGAAAAAGGCAAAACAAGCGCCTCGGCAGATCGGTAATCACGGCTTCGAATCCCAGATGGTTTCCTCAGCTTTGCTCACATCTCAGCATCCTTTGAATTATATTTCCTATAGCAGCCTGCCATAGAAAAACAACAAGCACCAAACAAAAAGGTAAAACAACGTTGGTTTCCAAAACAGCAAAATTTGTACACTCTTTTCAGCATTGATATCGGTTCTGCGGTTAACGAACCCCAAGACAATGCTCAAGGTTGTTTTTCATTGACATTTGGTATCATTTTCATAACTTTCAAATAGAAAACACCTAGATAATTTTTAGATTTGTATTCTTCATAGCATCTTATCATCGAGATGCATGTAGCGCAGTGGATTGAGCTGCGCTCCAACGTAGTCTCTGTTTCGATCTCGCCTCTGGTTCACCAAGCCCTCCTTCTATCTGAAGTCAGCAAATTCTAACCAATCTTTTCCAGAAGGATAGAAGCACTGACTACTTTGGTACATTTTCTTGAGCTTGTACGCTTATTTTGTGATGTGGTGCAAGGCAACTGTTCTTTCTTACTGAATGATTACCCCAGCCCGTTAGTTGCACGTGGTGCGTCTGCAGGTGGTGAATAGATGATGATGAAACGGGAACGAAAAGCGACCTAGTGCCTCACTGAGACGCAGACGTATTCGTAGGATGCATTGCTAATTTCGGTTGCGCCGGTTTGACATAAACCCGTAATTTTATGTGGTCATATTCATGAGTGCGTGCGTGGGTGTGCCGGCGTGATCAAGATAAAGAACCTTAATTCGATAACCTCGCAAAACAACCAGACAACTTCTAGTAATATTAGTGCTGAGGAGCTGCAAAGTGTCACTTTGTCATTGCCATTCTAGACTCTAAAGTTGTGGGTGTGTTATTGTAGTTTATATTTACGACGTGCTTAAGCAAGCATGAGAATTCTCTGTTGAGGATCTGGCGATGGTAAAGTGCGAAAAAATCACGTGTCACCTGTAATCTGGTTGATCATCAGAGTGACTCGAGCGGGCGCCAGTAAATTATGCATTTTTCCCTGTCGCGTGCAAAGAGTAGCCCAGTGGGTTCCGCTCGCTCTAGGGACTCGTCAAAGCATCATATCTTTCTTCTAGGCTTTTCGTGAAGAACGCTGACTATCGAGTCGCAGGTCTTGCGTTTCTACTAATACGGAATTTTAATCAAAGTATTTCTCACTTTTTTGCGTAGGGGCTCATGCTTCGAACATGAATTCAATTGAAAAAGTGGTGGCTCCTACACATTATGTAAAGATCCTTCATCAGCTGAACAACAGTCTCACAACCATGATTTCACCATCCTACGAGATTAATATTGCTGTTCAACAACGTGATACCATTTCTGCAGAATTATTTACAACATCGATGATGCTGAGATATTTGCAAAACTCGGACCGCACGTGTCTGCGGTGGGGAACGAACGCACTATTGTCGTTCCCGGGGAGTAACGCGTTCACCACCACACTATGCGGGTCCTTCGTTTCGCCTGTCTCTCAGCTAGTTCCATCGATCTTTTGCCATCAGCAATCACCCGTCAGCGGGATTGATCTGGGGAAGCTCAGATCGGCAATGATCCCAGTTAAGCTGAGGCTGTAATTATAATCACAATTTTAACTTATTATTTACTGCCTACTCTTTTTTTAACAGAGAACAGAGAGAACTAGCTGAGAGACAGGCGAGGCGAAGGACCCGCATGGTGTGCTGGTGAACGCGTTACTCCCTCGGAAACGACAATAGCGCGTTCGTTCCCACCGCAGACACCTGCGGTCCGGAGTTTTGCAAATATCGTCAACGTCACAGTACCATCTGAGCCCCAATGGCGACACCACGCCTTTCACCAATAGCCGCCCTTCCACCCGAGAGCGAATCGGCGCCGACATCACCAGCGAACAACATTGATCCGTCGCAACACTTAAAGTGGACTGAGACCAGGTAAGGAGTGAAAGGAGGACAAAAGGAAGAGCCTCAGTGATGTGGTGGGTAACATGTGAGACCCCTGAGAGGGTGGTCGCAGGTTCGACACCGACCTGCAGTTCGGAGTTTTGCAAATGCCTCAGCATCATTTTGGTTGTGTTTCACGTAATACCATTCCATGAAAACGAATTGAGTAGTAGGTAGAAAGTTGGGCATTATGGAATGAGTTGTCTGAGTCTGAGCAGAACAGTCAGTCGCTTGAGAGAATCGAAGTATCTCTTTTACTCACGAGCAAATTACGTTCAAACCATTTCAAAACATGTGCTACATGATATCCCGTGAATGATGGCTTTTTACCATGTTAAACTGTTGTTCCTGTTCCTTCTATTTGTGATGCACGTTTACATCAAGAGCACAATTCTATGTGAATCTTTCAAACGACATGTACAGGTGTTGTAACATTTCAGGAATATAAAGGACGGTACATTTTAAACGTTTCTCATTAAATCTCCCATCATGGGTGCTAATTATGCTTGTTTTTGTTCTACATCCTAAAACGAATGTTAGTGTTTTCACATATCCATGGGAATACCTAGGAGTTAAGTATTCAAAATATTCTCAATCTTTAACTTTTTATTAAATGGCTATTTTTTCGCTGCCTAGATTATTCCTGTCGACGGATGACTGGTGGATAGCACCGCAAGGATAAAAAAGTGGCTGAGAGAAAGGCAAAGCCATGGTCTCAGTGGTAAAATGTGAGTTCCCTGAAAAAGTAACCGCGGGTTCCGATCTGGCCTGCCTGAGCCCCAAGTTTTGTAAATATATCATCATCGTTGTGATTAGGTATTCTCGGATATTACTACAGTGCTCATAATTGTGAACTGTTACTTTGTAACGAATAGTTAGCGGCGAAGTGGAGTGGTTCAGACCATGTAGAATATTTGCCACGCGGGTCTTTTAGTTGTTGTATTGGTCTATCAGCCTCAAACTTGGGTAATTAAACCATTTACGTACATAAATACAACATTAATAACGTAATAGTAACGAAAGAGAAGTAGTGTCAAAAGAATCACGCGAGTTAAAGCTATGTGGTGCTATGGCTACTAGTAAAGCGAGGCTAACAACGAGATAATGGCATTTGAATACTACTACATCATCAATACAATAATAACACTAATAATAGGTGATTAAATACAAGTAACCGTTGATTAGCCGTGAGCGATGCCGCGCTCGCGCAATGAGAGAGCCATCCGATTCAATTTTTTTTCGCCCTCGCATCATGCGATGTTCATGAACTGGGTCTTCTTTCGATTTATGCGAAGTACGATCTTTCTCCACCTTTCGTTGAGCTCTTTGACCATCATCTCTGGTTCGCTAGTACTTCGTGAGAAGATGACAATGTCGTTGGTAAAACGAAGGTTTGATAAGAATTTTCCATCAATACGTATGCCTTTTTTCATCCCAGTCGAGTGACTTCAATATCCACTGCAGGGCGGCACTGAACAGCTTTAGCGGTATTGTGTCGCCCTGTCGAACTCCTTTTCCCTATGAATATGGTAAGAGGTCGATGGAAAAGCTGTATTTTCGTGGTGCAGTTCCGATAACAGTCGCACAGAGTTCTTATGTAGGACGGGTCCACTCCTTGGTCGACGAACGCTGATAGGATTGCTTTCGTTTCGACAATGTCAAACGCTTTTTCATAGTGGGCAAAAGTTAGGACTACAGGCAAGTGGTATTCCCGACAAACTTCGATGACCCTGGACACGGTTTTGATGTGGTCCATGCAGCAAAATCCTTTTTTGAAATCCTGATTGTTCGACTGGTTGCTATGTGCAAGAGGAAAATCTTCGTGAAGAGCTCGTAGACTATACTCAACAAGCATATGGGACGATAGTTACGAAGATCCCTTCGGTCCCCCTTTCTTGGGCAGGATGACCGTACGCCACGTCCTCCGCTGGTCTGGGATTTTTTTCCCTTTTAAAGGTAGGCTGTCATATGATTTGCGAGAAGTACATGTAATTTATGGCTTTCACCTCTAAGGAAGTCGGAGGCAATATTATCGGGCCCTGGAGCTGTGCCTCTTTTCATGCTTTCTATCGCAGCTCGAACCTCCGACGGAAGAATTCCAGGTGGTTTTTTCTCCAGCGGGATATTAGGGTCCAGGACGGGGATTGTGGAGCGGGAAAGGTTGGTGTAGAACGTTTCCGCTATTAATTCCATATCATGACAAGAATTTTTTACGATTCCGTCTTCGTTCATCAGGGCTGACAATGGAACATTATAATCACGCAAGTCCCGACGGCATTTTTCAGACTGCCTTTTTTCTACGCTGCTTCCAGGAGTTTCTTCTCCTTGTACCGTATTAGATCTTCCAGCAAAGCTCTTCCGCAGCTGGCATTTATTACTAGTCATGTTAAACGTGTTGCAGTAGGATCAAGCTTCAGTTTCCTTCTTTTTTCGAGCAGCTCCTTAGTAATGGAGTCGTCACCACATTTATCCTCTACCGAGCTGGCACTTTCGCTTCAGGGCACTCCTCATTTGCTATTCATAGGATTTTAACTGGGCGGCTTTCATCACTATAAACATTACAAAAGTAAATTCTTCAAATGCAGTTCAATATTAACCCTTCAATTTTTCGATGCTTTCTTCCAACGCACTACGAATTGTAACGGTCCCCGCTTTCTGATGACTAGTGTAGTTTTCTCCTCTGCAATGATCTATGTTTCCTTTGCGAATCTCATAGAGATACCTTTGGTTGTTCGTCGTTTCTCACCAGTTCACTATATGTTTATTTAATCTAGTCATTTCCTTTGTTACTGCATTAAATGTGCTGAAACAATGAGAATGAGTATATGGACGCTAAGAAAGGTTTCCCAGAAAATCGGATCGCTTCCCTCTATGCGTAGCCTGGGATTCCCTCATGTCACAATGAGTACAGATGTGCATTCGGATTCCAGATTTGCTTCTCGGTTGACCGTAATGTTTAAGTTTTTTGTTGGCGCTCATTGAAGTGGCTATACATTTATCGTCGGGCACCACTTACGATGGAGAACTCTTCAAACCCTTCATGGAACAGCTATGAAAGGAGCCCTCCAAACTCTACCTGAGAGGGATTGGTAGCTGTGAACTACTGAAGACATTCTGGCCCTGTTTTCTTCTCGTTTAAATATGGTCCTTTTTAAATTCTCCTAACACTTTATCGCTTGTCATTAAACTATCGCTGTCATTAAACCTTGAACTAAATTCAGCTAAAAGTCAAAATAAGCTCATCTAAACTATCATATTTTTGAGTGACCTTAGTTACGCTACACTTAATCTATTCTTTGTTCTCAGGAACTGTTCAAAGGTAAATATTCCCTTTCACATTGTTCTCTATCCATCTACTCATAGGAATTGTTTGCAGTTGAAAGACTTAAATGCATCGCTATCCGTAGCGCCAATATGAAAAAAATATAAAGAAATTGATAGAACGATAATCGATTGATGGAGAACCAGCTGAGAGATTCTGCGCCCTCAAAACCGCACATATTACGCAGAAATGATAATCATCACTAATAATTATCATGGCAATAAAATCCTGTGGGTTTGCTGTTTTTCAAATGATTATGTCAAAATCCTGGAACTTGTTGAACAATGACCTTGCCTTCTAAAGGAAGAAGGTTGTATAGTTCTAGCTTTTACTAAATAAGATGCAACGGGCCAGTGTTGGTGTTTTCGCAGGCACTTCTGTTCCACAATTTGTTGATTCCGGAAGGATAGACGACGGCTCTGTTGGTCCTGCGTGTAGTATCAGACTAAAGCCTAAATGTATTGCAGGACCCTTTTAAACACTAGGATTCGTGAATTCTCTCTCGCTGTTTAAGAAGCGACAAGTCATTTGAGAGGAAGGTTGTGGTGTGAGTGGCTTGAAATATCAGCGAGAAATACCAAACAACATTAAAATATTAGTCAGACTTTTCCGACTTTCCTCGTTAAAAAAATTTTCCTCCATTTTCACAAGTTTTAACGCATCAATCTTGTGCGGTTTTCAGCAATAATCTCTGCACAAAACGAAGCCTAATTTTCACCCGTTCCGGGCTGCTGGTTTTCTAAAATAGCCGGTAGTTTTTTCGGTAACTCGAAGGTTTGTGAACATGATAGGACAGACTTTACAGTTTCGCTCTAGCGTTAAAAAGGATAAAGGACAAAGCTTCGGCACTGGTCAATTTCCTGAGGGCTGCCCCATGCATTCGACTTCATTAAGCATCGTTGAAACGAATAACGCAATCGTCCTTCTGGTTGAGAGATGCAAGACAACCGACTCATTGAAAGCAGTGATGAAATTCATACAACTTGTTAAAATAGATCGGACAAAAGCACTCAAGAATTCCCGGTTTTTTCCATGGAAGTTTTATCGTCTTGAATGAAAGTCGGCTCTGGAAATGCCATTCCCAAAATGAAAACCACAAAACATACGCACACAGCTGGCATTGACAAATTGTCAATTTTCTTTTCACTTTTTAACAATTCTTCGTTACCTACAAAACGATTTGAACGATGTGATTTCAAAAATAGGGTATTTTTACTGTTTAGTCAACGTAACGAAAAAGTGAACTTCGATTGCATGGTGCGGACCCGATTGAATAGGATCACAGGCAAGCGATTGGATTCGGATACAACAGGTCTCTCGGTTCCATTCGCAGAGCAAAAACTGAAAGGGAAAGCGATAATTATGAAAAGGACTCTGGAGTTTTGAGTTCTGACTCTTACCGATAGCCAGTGAGCTTCTGATCCTTTTGAGCTTTGATCTCGATTCCTCCTGCTTTACACCCAATCATTTGATAACCAAGAGGAATGGACCGAAGGATTACCTCGATCTTCTTGCCTTCAGGCGCCTCAACACAGTTATATCAAAGTGCTGATCATAGTAATGATTCAAACAACCTGATCGTAATCATATCATATCATATCATGAACGCGCTATTGCCTTTTCCGGGAAGTAACGCGTTCACCATCACACCATGTGGGTCCTTCGTTTCGCCTGTCTCTCAAATAGTTCTATCGATCTTTTGCCATCAGCAATCGCCCGTCAGCGGGATTGATCTGGGGAGCCCAAATCAGCATTGAACTCAGTTAAGCTGAGGCTATGGTTATAATCACAATCTTAACCTTTTTTATTTGCTGCCTATTCTTTTTAACAGCAGGATATGTTGATGGAACTAGCTGAGAGACAGGCGAAACGATGAAGCAGCATGGTGTGGTGGTGAACGCGTTACTCCCCGGAAAAGGCAATAGCGCGTTTGTTCCCCCCCGCAGACACCTGCGTTCCGGGGTTTTGCGAATATCTCAGCATTATAGATTGTTATTGCTGTTTGCTAGCTGATAATGATCCCGACCATAGGGGTATCCAGGAAGAGCTCATGAAGCGCAATGTTTAGAGGTGCCCTGCAATACACTTCCGTTTAATCCCGTGCCCTATGCTCACCAAGTTTTCCATCCCTCCGGGCTCGGTAACGCCGTATCTGTCTGGGAGAATAGAAACACTGACTCGATACTTCGGTAGACCACCGCGAGTCTTAGTAGAGGCCAGACACGCATTCAATTACCTCTAACGATGCTTAATGAAGGTGAATGCTTGGCGGACGCCTGAAAGATTGATCAATGCTGGGAGCCTATCTTTATCCTTATCCTAATATACTTGATACATACAGCCTTTCTAGAGAGTAATTATCTTACATATTGTAGACTTGGTAGGTATGAAAGGTTTGCTAGATGATTGAAAGTGCATTCGTTAACTGAGTCTAGACAATATGTTGATCTTACAAAACTGTTGTTGCAGCGACCGCGCTTGTCGTTGCAGCGACCGCACTAATTTTCCCTTAAAGGATGTTGCTAAAAAATTTGGAAACTCAAGTAATTTAACACTCCATGAGAACTGCAGGCGGATGGTCTCAACTTCAGTACTCTGCTGGACACATAATACGGTGTGTTCCATTAATATGACAATGATGTGATCCATACTCAAGCTTAGGAAATTACACCGAAGTTGTAGAACCAGATGATCGTTAGTCGAACAATCAGTATTTCAGTACTGCCAATATGAGCATTTCATAATATGATAAAGATGAGATGTCAATATCGACTTGCCAAGGGCATCTAAACACAGTGGACAACGTCATGTCAAAAATCTGGTCCTGCTTCCCGACAAAATCTACTCAAGTGAGGAACACGATCTACTCTATGCTTTTGATACAAGGCCTTCGTTTTCAGTGTTATAGTCGAGATGGATTGTTCGCTGGGCTCTGTTGTTCGTAGGCTTGATGTTGGTCGGAATTCCTAATAAAATGTTGAACTACTTTTCAGCTTCGGTAACACTGCTTGGAGATGGACAGAGATGGATATCGCCGGTTTGGCATCCAAGAACACTCTGGCCGCGGCAAGGCAGTGACCCTTGGGAAAGATTATAATATTTATTTGCATTAGTTTTTTCTCACTGTTCGGTTTTTTGTCCTTCGAAAAAGGCATCTCTTTGCTTATGAACTCAATTAGGAGTAAACCTAAGTTATGACTGGGTGCTATCACGGAACAAACACAGAGGAAATCAGGAAACGAGCTTCAGTTATATTTCTCATTTGTTTGTCATCAATATAAACATGAATAAGAAATTAATAGTGTATAGTCCACCTCCCAATGGTTTGCCGCTTCATCGTGGCTGAGAGGTGTTCCTAGGTGTCGGGCTGCGATGTACAGTGGGGAGATTCTTACCCCGGCAAGCTTTTCCAAGCTGAGTCTGGTGTTTCTATCAGGAAGCCTGGCTAAGAGTAAACCAATGCCAGGATCCATCACCGTCATACTATGAAACTAGTCGCACAGTGGTAAATCTCCCTCTGATCCACAAGTGCTGCGACTGCCTATGGCGGTGAAAGCCTGGAGCAGGCTGACCTCAAGATTCCAGGAAACCACGATAGCTTAACCAGCAAATCTCCGAAAAATGGAGATTATGCTGGGGCCCGCACAACCAATTAAGACGGACTGCTCAAGTATCAAGTAAGTAAGTCCACTTTACTGCTTCTAACTTTCTCATTTTACGCTTTTTGTGTGTTCTTATTGAACGATCACTTGAAATAAACATGCGCATGTTTTAAAAAAAATTAGCGCCTAAAAGCTGCTCAAAGGGATCTAGCAAACAATTTTCCTTCCTTGATGAATTTTGAGCTTCCATAAGTAAAATAGCTTATTTTCAAAGAATTATATTGATCGCTTACATTGTTCTCAGACTAGTATGTCATACAGAAATGTAATTGTGGCACTGTGATTGCGATGGTATGAACAGCGCAATTGATGGCAATTTCTGCTATGGAAGGAGCGCCATTGCAGTAGGTCTGAGTGAACGAATGACTGGACTCGGAGAGGTTGCGATTCTACTCATCGCCCTCTTCTGTTTCACTTATAAGCTTCACTCATTTTTTCTGGCCGTCTCACTACTCGCTTTACTTTGCGGATTTCTACTATGGTAAGTTATGAACGTTAAGTCATAATCATCTTAAATATTCGCTGCATTAGATACCTGATCGTTATGTTTTGCTGATAATAATGGAGGTGATGAACACGGAGAAGCATAGGGCGCTAAGGATTGTGGCGCCGTGCCAATCCAAGTCTTCTCGTTCCTTGAAGAAATGCATTCATTTGCATTTGAGTGACATTCAATTTAGATGTTTAAAAACTATTTGACGCTTAATCGAATATGAAAAAAGCTGCATCGAAACATGATTTCCGTTATCAGGGAGCAAGAACTACAACGTACTTGAATGGACCATCTTACACAATTTTTCGACTCCCAGCTAGCACATTTATTTGCTTAGTTCTTCTGCAACCTTTACACACGCTGATGGTCGTGTACGTGTGTAGACTTTTTACGTCAGTCGTTGCTCTACTAATTCGCCGGTATTCTAGAAGAATTCTGCTCACTATTAAGCAAACATATGCACATTGTGCAGCGACTGCTTGTAGTCAAGACGCGGGAAGATCCTGAAACGGATTTCTTGAGAATCCAATGGAGTCATCTCACTAAAATTGCAAAATAATGGTGTAATAGACGTGGATACTTACTTAATACTTGATACTTGGATGGCCGTCCTCAGTGGTTCTGCGAGCTACAGCACAAATTCAATTTTTTTCGGAGATATGCTGGTTAAGCCATTGTGGTTCTCTGGAATCCCGATGTCAGCCTGGCCTAAGTCTGCCCAAGGTCTTCACTACCACGTGCAGTGGCAGCCCTCGTGGATCAGAAGAAGATTTACCACCATGCGACTAATTTGATACCAGGACGATGGTGGGTCCTGCGTACCGGTTTCCCTCTTAGCTACGCTTCCTGATGGAAACGGATTCCTTCTCAGCTGCCAAAGGATGGATCCCCGCTGTTCATCGTCGCAGTCCAACACCCAGGAACACCTATCCTCCCAGCCAAGATGAGGCGGTAAACCATTGGGAGGATAAACGTGGATACTTCACAATTATAAACATTTTTGCTTTACTGAATTGTCGTTCAAATTTGTCTATTTGTTTCATTTTTTATAACAACTTCTTGTTAACTCAGAAATCGTGGCGATCAATTGAAAACGACATTGTGCCTCTATTAGCTCTTTACCGTTTAGCAATTGAGCTTAAAAATTTAGAAAAGATGATTGCAACAATTTCGAATATCGATTTCCCTTCAATCTCGACATGACCAATTAAACGCACTCTTTCATTGCTAAGCAAACATTTGGTTAATAAGAAACTTTATTCGGCGCATTCGCCTTACTCAGAGCCGAATTGATCCGAGTTGCTTGTCCACAGCTACTCCTTCTACCAATGTGGGTTTTCGTGATCACATGGAGTCGAATCCAGTGGACCACCGCTCCAATGAAATGTCCTCACATGGAGTGATCCTTTCTACAGAACGGTTGTTAATACTGGATGTCCGTTGACAACCATTTGTTTTTCTCCGGACAATCCATCCTGCAGCAGTCGGTATCATTACCAGTTAGCGCAGAGCGTAACAATACTTCTTCGAAAGTCGACTTTTCTTTAATAGCTTACGAACTGTCCTTATTTAATCCAGCACGAGGCTAGTATCTCTTCCGTTTAAAAATACGACGACTGACGTCTCGGCGATTTAGTGTTTCTCTGAGCCTAGAAGTGCTATACCATACCACATCTTACTATTCAGTTCAGCGTTCCTAATCCCAGTAAAAATCGAACTCAAAAACAAAGCACAGAAGTCTACCGATGCCCATCCTTCGAATTCTTAGATGGAGTAGCATCGACCGTGTGTTTTTCACAGGGCACGTGTAGGGCAGTGGTCGGAGGAGCCCTGCAGTAGACATGGGATCCACTCCCTCGCTCAAGGCTCACCAAACCTTCCATCCCTCCGGGATCGGCAAATTCGTACCAAGCTTTTCTGATAGGATACCACCACTGGCTCAATATATCGTTAAGCTACCGAGAGTCATTGTAAAGGGCAGGTGTGCATTAAATCACCTCCAACGATGCTTGAGGAAGTCGAATACATGGCGCCTCCTTCAGAGATTGATCAACACCGATAGCTTTTCCTTATGAGCAAAGAACCCAACACTACCACCTCAAAAAAGTCACCGTTTTGGCGTTGTGTCCTGCCTTCACCCACAGGAAAAAGTTGGTCGAGTTTTTGAAATCCCGTCAAGGTGTTCCCTTATGCTGACACAAGGTGCTGCACCTGTTTATCCAATATATTCACTACAGCATGTCTTTCGAGAAAACGGGGATATTGTGTCTAAACTCATGCAGTCTCTTTCTTCCTCTGCCTTCCTAGAAATTTACGTCGTCGCTTGGTTCCTAACAGATTGTATGCCTTTCTAAAACAGAGGGTTGCGCGGTTTGCGTAGTGGTAGAGACGGAGACTGCATGAGTTCAGACACAATATACCTGATCTAATGTAAGATATGTGGTGATGAATACATTTTCGAAACGGGTAGAATATTTACGCCGTCGTAAAAATTACACCAAGGTGAAATGTCGGAAACTCGACCGTGCTCCTCTGGGGCAAAAAAAAGTGAAACGGTGACGTTTTTGAGGTAGTAGCCACATTATTGTGGGGCAGGAATCGAAAACACTAGCATGCCAAACCCTTGGCACCTTTCGGATGAAGTTCAAAAATCCAAAAATAGATAGGAATGGAGAATGATTCACTGTCACGCGTTATAGGGCGCCTTATCTCTGATCGATTTTCTGATCCGAGCAGGCTTGTTTGCTAATGGTGCGTGAGAAACACACGGTAGACCTTCAATTTAAGGAGTTAAACGCTAGGCTTTCCTTAACTGGTACTCTTTCTGTTGACTTTCGAACTAGATTTTTAATGGAATCAGGGAATACCAACAGAATAATAAAATAGACATGAATAGCAGGTCTAGGCTCTTGGGAAGCCGAAATCTCCGAAACGTCAGCCATCGTATGAAATATTGAAGAAAAAGTAGGCTTTTAAAATACTGCTACGCTCCCACCTGATAGTGATTGTGACTGCTGCAGGATGGATTGCCTGGAGAAGAACAAATGGTTGTCAATGGACAATCGTTATCAACAGAATCGTCCCGTATAAGAGAGAACTGTAAGCTGATGTTTCGAGTGGTGCTTCACTAGATTCGACTCGATGCGTTCACGAAGGCTCACATCGGAAGAAGAAAAAGCTGTGAACAATCGACCCGGATCGATCTGGCTCCGAAAAGGGGCAAAGGCCGCAAAGCATTAACAGAAAAGGGTTTTATTTATCAACCTCTTACTGGCTCATCATTGAAAAACAGACATTTATAAGTACTTTAACCTTTCGTATATTCTACTAGTTTTCTTTCTGTCTAATTCTTAAATTTCAGGTATCTGTCGTATGAGAAACGTTATTGGTCGAGACAAGGTGTTCCTGGTCCGAAGCCTAACCTTTTTCACTGGGAATGCTAAGGATTACGGGAAAGGACTGCACACGTTAGACGAGAAATGGATAACGGAATTCGGTAGGACATATGGGTAAGTGAGCAGTACTTATCTATTGTGAAGAGATATGCAAGTACACTATTGTGATTGATCAGCTAGTTTGGTGGCTGCTTGATAGTGAAAATCGACTGTGTTGAGTACAAAGTCGCGGTTGTTGGGATGCGTTTAACCAACCAATTCGTGCTTGTGCTCATGAGTGAGGTGCAGTTTCTGTTTGCAACAACCCACCTTTTTATTCCTAGTCATCCTACTTCTCTCCCTCTCTCTCCATCCTTCTTCATCGCTCACCATCTCTTTCCACTTCTCTCTCTCTTTCCTTTTCGGACCACTTCCTTTTTGCTCTGCTTCTAAATCTTTCTCGCCTTATGGAGATACACCACATATCCTATCTAAGCTAAAGGGGAGATCATGTTTTAAAGAATTTCATGACGACTGTGTTAACGTTTTACTTTCGCCCTACTGTAATTTTTTTACGGCATAGATATATATATATATATATATATATATATATATATATATATATATATATATATATATATATATATATATATATATATATATATATATATATATATATATATATATATATATATATATATATATATATATATGAGAGAGAAAAAGCAGAGCAACGGCCTCCGTGGCGAGTGTGTAATGCGCGAGCTCCCAGAAAGGGGAATCGTGATTCGATTTGGCCCGGGTCCAAGTTCTGCGAATATCTCAGCATCGTTGTAGTTCTGAGACGAGTGTTTGAAAAAAAAATAAGTGGAAGTATATGCAAGAACCATAGCTATTGATAAAAAGAAAGAAGAATTTGTAACGAGATTAAAAGTGTAGTGAATGAGTTTATTGCAGGATGTTCCTAGTATCTTCACCAGAGCTGGTTTCTATGGATCTTGACATTTTACGACATGTCCTCATCAAGGATTTTAACCATTTCACGGATAGAACAGTAACTTTATTTTCTTCAAATAAGAATTTGCCTTCACACACAGACATCTATACACACATAGACACACACACACACACACACACACACACACACACACACACACACACACACACACACACACACACACACACACACACACACACACACATCATATGCATGCATACATGTTACATGCACACATAAACTACATATTATACATAAATATATGACCATGCATATGTATATATATATATGTATATATATATATATATATATATATATATATATATATATATATATATATAAACATGAGGACATACGTATGAACATATACACATGCACATACCTGTACGGAAATGCACGCATGGTTGAGCATGCGTGTACAATATGCAACCACTTTTGAGTAATATTCTAATTCGAGTGATCTGTTCTGATCAGAATCTCCTCAACGTCGATCCATCCGATGAGACGTCGCTCCTTGCAACGTCGCTCGTCTCTCTGAAAAGCGAGCGTTGGGCGAGAGTTCGTAATCAAGTGGCACCGGCATTTTCAACTGGAAAAAGTTAAACTGGTAAATATTAAAGAGTAGTAATGAAGGGTCTTCTAGAAAAACCATCCTTTTCGCTACGTTTTCGTCGACCTAGTGAATGTGCAGTTCACATCTAAACTTACGGAACTTAGTGGATTACCACGAGAGTGGTTTAACGTTTGCTGAAATTACTCTGGTGCCAGTTGACATCGATTGGTGACGAAAGTATTTATTAGTTCTAACAGTAGTTTTAGTCCTCCCAACGATTTACCGCCTCATTGTGGTTGGCAGGTGTTTACGTGTGTCGAACTGCGATGTACAGCGTGAGTTTCATCCACCTGGCACGTTCTTCCAACCTGAGAAGAAGTCCGGCGTTTCCATCAGGAAAGCCTAGCTAAGAGCAAACCGGTGCCAGGATCTACCACCATCTTGGTATGAAACTAGTCTCATGGTGGCAAATCTCCCTCTGTTCCACACTGGCACGGCTGCCTGTGATTGTGACGACCTGTGGCAGACTTCAGCCAGGGCTGACCTCGGGGCCCCAGCGAACCACAATGGCTAGACCAGTAAAACTCCCGAAAAAACGGATATTGTGCTTGGGCCCCACAAAACCAGCAGAGGCGAGCCATTCAAGTATCCAACTAAGTGTCCCTAATAGTATTTAGTAATAGAACTTTTCATCGCACATGTATCGCCGACGCTTCACAACATTCAGACAAGCGGGTCTAAAGAAATTTATAAGTGATGAATTTACCTGCGAAGTGAAGTTATCTGTAACAGTTTTTTCTCCAACACATACTATATTAGTCTTCTTAGCAGCTAGCCAAATTTTCCGCATTGCGATCAAGAGGGTTCCAGAAGAGGAATTCAATCCATCACAGGCAATAGTTAAGACCGGTGATCTAGAAATGTGAGATGTGCAGAAATCATTGCTAAAATAAAGAAATCAAACCCAGTTTATGGAAAAGAAAAACCGCGGTTAGCAACGTATAGCCGAAATAGCGATTTCTAGATGATCCCGATCTTCAACGAATGTTCGAAAATATGCACGAAAATTCTGGACGAGTACGAAATGCATGGCACTGCGGTGCCCATTAAGGAGTAAGTAGAAGTTCTCTTTGATTGTGAACACCTGGCAAAAGTGTCGTTTTACTATTTAGTGTTATCACTCGACTCACTTTGGATATGACATCGAAATGTGCATTCGGATACAACTTCCACGTACAAAACAACTCATCTTCGCCATTTTTTCACTATGCGAAAAAGTTTTCAGAGTTCGATCTACGTTCACCAGAGGTCGCGCTCGTCAGTAGGTTCCAAAAATTTTTTCCACCCACGCAGCAGCCGATTCATTCCCATTCATTTTCAAGCTGCATTTTCTACATAATACTTGGTTGATCATTCTGTTTACTTTTTTATTTTGCCTTAAAGCTTTGATATAGGTATTAAGACGATGAGTCATGTCAGCCATATCCATATAAGTTGTTTAAGCGTGCTTGTAACACTTGAAACACTTTCCACAGCGTGTCGTAAAGCTCTCTCTCTCTCTCTCTCTCTCTCTCTCTCTCTCTCTCTCTCTCTCTCTCCGGCGTTGATCAATCCCTGAGAGATGCGCCATGCATTCGACTTCATTAAGCATTGTTTGGAGGTGATTGGATGCATATTTGTCCATTACAATGACTTGCAATGGTCCACCGATGTTGCGATCAAGTGAAGCTATCCTCCCAGACAAGTCTGATACCAATTTGCCGACTCCAGAGGGATGGAAGGCTTGGTGGACCATGGGAGCGGGGATCGATTCCACGTGTGTGTTGCAGGACGCCTCTGACCACTGCGTCACACGCGCCCTTAAGTGGTGCAGTACTCCTGTTAATCATTGAGCAGCTGGTGCAGACTTCTAGATGAAAACATAGAACAACCTTTCAGTTTTTGTGAGTTTACTGTTAATGGATCTTCGTTGTACATCGCAGGAGGTGCACATTGTGCAGTGGTTAGAGGTCCCCCTGCAATCTCAGGAATCAGCAAATTGATATCAGAGTTGTTTGGGAGCTAGAAGGGTTGGATATGCGTCTAAACCACTTCTAACGATGCTTAATGAAGTGAGATGCATGGCACATTAATCTCTGTTTGACTAACGCCGAGCACTTTATCCTTTTTTTTATTCACGGCAGGGTGACCGCGACTGGGTAATAGGAGCCTTAATGGTTGGTTTCTTTCATTTTAGTTTAGGACTTTGTTAAACGTATGATTTATCAAGATTTAAGCCTTGCGAGGAGATGTTCCTATTTTCAGTTCTATTTCCGAACATCTGCTCAACATTTCAAAGGTTAACCGGGATGTCCTTGATCAACAATGCCGCCAACAAATTTTTTAGCGATGTCCTGGAAACGATGTTTAAAGATAGGAAGACGATTAATGGAGTTGTCTGTTATTTACTTGTTCACTGCTTTTTTTGTTTCTTCCAAAAAAATTTTTTGCGATTTTTTTCCAGGAACGCAAAGACTTTTTCCAAATTCTTCTTGATGTTCTCGTTAGAGACGGCGACAGAATCGAAGAGTCCCATCTGCAGAGTGGAAGAAAAGGACTTACAAAGGGCGAAATTATGGGACAGGTCAGTTCTAGAGCTCTGAATCGAAAGCATAATGTTTTAGAAAAAACTGTGGTATTTTTGAGAGTTTCTTAGATATTTTCTATAAAAATTTCTGAAGCCTCCCAATGGTTTATCGCCTCATCGTGGCTCGATGCTCCCTGTTGTCCGTCGGCCCAGCACGTCTTTCGAAACTGAGAATGAGTCAACGTTTCCATTCGGAAACCTAGATTAGAGCAAACAAATACCAGTAATCAGCACCGTCCTGGTATCAAACTAGTCGCATGGTGTTAAATCTCTGCCTTATCCATTAGGGCAGCGACTACCTAGGGAAATGACTTGAGGAAGGCTCCAGCTAGGCTGGCCTCGGAACTCCACGGGAACCACAGTAGCTAAGCCAGCAAATTCAAACTATGCTGTGGCCCTCATAAGCAGTGAAGACGAGCCATGAAAGCATCCAAGGACCCAAGTAAGTAAAACTTCCAAGGATCCTAGCACTGTAGGTTGAGCAACAATCCCTTATTGGAATCATCATAACAGACAAATTTTTTTGTCTTCACTTCTGTTTCCATTCATTAACTATGAATGCAAGGAGGATATAGCTGGAAGCGAAACTATTCCCTTAAATGTGTCAGGCTTTCATGTTCGTGTTGGCCGGGTTCGAAACTACGCCGGCAGTTTTGCACCTTGTTATCTACATGCTGGCCGCCAACGACGATATTCAAAGACGTTGCAGAGACGAAATCCAACGAATATGTGGTGATGAGGTTGTTTGATCAAATATCTGCCAATCTACACATAAGTGAATGGTTTTCGATGTCATCATTCCGTTCAATTTAGGAGCAAATCACCTATGAAATGTTGAATGAGATGAGCTACGTCGAGCAGTGCATCACAGAAACGCTCCGAATGTACCCACCTGTTGTAAGGTGGTCGTAATTTTTTAATTTAGGACTTAAAGTGATGAAATGAAACTGTATTCAGGGGGAAAATTCACTAAGCAGTTAATTGTTTATTTAGATGAATTCCTCGTCTGGGCGACGAATTCGTTCAATAACCAAAGGAAAGCTACGCATATTTATTTCCATCACCATTTTACATTACCTTTTATCCCTCATATCGCTACCAAATTAACGAGGTATTCTGGACAAGTAAATCTGTTCTAATTACTCTCGTACTTTATCTTCTTCAATCGCTGTCGTCATTCACAATTCCCGCCTCTTTAGTTATTATTTTCCCATGTTTTTAACAATGACGAGAGCTGGGTTAATGTTGAAGTAAATTTGGTTCCACTTTTCACATCCATGTGTTTTTATACGGAAATGGATACGTGGTCTGCTCTAAAGCATGGATGGAAAAAGACCTCACTGTTTTTTTTTCTTTAATATCATTTTTCCTTGATGGAGATGAGAGGACAAAGTGGACGGGCTTCAGAATCAAGGTTGCATGAGAAATCAGTTGAGAAAGGTATGCAAAAGTCAGCCGAATACCTCATTGAAGTAAACGTAGGACATCTGAAAAGTAAGACGATAGTTTCAAAGAGCGACTTTCTACTAGTAAGCCGATATTTCTAACGTGGCCTTTGCGCCTTGAGTTTTCCGGAGGTTGTCTTGGCCGTACAGATGATCCTTTTAGGAGTTTTTTTTAACTCTTAAGATTTAGGTCCAACCAGCTTTTTTTTTATGCAAGGACAACGTGATATGGGAAGTTCTATTTTATTCATGGAGCACGAACACAAGTCATTCCCAATATGCTTTGATGCGATTGTTCCATCTTGGGTGGACGAAGTGTGGTTGATGACATTGGTGTTCTCCGCAGTGGCCGCATACTCGATGTGATCAGTGCCTTTAGAATGCATGCTGATCTTCCAACAGTCAATTTCAACTGAAGATTGTTCACGACGAAAGTGGTACTTCCCACAATTCGTGTAGAATAGTCGGTCAGACATTGTTTGGGCATCGAAGACGGTAGAGCACCATGCATGGTGTGGTGGGATTTGTTCATAAGAGGGAGCATCTTTATTATCGATGGGGTCGATTGAGAGATGAGATGAGATTTCTTACACTGACACTCCCTCCACTTTTCTGCTCTGAAGAGGCACTTTGTTCCGTTTTACTTTTTCTAGGGATATAGAGCTCTTCAGTTGGTAACGAAACTTCGAGCAAACATGGTCAACTCTTAACCGACACCCTCATTTTTTTTGCAAATGTCAGATTTCTAACCAGAATTCGTGATATTACTGGGGATGAACAGACAATGTATGTTGTACATGAGCTCCTTAATGCAACTCAGTACAACTATGAGGACGTGGACCTTAGAAGGCGTAAAATATCCGTTAGTTGGAATGGATTCAAATCACAAAAAAACGAAGAGGAAGGTGAAATTATAGAGCGATAATGATCGATAGCAACAGGGAAATGGCAGCTTATTCGTATTTTTACTTGAGGTCTTGGTAGATGAGAATGAAGAATGATTTGTTTTATTCATACGAAATGAAAGTTTTTTCCTTTATTTTTACATAGTACTATTTCAGAACAAATCGCCTGTGCACCAAAGACATTACAATTAAAGGAATCAAAATCAAGAAAGGTTGTGTATTCAGCATTCCCATTCGCGCGATTCACTACTGCGAAGAATTCTATCCGGATCCAAAAGTCTTCGATCCAGACAGGTATCTCCTTGAAAAATCTAAGAATACCACAGCGAGACAACACTTCAGTGATTGTAAAAGCTTTACTTTTCACATCACACTTTTACATGACCAGACATCATATGTTGTGCTAATCCCATGCTTTTTGAGTTCTCTTGTGGCACTCCTCATCCACGGTCTTAGGATTTGCGTTGGTTTTGGCTATAACTTGACGATTTTGGTTTTCCTAACAAGTCCTGCTGAGTGCTGGTCGAACTGATTCTCAATGAAACCCTGAGATAGTCGTCCTAAGCCGTTCACAGTACTTTACTATAAAAGTCGGCAGTTTTTTGCCACAGTTTTTGACTAAAATGGAGTTCTTCAGAGTCAATTCTGGTACCACTTTAACCATTCCAAAGGAATGGGAGATGTTTGGTCCGCTTTAGGGTTAAACGAAAGCTTAGCCATATTGAACGGCCTCTACTATTGCGCTATCCATTCCCCACATGAAAACTTACTCTTTTGAATACTGATGTGCTCAAAATCTCTAATCATACATTTAAATAAAGGCCGCTTTCTATTTTTCCCAGTGGTCACTTTTCTCGCGAGAAGCCCACAGGGTTGTTTAAAAAAACCAGAATGAAAGTAGGAACTACGTCGAAAGAGTATTTTCTTCGAGTGTTATGAACAAGCTGAATTCCACAAGTAGCTTTGGCACACTACGGGGACGAAAATCATTGTACATAACCTATGTAATTTAAAGTAGGCTACTGTAAAGTTTTGCTGTATTCCTTTGTTGATTAGTTTTAATAACCAAATGCATAACAGTACTCATATGCCATGACTTGTCTTCACTTCAGATGGTCCATGCGCAACCGTCTTAATCGTGATCCGTTGACCTATGTACCATTCGGCTACGGGCCACGTAATTGCATTGGGATGCGTGTCGCTCAAATGCAAATGAAAACGGCATTGGCGCATATTTTGAGGAGATATGAAATGCAACCGCAAAAAATACTGGTAATACTTTAAACAACTGGTACTGAACAACAAAGTAATCATTACTATCATGGTCATCGTCGTACTTGACTTCTCAATAAAAAAGAATATTTCAGGAGTTAAAGGATAAAGCTCTTTCAGGAGTTACCGTTAAAAATCGACTCCGTTGGAAGTATGAGAACTGTCGAACAGCTGAACATAATCTTCACAAGAATCTAACCCAGCAAAGAAGTTTAATTGACATCGCAAATCGTCTTTGCTTTTAATCCAATAAATATTGTTGTTTAGTGATTCCTTAATTTTATACTAATTTTGATTTACGAGCTACATTCTCAGTAACATGTGGTAGTCATTATATCATAGCAATTTTAATCCTTCAACGACAACTTTTTATTTTGTTCGTGGTTGGATTAGACTACGACTAGGTCTTCATCGCAAGCTATGCACTGAATTCAATATGTACAAAGGGTCGATATGGAGGACACGGGATGACAATGGCTTCACCTGCACCAGCCGGCCTCTTGAAACGTTCAAAACAAGCGCTAACCCCTTTGCCAACCACACCAAGTTACCTTCTGTAGGAGGTACATGAGACCCTAAGCTTAATTTTTTCACTTTTGCCCTTCATTGAATGCAATACATGCGACGTTGTTGCACTCATGATGATGCGTGTTCTAACTCTTGTATCCGATGAGAAAAAATCATCCAGTCACTGCTGCCGCATCTAAGCAGTAAGTCTGGCAACTTGTGCTGACTGCGTATCGTTGTTTTCAGATTTTTTGTTATAAAATCCCATTCCATGATTCTGATCATTAGTTCAATCAAGAAGTATAATGATCAATTTCAGATTAAGAATAAATTTTTTACGGGTATGAATCATAGACAGAAGAAAAATTCAATTCTGATGTATTGTTCATCGACAATGAACTAAAGGATCTGATGAGGCTGTGCACAAGAAGGAACCGTTTGTGCTCCTCATCATTGACACTGAACAAAGTTAATAGCGATCATTTCTTAAGTGTACAGAACCAATAAATCCTCAGAAATTCTTCATGTGTGCCATTTGGAATCTGTCTACGAGAAGAAAGGAACGGATAAGATCAAAAGAAGGTTCGCACTTGTTAACGGATAACTGCTGAAAACTTGAGCAGACTCCTAATTTGAGGCCTTAAAATAAGAATGGCTCCTAGAGCTATGCATAAGTCTAGGCTAAAGCTTACGCCTAAGTTTAAGCTTCAGCATGAGACTAAGCCCCTAAGCCTAAGCCTACCTTTCCAGATTTAACGTTCTAAGTATCCTGTCTCTAAGGCTCCGTGTTCTAAGCCCTACGTCTCTAATTTATACGTCTCTATTTCCTGAATCCAACTTCTCTAGGTCTTTCTCCTTTTATTCATAAGTCTAGTCTAAATCTATAATTTCTAAGCCTAAGCCTAAACCAAAAGCCAAACCCAAAGCCAAGCCAAAGGTGAAGGCATAGTCCAAGTCATGTTTCAGCTACTTTGTCGAACCTTAGAGAGATCGTACTTTGCTGTCATTGAAAATCCATTTTTAGCTTCAGCATGCTCATAAAACAAATGTTATCGTTGTACGGAAAAATCGCCTAACAAATTGCGTAGAGGCAGGGAGTCGGCATACTGTTAGTAGAGTTGTCTGGGATGAGAGCAGCATTAACTTGATGCATCACTAGGACACTGCAAAGCTTTGCATAAGCGAAGTATGTAATCATTCACTTGTACTACAGAGCCTTATACACACCCCTGAGCGACTGGTCAGCACCTAACGCTCTGTCCTTTTCGTTGGTATTCTCCTTCGTCAAACGAATAAGATTAAAAGACGTTCTACGAGAACTGTGACAATGAAAGTGAGTAAATCCTTCTAGATAATTTTGGAGCATAAATGAAGAGATTACTGATGCATATTCAAGCCACTCAATGAGTAACTTGTTTACAGATGAATGAAAGTGATTCGCACACTAATTCACAGCATAACCTTTAACCAGTTCCCACTTAGCGATGGACATTATCCTGTAGTGTTGTATTGGAATTGTACGGACAAAAACACTGAGCATAAAAAAGAGATTTCCTGTGTTACTATTAAAGTGGATATTCTCCACGACACAAGAAGCTACAGAGAAAAGCCCAGTGTGCCCCTATATGTATATATTTATTTACATTTTATTTTATACAACTCGTCTTCTCGTCTACTGTGCGTATACCAGCACTTCTCACATTGGATTCGTTTCCTCACATTCATCATCAACGAAGGTCTTCCAACTTTTACGAGTCGCTTCGGCTGCTGTTTTAGGATTTTCTCTTTATATCGGACGTCACAGAATGCCGTTCGATTCTAACTGGAGTACTGAGACAGCACGTCTAGAGCGATCTCAATTGGATTGCAGACAAGGACTTTTTTTTCCCAACAAGTTCGGTACTAATCCTCGATCCAAGAAAGATAAGAAGCTTGGTGAGCCTGAGGTGGGATCGTACCAGCACCGCGTTCATGATGACCGGCATCACTACCACCGTACTATCTGCCCCTCTATATGCAAATATTAGCGCAAAAAACAAACCTGTGGCTCCATGGTGAGCCTAGGATTCAAGAAGGATGTGGTTAAGTTAGTGTCGAGAAGAAAAGTTAGCAAAAATATGTCCAAGAAAACATTCCAACCTACATTGTTTCTCGAAGGCTATAACTGATTTAAAATTCTACTCCTATAGCATATCAACTTTGACCACAAAGTGTTTATGTAAAGTTCGAAAAGTCTACCTATTTTAAAGCGGAACACTCCTTCAACGACGATTGCTACCTGGAAGAAAGAATTTCATATTAATCAATCCATCTAAGATGAAGTGCTCCAAAATTTTGCAAAGAGGGAAAAGCACTTCGTGGAAAAAAATGGCACTCACTAGAACAACCAAACCATTCCACCCCATAGAAATGCCAACAAGAAAAACACACCAACACAAGAATGAGTCCCTTGCAACTCACAAACTTGTCGCTCGTATTGATACACAAGGGCTTCCACTTGGGCTAGTTCTAGCGAACGTTTGATCTTAATATGAACGATAATCTTTCATATCACCTCGTGATTCGATCATCTCTCGTGAACAACACACAGATGCTCTAACGGCAAAGCTCTCACGAAAGCGAAATCACCTAAACGTCAGCTATTGTTGAGCAGAGACAGCAACAAGAATAAGAACATCTATACCAACCTCGAGTCAGCTAAAAGAGGGCAATTCGTAAGGACATGCATAGAAATGTTCTGTTGATTACTGAGTGGTTGCATGAACAAAATTAAAATAACCATTCGACTACCTTGCGCGCAGTCCTTCGTGAAAAATTCTAAGCGTCGGACTCTCGGTCTTCTAGTTGTTTACTTAAAATCGTTTCGGGCCTGCAGACTGTCCTTGTCTACAGTCTCAGAGTACCACTAACCGCTCGCTAACTGCGCTGTAGGCTATGTCGAGATTTGAAATTATTAAATCACTTATAGAATTGGATGGCCCGCCCACACCGATTGTGCGAGCTCCAGCAAAACTTTTCTTCCACAGTTTTGCTGGTTTAGCCATCGTGGTTCTCTGAAGTCGCGAGGTCACCCTGGCCAAAGTCTGCTCGGGTCGTCATCACCACAGGCAATCGCCGCCTTTGTGGACCAGAAGATGTGCCACCATGAGACTAGTTTGGTACAAGACGGTGACGGATCCTGGTATTGGCTTATTCCTAGCTGGGCTTCTTGATGGAAAAGCCGGACTCCTTTTCGGCTTGGCAGACCCTGCCAGGGAATGAATACCCCGCTGTACATCGCAGCCCGACACCCAGGAACACGTCCCAGCCACGATGGGGCGGTAAACCGTTGCGAGATATGGTGTCTTACTTGCTGGAAATACAGGCAAAACACAATGTGATGGTCCTTTTTTCTACTTTTTCATGAACACTTAGCGTTCAACGTCCAGCGTTCAGCGTTGAATACGTCCACCGAAAGGGATCCTTGTTTTACTTTCAAGAAAGACATACAAGAACGTAAATGAGATCCTGTAAGACCGAGAGTTCCACAGCCGGCCATTAGACGCAGTTCGGTTTCATTGATGATATAATTTCAACAACACCAAGAGTAATCCAGGCAAAGCGATGGTTGGCTCACGACTTCAATGGCGCATTCGGAAAGATCGATCTTTGTTTGAAATCAAAATGAAACGATGTTCACGAGAAACGGATTTCCTTCTGGTGTACATTTCGCGACCGATGGAACGAAGAACAGCTTTGAATGCTGCGTATATTTATGATGGAGCCAGTATGCCTGCATGATGAGCAACAACAGTAGAGACAAAAAACCCACTGGGTTCGCCACTCTTCTATTCGTCCCTATGATCTTGTATCGCTACACAACCGAACGATTTCAGCGCTTTTGAATGCTGTGACTGAAGAGATGATTGTCGAAGTGTCCCGTTACAAGCTGAAGACGAAATCCGGACGTTGACGACACAAGATCATGGACCTTGCGAAACATGTTGAACACTAGCCGGACACTTAACGTTTCAAGGCAACATCCGTTAAACGTGAATTTTCAGCAATTTTGTCGACACGGTGTTGAACATATAGCAGAAATAACGCCATGGCCAAGAATCAACGTCTTCGCAAAGGCTCTAGCCGGAAAGTATAAGTTCAATGGTCTTGATGTCGTTCGAGAAAGCGAAAATTGTTATAGAATCCACTGCGAGTGATAAATCGAAACTTTGCAGCTCAAACCAGTGATAATGAATGGTAGACCAGCTATATGGATAACTGGGAAATACACGTATAACGAACATCTGCATACAAGTAAAAACGATATATTTGACACGTTTCCCTTTTTTTCATTCGATGATACCAATTTGTTCTCAATTTTACTTGTATTTAAAAAGTACGTCTCTATATATCCCTACGGATGCGTTCTTCTACAGTTCTTCAGCCTCGATTACTCGACTCTTCTAAGCGTCTTTATAACCAATCAATTCGTACCTGTAGAGCCAATATCTCAAAGTCTTCACCCTTTAAAAACTAAGACTAAGTTGCGAAGGGTATTTTTAAACGAAATCGTACCACTCTTACATTCCCATGTTAACAAAGCCTAATTAAAGTGATTTTTTTTTCTTCAAACCGTTTACATTCTCCTTTCCAAAAAGACACCTCCAACCAACGACTGCCTTTTTAAAACATGCCAACGCTAATATCACTTATAAAACCTTTCATTACGTAGACAAATTGGAAAAACAGAGAATGGCGCAGTCTACAATACAACACATTCTGCCAAAAGAACTATTTAGATAAATTCCTGATCCTGAACACTGTTAAAAACTTTATGTCCAAAGCAAAACCCTAAATGAGCAAATGAACCGAAAAGGCACAAACATGAAGACAAAAAAGAAAACCTGTCAAGCTTCTGAATTCATTCCCATTGCAGTAAGAGAACCGTATATTTAGAATCATCTTATTAGGCGACTACATCTAATATTCTATTCATAGAAACTATTCAAACTAGATTTCACTTCCTTCTATAATACTCGATTCCTAAAATCCTCACTCAAAAATCTGAGAAATTCTGAGCAAATCGATGGTCTGAGTATATCAAGAACCCTGCGGAAAAACGAAAATTTTCGAAAACAGCCCAATAATTGCAAGTTCAAAGAAGAAGGAACAAGCATGTCGTCTTACGCTTCCATGTTTCGAACTTTCAATGACATGTGACCAGGTTTTCGTTCCAGTGTACTTTGACTGGACACACGTGAGAGACCGTAGGAGGGTCGACGAATATTGGACAATGATCGTGATGACATAAGCGAATACGATGAGTTTGTCGATGTTCCGCCGCCGCCAAAAGCCGTCGTTGTTGTGGCAGACCTTCGAAGAGCGTATCCACTCGGTGATGATGTAGTTTCCAGTGATGACGTTGAAGTACTCATATTATTCCGGGTCGTCGAAGGGATAGCACGATTTGATGGACGAGGCAGTGATGGCTCTGTAGCCGCTTTTTTCAATGCCTCTCTCTCTCTAACAACACTGAGAGGTAACCGGCTTGGTCGATTATCGCTGAGCTTCGGGATTGGACTAGCAGACCTCACAACTACGACGGGCTGAGGACGAACCACAGCCACTGCTCGTCGCTGGGTCCTCCACGCCGAAGAACGTGTTTCAGGTGGCTTGGGCAAGTTCGGAGCTGCTTTCAGGCTCTTTACATTCTGTGGCTCCACTGCTTTGAGCGTTGTTTGCTGCTTTAGTTTCGCCTCGTCCCACAGACGTTCTTCCTCTTTTTCACGAGTGGCATCTTCTCTGTCGCTTTTGCCTTTGGCCTCCGTCCGCGACAACTCACATGCTGCCGCCTGCAGAAGTTGTCGAGTACTTGTTTGCTTTTCCGTAGTGAGAACTTCTCGCACAGACCTTTCCAAACTCAGTAGAACTTCTTCATCATCTGGTAGAATCAGATGTCTTTTGACAACTGCGAGCATCCGTACTGTCCTAAGTCTAATATTTGAAACCTTATCACTGGTAAGTGACAGCAGTTTATCGAGGAAATAATGAATGAAGAACTTCCGACTGAACAGATTCAGCACCAACTCAACGATGTCCAAATACAGCATACGACGATAGCAACTTGGATGGCATGCTACTTCTTTTTTCAAGAATTCAATGGTTTCCTCGCGTTTCTTCTTTTCCGGTTGTTCTCTCACAAATTGTAACAATGTGCTAGCAGCTGCCAGGCGACAGGGAATGGCTCGCGCTTGAAGAACTTCTTTTTGTAGCATGGGAATAAAAGTCTCCGCTAGCTGCGTATATGAAAGACATGTTTTCAGGACACTAATGTGCTCTAGAAGCGCAGCATGACTTCTCCACGCCCCCGTCCCACGAAGTACTTGGTTACATCCGACCAGAATACGATCCAACTGCACTGTGGTGACTTTTCGAGATCCAGAGCTTGATAAGGCACATTTGTACAATATCGGTAATGTTTTGTCCATGTTGAAAGTGAGCTTTGCTACAACTTCAGGTGAACCTCCACGTATGAGTTCGATAAACGGTTGTACTAGTTCTACTTTAGTAGGATGCATCATTAGTATTTCATGGTAAGATGATGCTAAGGTTAGTCTAACATCATCATCTGAATCATTCATGAACCCCTCAATGAACGGCAGAAGCCGGTCGAACGATTTTGGGAACATTTGAATCATGCACGGTAAGTTGAATACAGTCATTCTTCGACACATAGTCAGCATCATCTGCTGTGTTGTGTTCTCATCCTTGCTTAGTGAAACTTGACCGATTTTGCAGTAGGTGTTTAAGACCCAGCACATGTCCAGTTGGTCCAGAACGTCGCGTAATGTATAACACCATTCTCCAAAATTCTTTGCGATCACCATCAGAGTTTCGTCTTTCTTTTCCACACTGTGTTCAACTGACTTTTTGATCATTGGGAATACAGTATTCTTTTTCGCATCATTGGTGAAATGTGGTATACATTGAGCAATATTATTCATACACGCTTCTTTCACAGTCATGTCATCATCTTTGTACAGTTGTACGAAACACGGTAACAGCAACGATACTGCATCTGTAGAATTTCTGCAATTACACAAAAATTAGCTGGTTTTGGGTAGCTGCATGATCATTCTGTTCCTATGGGGCTTCTCATAAGTAAATCTCATGGACTGTAGTAGTTTTCCAAAAAGTAGAACTTACTTTTTTCGAGTTCAGTAGCTGGAATTGGTAACCAAAACTTCGTCAAGTTTCTTTTTTGTTTTTGTGAAACTTGCTTAATAATTACTTAATAATTACTCCTCCCAACGGTTTACGGCCTCATCATGGCTGGGAGGTATTCCTGGATGTCGGACTGCGATGTACAGCAGGGGGGGATTCGTCCCCCCAGCAGGCTTTCCCAAGCTGAGGAGTCCGACGTTTCCATGAGGAAGCGTAGCTAAAAGGAAACTAATACCAGGATCCGCCACAGTCTTGGTATCAAAGTCGCATGGTGGCAAATCTCCCTGTGATCCACAAGGGCTGCAACTGCCCGTGGTGGTGAAGACCTGGGGCAGACTTTGGCCAGGCTGTCCTCGGGATTCCAAGGAACCCCAATGGCTTAATCAGCAAATCTACGAAAAATGGTGATTATGCTGGGGTCCGCACAACTAGTGATGACGGGCCGTTCAAGTATCCAGTAAGTAAGCAATAATTACTTGCTAAGGAAATCTTCAGCAATCTACCTATCGTTGAAGATACCTTCACAAGATCCGTATACTTTTTAAACTTTAGATTTAACCGTCATAGAATAAATAACCTTGTATCTCGTTGCCAAAGATGAGTAGATTGTTGTGGTTCATATTTCTATCAGTAAAGTTTTACTAGTAATCAAGATACTTGTATTTGAGTTGAATGGATTGTCAAGTTCTGTATTCTTATTAGGATGGATGTAGCTCAGTGATTAGAAGTACCCTGCAATACACAAGTGATCGTTGGTTCGATATCACGCCCGGCGCTCACCGCTCCTTTTATTCTTGCAAGGTTAACTGGTATCATGTCGCTCGGAGGACAGCAGCAGTGAATTGATACATCGGTAGGCCACCATAAGTCATTGTATAGCTCAGATACGCACCCCATCGTCTCTAACGATGCTTCATGAATTCGAATCCATGGCTCATGCCTCAGGGATTGATCAGTGCCGGCAGCTTTGTCCTTTATCCTCTGTATTCTTATCAATGGAGTTTCGCTTATAATTGGGATGTTTGTGTTTGAGTTTAAGGTTAGGTGCCCACATTGACATCCGGACAATTATAGTTTATTATTGACAATTAAGCGATCTGCATAAAGCCTTTGAAAGTACTTTAAAAACAAGCAGAAACCGTTGAATGGATGGCTTACTTGAGTGCCATAGTGATGCCTGGAAGTCGTTGTGCCATCGATGTCCGCACATTCGAATTCGAATCCTGACAGAGCATCTGTGCACATGGTCCAAGCTCTTTGCGAACCCTACATTCAAAGAAATTTTGCCCTCTTTTGCATTACAAATTTTGTGTCGGATATGATCGGCAATGAAAGGATCTCAACTAGAAACATCATATAGATATTAAAGCAATATTAATAGTTGGTGTGTGCGTAACCCACTGATTTCAGGCGAAAGATTTCCATTAGTCTCGAGCTTCATGTCACGCATCCTAGAGATCAAATATAGGGGAAACGTAGACCATAGGTGGTCATGTACCTACACTAAGATATAGGTGAGGAGGATTCAGATGAGGAATTCCTTCTATCTACTGTGCCGAATTGACATGCGCCTTGCGCATACGGACAGTCGAATCCATGAATAGATGCGTAGATGTGCCGCTGAGTGTGCAGAGTGTATCCTTCACGTCAATGTGGTCAAAAAACCTAGTCAAGTGTTGCGAAATGACATGGGATGAGGTTCGTCGTCATCTCCAACAAATCAGCTCACTTATCTTTTAAGAGGGCACGTGTGGAGCGGTGGTTAGAGGTGCATTACAATACTGACGTGGTCTGTAGCTTTGTCCCACGACCCGGCCTCACAACCCTCCTCCCTTCTCTGCTATCGAGAAATTGGAACCGGATATGTCTGGGAGGATAAAAACACTGACTTGACACATCGGCGAACCACTATGCAGGCGAAATATGCACTCAGTCACCTTTATGATGCTACAAATAGTGTATCATGCATGGCGCTTCAAAAAAGGGATTAACTAACGTCCAACGCTCCATGATTTTAAGTATTCGGGAAGGTGCATAGATGATCAGAAATGGTAACGGCGTTTGATTCTACTTTGTGACGATCAATACATGTATTTTTTTCAACACGTAACATGAAGGACGCTGCAAAGCGTCATCGAGACCAGTTTGAAACATAGACAGACAAACACTAGAAATTTGACGCAAACTAAATGACACCCACTTTTCAAAAAATGCGTATTAAGTGGTTACAGTGGTGATCGAATTGTTCTTCAGTTATCTTCTACGCTGAGCAAAAGCATGACCTTTCATGAACATCCCAAGAAAACCGAAAAGACACTCACTCATTTGCCGGTAAGATGTCAGCTAATTTATGCAGTAACTTCGAAGCAATGATTCGTCGCTGTACACGTTGTGCTGGCTCTGCTTGTTGTTGAACGATAGGAACTATCTGAAGGGAAATTTCTTGTCGATCCATTAGAAACACATCACCAACGTTTTGAGTAACTTCTGTCGTTTATCAAAATATTTCGAAAGTAACAAAGTAAGGAGCATACATATTGCTTAACGGATTCCAGTGACACTCTTTCGGCAACTTCAACAAGGGTTTCCAACCAGGCGGCAGCACTCACTGAAACTCAGTTTGAATATCTGATTCATAACATGTTGCAAAAGGTGTGCGATGACGATTCTTTTTTTTCTATGAATTTCATTCTGACTCTACAAGTTGTTGTACAACTGCTGATAATTATTTTTTGATAACTGGAACATTTGAAAACCTGGAGATTTGAGTCGCTCACAGAAGAGGTTTTGAATTACAACCGAGCTACGGCGTATAAACTAATACCATGATCATCTAGATTGCGAATAAGTTAGAAACATTTCGTCTGGAGGCTGAGCTACGCTCATAGCTATTTTCTCGTCAAAAAACAATGACACAAAGGAAAAATTATATCAAAAAGTGTAACGCTCCTCGTATTCCTTGACGTAGCACGCCTAACAGTCTCGCAGGCGGCGGATCGGGTATTGCAGGTTCCCGTCTGTACAACCGATTAAGAGGATTAAAGGAGTAATAGCTAACAAATGGTAATGCTGAACTTAGAATCCATAAGCAACCTTCATTTAAGGTAGAGTGTTCAAGATTTGTGAAATGTTTTTTTCTCGATAGAAAAGCCAAAAAGTTGGTCGTAACTGGCCGAAAAGCCAGACAAAAACAGTCCATAATTCTTTTGCCCTTCTAATCGTCACTGTGAATGCTGATATTCGGACAGTGGGATAATTCAGTGGTTTTGACGCCAGCAGTTTTAAAATGTGACATCCACCGATGATTTCTTGGAGACCAAGAAGACGAGAACTCATCCACGGTTAAGATGCGGCAAATGCTGGCTTTTTTCGCGACAGTAAACTCTGTCATTATTGCCACTCCTAGTGTTACATCTAAGTCTGGCAAACTATTGAAACAGAAGAGAAAGTATGTAAAAAAGAAAACCCTTCGTAAACCACTGAACAGGCTTGAGCCCATTACAAATCACGTCTGTTAATACAGCAATACACCCACGAAACATGCAAGGCAACGATGGACAGACCATATAATCTTTAGAGAAGCTAGTATGTTCCGTCGCGCCAACAGGGATGAGAATTGTTCGTTGCCCTTTTGAAAAAAAAATGAAGATATGAATGAAAAAGAGATAGACCATCATACGAGTCACGAACTGTGAAGTGAAAAAAAGCAGAAAAAAACAATTTTTGGATTCCAGAAAATTGGAATTTCACTAGGGATTACCCGTATAACTCAAAGACGTATGCTTCCGGAAGTTGTGAGATGGCTCGTACGTGTGGCAGGAACGCCTGCCATTTAGAATAATATCCCGGTGAATCTCTGTTCACCCTAATCATTTCCTGAGTATTATAATTTTCTTCTAGATTGTGAACAATTCTGACCATCTCGTTGGTGGGTCTTCTTCCATGCACTTGGCACCTCTTTGGGACCCAGTCGTTAGTCCCTTGGCCATCGATTGTTGTTTAGACGTATCACGTGTCCAGCAATCTGATTTTTGATACTTTGGCGTGCATAGGTTTTTCGATCTTTGAACGTTGGCCTGGATCGGAACATCGGGGTTAATTATCTTATTTGAGTGATATCAAATACTCTCAACGTCGCCGTCGCCGTTGCCTTTTCAGTGGCACTGATTGGTCTGTCATCCTGCTTACATAATGTCTTCCTTCTGTCTTTGAAGATCTTCGATCTGTAAGTTAATGCTCGAAGAATCGTAGAATCGAAAACATGGGCGCGAAATCACGTGTTCTTTGCCCTCTTAGCTACATCATCGATGCTTACCACTTTAAACCGCTCGTTTCCTCATGCCTCAACTTTGGAAGTAAGTCGTTCATAATGTTCACTTCACCCTAAGATATGCACACTTATAGCATTTGGATGTGTCCATTCCACCGAGCTTGAATCGGACGTCAAAAAAGAAATTCATTTCTCATGCACATCGTCTTCTAGAGATCCACCCGAAGACTAGCTTCCCACAGAGGTTGTAGAAATTAACCAGTATTCGCTTCTGTCTGGATAATGCTTTGCATTAAAAGAAGGATATCACCAGCAAAAGGAAAACGCTGCACCTACTGGCTATCGACTTTCAGTTTCTTATTATCAAATTCATTAAAGGATGACGTTCTACGGATGAGATGGAAATAATTTTATTGAAATTATCAAGTACTCCATATTTACGCCAATAATAATGTCATCGTAGACTAGTGAAATTCTGGTCATGAAGTTGTTATACAGCCTAAAAAGGATTTTTACACAGTGTGCGGGATGTCCTGGCTGCCCAGAGCTGTGAGTGCTTCTATCTCAACTGAATCAGGTGCTTTTTATTAACTCATTAAAAGTGGGCAGATTGTATTCTCGCGATACTTCGTTATGATAGAATAGGAAAACACAACCAATCTTTACAAGCATATGCACATCCTCGTTTTATTTGAACTAATATGGTTTATTATGAGATATGTCCCTTTGTATTTAGAAAGCTAAAGTGTCTTCGGCAATTCATGAGTCGCGTATGACTCATACCCACGGGGTTAGTGATGCAGGACACTTTGTTGAATTCCAAAATGGCAGGCACCATTGAATATGCAAAGGCACACGCTATATAATTCTGACCAGAACGCGATATTACCATGTGTAAGTTCGTATTTCACGACCGCAACAACATATGTTAATGTTAGTTCATTAGCAAACGATGAAGACCTGATGATTTTAATAATAAAAAACGATAAGAAGGATAAAGCTCTCGACGTTGATCAATCTCTGAGGGATGCGCCATGCATTCGACTTCATTAAGCATCGTTTGGACCGAATGCATATCTGGCCTTTACAATGACTCGCGGTGGCCTATCGATGTATCGAGCCAGTGCTGCTATCCTCCCAGAGTAGTCTGGTACCAATTTGCCGACCCCGGAGGGATGGAAGGCTTGGTGGGCCATGGGCGCGGGGATCGATTCCACGTGCGTGTTGCAGGGCGCCTCCGACCACTGCGCCACACGTGCCCCCTGATCTTAACAATATAAGTTAGAAGGAATATAAAAGGCAAAATTCTACAAAGAAAATGGTAACGAGATCACAAAAACTGCTGAACTCACAGTAATGGACCTGTGTTTCGGCGGCGATTTTCATACGAATACTACCATTTCCGTTGCTAATCACTGAAACTATCTAAGAACATAACTAGACTACAGTTATTAGACTACTTGGTGTATTAGAACATGATTAGCTTAGTAATTTATATTAGCAATGTTTGTATGAATTAGATCTGTACGATAACTGTTAGAACACTTAAAGTAAGACATAGGTAAACCATGGTGATACTACTTGTTAGGACACTTAGTTCTACCGTAGGAATTTCATGTATTTTAATTTGCAGTTGTACTCTTTCTTCTAACGAACTCGTTTGACGAAGGCTAAACACTGCAAATATCAAACTGATATACGGCAACCATCGATTACTACGAAATGTTTTTATTCAACCTATTAACGATGAAATTTTGGAATCCCCACATTACAGTGCTTCGCTCTTTCCTTCACAGCGAATCATTACGGCTTCGATATTACTGTCTAATCCTGATATAATAATTTCACGAAAAAAAAGATGACTGGGCGTCTTCATGAAGGTATAATGGACGTTCTTTTTAAAAATTAAATATTCTTAAAGGAGAAGGACAGTTTCGGTAGCGTTTGATCCTTTCATGGACATCATAGATCACTCAACGGACCAAAATTCTGTGCTCACACTTCTGACTCAACTGCTTTCGACTTCAAACGCTGACAGCTTTAATCCACTAAAGAATTCTAGGCATCATCCACTGAGTGCTTGGAGGATGTCTTATGAGATATGACCGAAACATACAACATTTATCTAGATTCCGTATTCTTGTTTTCAACAGTTATCCAATCTTCGAGATGCAACAAAATACGCTTCGAAAGTGAAGCATAGATGAGATGGCCATGCAATGAAAAGAATCAACAGCACATGGACGAAAAGAACATCAGAACTTCAAGACGATGTGAAACCTGCTCTCCTCCCTAAGTTTGAAGACCTACGAGATCGGCGGAACATTTCGCGACTCTCGTCCACGAACTGCATTCATTGCTGGAAATGGTTTACGGATCACGGAATGGAAACTAAAAGACATCGTTTTATTCGAAGTAGACCGCCACCATGAGCGACGACTGCGAGACGAAGAAAGCAATGGAAAAGTGCTGATTTCAGTACTGCTCGTGAAGACGGAACTAAGTCGCCCAAATAAGAAGACTATAAATATTTCAGTAAACGGATGAAAGTAAATTACTAGTATAGAGCTAAAAAAACTAGCACGATAGGTTTTGGTGAGCAAAGTTTATGAGATAATCGCGAAGGATTTCAGCTAATGAGTCCACAATTCCTACATTACGTATGGTCCTATCAATCTGTTAGCGCTGCACTATTTCCTTACTTTCCAATATTCATATTTTCAGCCTTCTTTCCCTTCATTTTTGCTTTTCTTAGAAGTCAGTAATAGCTTTTCACATACCTGGACGTAATGCGAACTACTTGTAAACTTGTAAAATAATAAAGCTGAAAATTAAAACAGAAAAAAAAATGAGGAGAACAAACAGTAGAAAAATATGAATGGAAATGAATGCTGAACTTACAATTATCCTTCTGTCCTGTAACATTTTCCAAGATATTTTGCAGTAATGTGTTAGTCAAACTGCTGAAAAGAATGAAATTCACTAGAAAAAAATTGAACTCGACTTGAAAAAAATTCCTTAAATGATTGTGACAGTGATGATGATGACGAGGATAATGACGAAGTTCATCATGATGGAAACACTAAGAGCTAGTGATCCAAGCTTAACAATGACTCATTCAACAAAACTGATGCTAATAATCTATGTTTAATAATGCCAATTAAGGATAGGACGTAAAAACGTCCGGTGTTCACCAAACCATGTGGGACCTAGAAATATATGAAATCAGTGATTTTATCCTCCTAGACATGTTTCGTAGAAACTTGTCGTCTCTCGAAGGGTGGGAAACTTGGTTATTACGGAGCACGGGGTCCAACCGATAGCCACATGGGAGTTGCAAACCACCTTTAACCACTGCACTGCACACCCTTTCTATCATTAAAATGGAAAGTTCTACTTATATTATAAGAGTTAACGACCGTAAGCATTCACCATCAGCCTTAAATAGGTGTTTTTGGTTGTTTCAGTCGAATACTCAATCAATTACAGGTCGAATTACAACTCAAATTTTGTTCTGAGCTCACAGCTGTCGTCAGATCTTCAGTGTTCAATCCGTGCAGTTACATCTTCGTGTTTAATTTTAAGATATAAAACCGCCCCGAAATCCAAGTATTTAAGATTTCCGGTTTGTTAATGAGTGAATGTTAGAAGGTGTAAAGAATATTTTATCTTAAGAACTGTTATGAATAGATGAATATTATGAATATGAATAGCTTTGATAACTAACGGAAATCGAGCACATAGTTTACTATTTTGTATGATTCCTTTGAAAACAATCGCTGCCTCGCAGTGTAGATCCAGATTCGATCGCTCTTCTAACAACGCGCGCTAAAAAAAACAGTGAAGTTAGGGGAATCGTCTTACTTCTCTTCAGGCGATTGCATTCGATTCCTAGGGCTCTCTCACTAGGGTTTCCATACTTTTCTTCTATCACTTTTGTTTTCCTCTTCTATTTAGCTTTCCCATATTTTACCCAGATCATCGGGCATCGACTTTATTGATCACTCTCATTTTACTTACATCTCCACGAGGAATCTGTTTCACACGAGACAACAACTGACCAACCTGTACTGCTGGTAGGACTTTTTCAATAGCTTCTTCTCCTTCATTTTGTAGCAATTCGCCTAGATTTCGGATAGCCGACAATTTGTGCACTTCCTTGCTTTCTCTGAGATAAAATAATACCACGCACTTTAACGCATTTAAGTGAACAGAATGTCCAGAAAAAATATTGTAATGCTAAAAGTTTGTAAAATCTAAATAGATGAGTCCTAAGAAATTCAAAAATCAAAAAAGCTGATTTTTCAGCGCATAACATTCACCATGCATCGATTTCAATGCATATAAGGAGAAAACAGTTGATCTCAGGTTCAAACCAACATATCTTAGCTTATGGTGAACTTCATTAGCTGAGGTAAAACTAATTCCATCTTCAGATCGTCGCCTAAACGCTTTTTGTTTGATCATAATGAAATCGTATGCGGATCTATGGAATTTCCTTTATGTTGTTGGGTCAAGCTTGTATTTTGAACTCGAAAACCAAATGAACAAGCAGGATTTCGTCACAGAAGGGCAAGAAGGTATTCTTCAATCTACCGTTGGTGTTTCCGACTGCAGCGTTCACGCGAGAAGTTTAAACATTCAAACCGCTTTTTCCAAATTTTCTTAGATGTTTTAGTGCTAAAGAAAGCTAGAATTGAAAGAGTACTGTATAATGGTTTCTTCTATCGGTCTATGAAGTTCTTAACTCCTCAAATAATCAGCTGTTCGAGAATTTGTCGTCAGCTGTCGAAACAGCATTGAGTGTTATGTGTTAATCACAGGAAAAAAAGAAAAAAATGACTATTGGGTGATTGCTGGTAGCATCTATAAAACATCGCTGAGAGAAAGGCGAAACGAAGGGCCCGCATAGTGTGATGGTGAATGCGTTAACCCCTCAGAAAGAGTGATAGCGTGTTCGATCCCCACCGCAGACACCTGCGCTCCAGAGTTTTGCAAATATCTCAGCATCATTGTGGTTGTATTTCACATCATACCTTGCCATGAAAAAAAAGAAAGAATATTCAATAAGTAAAGAAGAAAAAATTGTTTATATAATAAAATCAAAGACACTTACAAATTCACTATGGCGGTTTCGATTGGTCCACGAATTTCGTCGTCCAAATCGCAATCTTCGGCCATTTTAAATAATCTGTCCCAATCCAAACCGCTTGAGGCGGGACGCTCTTCCAGATTTGCTTCCACCATTAACTTAAAGTTTAAAGCGATTTAAGCGCTCTGAATAGAAAATACTTAAGTGAGAAAAATATAACAAAAAATATGTCAAGCAAATATGTTGGAAAACTTCCTTTTCGCCTTGTTTTTTGCGCATTAATTTCTTTATTTTTATCGCGAGTTCGCTAGTAACGTTGTGCGGGAATAATTTACAAAATATTAATGGAAAATTAGGCGATTTAAATGAATTGAAAATTGAAATGAACGATAAAATTCTGCTTATTCTTTCAGGTCTTAACAGCACAATGTCACATATGAGGCAAATATGACTCACTTCGCCATGTGACAAATATGTATGGAAAATTTCTTGCAAAAAAATTCACAGGAAATGTTTAGCACTAAATCAGAAACGTTCACTTACTTCAACCATAACACTGATCCCCTTGTAATCCAAGTAACTCTCTCTGAAAGAAAAAAACACTGTATTGATCAGCAATAACATGTGGAAATTTTATGTACGGAAAAAGAAAACTGTTAACAACGGTGAACAACGAACAAACTATTTTAGAAATCGAAGAAACAACAAACAAAACACGACACATGCATGCTACTGAGGACGCAAGTTCTCCAACCTGTGGATGTAACAATTTCCTTGTTTGTGAGACTTTCTCGTTCACTTTCTTGCAAGAAGAATTGTTTCGCCTGAGCGAAAATACACCGGAAAGGCGCTAAATAGTATAAGAAAAGGGTAAAAAGACAGAAAACTAGAGAAAGTTAACTGAAGGCCGGCCGAGCTTCCGTTAGTCACAAATGACGACCTTTTTACTGAATTATGTTTGTATCTAATTTATCGCGGCGCGTTTAGCGCAGTGGTCTGCGATTGATCCCCGTGCCCCAGACTCACCAAGACTTCCATCCCTCCTGGGTCGGCAAATTGGTAGCAGACCTGTCTGGAGAATAGCAGCACTCTTCGACACATCAGTAGGTCACTATGAGTCATTTTGTAAAGGCCAGATATGCATTCAGTCACCTCCAAGGATGCTTAATGAAGGCGAATGCATAGCGCATCCCTCAGTGACTGATCAACGCCGAGAGGTCTATCCTTTTTGTCCTTCTTTCTATTTTATCGTAACATGTTACCATATAACTCAACGCATGTAAGCTCTAATTTGATGGCATTCTACGCCCACCAAGCCTGTCAACTCTCTATGGTCGGAAAATTGGAACCAGACGTGTTTGGAACAAGTTCGTTCCCTTTAGTCCACATAGGAATGCCCTAGCACTACTATCTCAGAGTTCCAAAGAGAACATACTCAACCAGCAGTCAACGACATTCGTGACGAAGAAGAATGTATCCTCAAGACGAACCCAAAAGAAACAAGGCTCGATGTTCCGGAATAGTGGGTGGATGAGAGGAAACGATTCGAATGCAAGAAGCAGTGCTATTCGTACAGTGGAAAACATGTGATGTTAGGCTATGCAATTACAGTACAAATATTACCACATATCATATAAACACAGCATCTACATCGATTCTACGACACACCTGGAAAAGTTTTCTTGTCGAACGCAAACATTCTTGTTGTCGGACGTGTTTCACTTGAGAAGTGATGACGAAACGATTCTTCGTTCAAAAAAGGAACTAGTACATGCATCAACCGGTGAACTATTGAAACAAAATCATGGAAGAAACAAAGAAGAGTATGTCACATCATACCCTGCAGTGGAAAAGTTATAATAGGCAGTAAATAAAAAAGTCAAAGAAGTTTTGTGATGTCGAGGAAGTTTTGTGGCAGTTTTTCATTCATGAAAGCAACTGATCCATCAAATCCCAAGGCATTAATCCACCCAAGTTCGGGAAATAAGTACCAGGCTTATCAGGAAAACGCACTCTCAAGTGCATAAAATTCGGCGATTATCCGTAGTGAGGAAATGGGAACGCTCTATTAGAACTACCCTATGGATTTTAGGAAGACTCATTTCGACAAGCATTCAGCGATATTTATGATGACTACAAAATCTCCATCTAGTCGCACCTATACGTGATCGCAAACACCCATGGGAGTGAAGAAATGAATATGACAATTGTTCCCAAGATCGACGACCAAGAGACCAAGATTGTTCCCAATAAAAAAGAGAACAACAGATTTATGACAGTTGTAATGAAAGAAATGTTGGGATACAAACAGCATATGATGACTTTTCATACAATTAAATAAAATAAGTAAAAACAACCACAATGATGCTTAGATATTCGCAAAACCCCGGGCCGCAGGTGCATGCGATGGGGAACGAACGCGCTTATTACCCTTTCCGGGAGCTAACGAATTCACCACCACACCATGCGGGTCCTTCGGGAGCAAAAAGTATAGGTAGTATAGGAGGAGTAAGGATCAAAAAAAAGTAAACATTCTGATTTCAATTCCAGCCTCAGCTTAAGTGGGTTCAATGCCAATGGTAGGCCGCCCAGATCAATCCCGTTGAAGGGTGATTGCTGATGGCACTGATCGATAGAAAACTAGTTGAGAGACAGGCGAAACGAAGGATCCGCATGGTGTGGTGGTGAACGCGTTAGCCCCCGGTAAGGGTAATAGCGCGTTCGGTCCCCACCGCATACACCTGCGATCCGCAGCTTTGCAAATACCTCAGCATCTTTATGGTTGTATTTCGCATAATGCCCTGCTGTGAAAAATTGTAGTAGGCAGCAAATAAAAAAATAAACAAAATAAATGAAATTCTGTAGCACACAGAATGCACCTTTGTCATAATTGCACTAATCAATACTAAACATTAGAACACAAGAATACCATCAGTACCGTCGATGTGCACTTCTGGTTATTTACAAGTAGTAGTTGGACGCTTTCTACGCCCAAAAGTCACGCGCGGAAGGGGGAGGATAGCACAGTGGGTAGTGATGCTGTCGATCAGAAAGCAAAAGGGAGCTAGTTCGATCCCCGCCCCGACACACTTTCCATTTAATGCGGAAAGTCAGCTGTCTCCAAGACTTCAAAGGGAATCGATTCGACCAGCAATGTATGACATTCATAAAGAAGGCAAACTCCTCAAGCAGAAGCCGAAGCAACAACACGCGAAACGTTCGGAAAACACTGTGGACGATGAATGCGAGGAAAGCGATTTGAATGCAGGAACTGCTGGGATCCGCATAGTAGATGTGATGATAGGGCATGTAAAAAATTTAAAAAGCCATACTATCGTAGTGGATTTATTAGAGCGATACGTAATGAATTCGTCTACCTATTCCCCCATTGTGGGCCATGTTGGGTGATAAATGCTTAATCCGTCTTCCTTCTCGAGAAAACATCAAGTATACCTATGAATGCAACAAAATATTACTTTACTCTTGTACAAAACCTTCTTTCCGGGCTATCTCTTGGTCACTTGAAAAGTCATCGATGCTATTTCACCGTCACCTAACACACTAAGCGATCTATCTCTCGACGTCTTATTTCATTTGTAACATAGAAGACGTCACATATTTGAAAGAAATGAATTCACATGTCACGTCATTTTTCATAATGAAAGCCATCCAGATTGTGTTTGAAGTCATAACCAAAATTGCTTGTCGAGTTTTAATATGCGCTAAGATATCCTTGGAGCACTCACCGCTGCAATCTAAATAACCCGACTAGATTCCATCAGATATACAAGCTATATGTACCGTAGCTATATAACCGAAGTTGTGAAAGAAACATCAGTTTCAAACCGATACTTTGCCAGTCGTACTATATGTTTTCTTTTCTATTAATTCATGTTTCGAATCCGCATCGTCGCAGAACTTGGTGTCATCATGGAAGAATTCGACTTGTAAAGTAGCAAACTACCCTCTGACTCATAAAGGATGATTACTGGGAAGGCCTAGGAACGCTGTGGCACGACGGAATTCTAGGGAAAATCACCCTCAACCAGCATTAAATATCTCAATAAGAAGTTCCAAAGATCTTCTGCAACCGAATCCATAAGTGAACTCTTCTCTGGATGACAGCTGGACGACATCGAAACGAATGGAAGAGGTGCTGGTACTCCTATGACAATAATAGAACGAGTCATATAATCATTTCAGCAATTTTTTGAAACATTCTAAATGAACAGCACCAGATGACAGTGTGTTCGTGCAAATAACATCTTGGTTACATTAAGGAGACCCAATATAACACAAGGGCTTAGTAGAAGACAGGTGGCACCACAGGCGTACTCCGGGGCTTTGACTGAAAGTGACCAGCCGACTGACTGACGATTCTTCGCACTCGGATCGTAGATGGAGCAACGATTACATAATTTATTTCAGAGTAGATGACGACAAGCAACGAATAACAGCGACGGAGACAATAGGAAAAAAGCTGTACTTCAAATTGGACATCAAATCGTAAAAAAATCGTTGTGTGGATTAAATCATCTTCATAAACGATGGCCTTAAGAGCCTTAATGAACAGAGGCTTTTAGTAACCTGTAAGTTTTGTGGAGAACAGACCATAAATAACCTTCAAACTCCACTACCAAAGCTAAAACAGGAAGTTTTGTTCTTTTTCCATCTAATCAATAACCATGAAAATCACTTCAGCCAGCTATTACTACAGCAATTGTAAAGTGCTTCACATCATTGTTAAACTTTACTAAGCGATACCCCCCATGCCAAGAAGAAAGAAAAAAACCAACGATAGAGTGCAAGAAATGAGAAGGAATATACAGCACAAACACTGGATGTTTTTCTTATCGGCAAAAAGAAAAAAACAAAACGATGAACGGAATAAAAAATGGTTACTCACTTTCCAGTGCAGGAGATCTACTTGTCACCGTTCAGAATGAGACAGGATCGGATAATAAGAAAAATGTTTCTTTCAGAACATTCTAGTGATCACCATTTATTGATCGGTCGATCGCTTTAGCGCTCGCCAATTATCGATCGGAGATCATTCAATGTAGGACTACAGGGCAGTTCGGAATAGACGGGACACTTCGGATATAATGTCGAGCAATTAAAAACGGAATGATGGGAAAAAGCAGAACAAGCCATTCTTTTCATTCATCGCGACAAAAAATATTTGGGTCAGAGAGAAAACTGAGTGTGAAAACAGTGAAAACGAAATAAGTACTCTACAAATAGTTGGGTAATTTGATCTTGGGTGATCAATAAGTGTTTTTTCTAAGAGAAGTTTTCAATAAAGTAGTGATGGATGCATCCGGGTAAACGATCACACATAAATCAGAGCCTCAGTGGTGTAGTGTGTAATACTCGAACCCCTGGAAACGGTAATCGTGGTTCGATCTCGCCCGCGGTCTGAGTTTTGCGAATATCTCAACATCATTGTGGTTGTATTTCACATCATACCATGCCGTGAAAAACTATAGCAAGAAACAAGTAAAAGGTTAAACCATAGATCAGTTGGTCGAATACGAATCTCGAAATCATGTCTTATTTTTTAGAAATGGTCATAATAAACCGCTTTGAGCTCCAGTTTGTCCAGCAACAGTTTGACGATGTTGTACAACAGAGTGATTTGAATCCGAAGAAACTAAATAGCGAGCAAAATGAATGAATCAGTTATCCTCACCTTAGGTTCCACTTCAACAAGGACTTTCTTATTGTTAACAACCTCAGAAGTAAACTGATCGATTACGATGAGAAAGGACAGAAATATAAAGTTTTCGGTATGGAGCAATCGTTTAGGAATGCGTCATGTATTCGATGTCATTCGTAGTATCGTAGAGGTGATTGAAAGCATACTTGGCCTAAACAATAACTTGAGAAGTCAACCGATGTACAAATCAAGTGTTTTCTACCATTGCAGACAGGTATGGTGCCAATTTCCACATCCCGAAATCATGGAGACGAGCAGAGAGAGAATTTAGCTAACCAGGAGAGTGGGATCGAACCAATGACCATATGTGTATTGCGGGGCACCACTACCTTTTGCGTTGCACGTGTTCAAAATCCGTTTACTGCGCGAAGTTGTTTAGATGCAAATCGCGAGTGCTAGGTTTCGCAAAGTGAAAAGAAATGCAAAGAATATGGCAAGTAAGAAGTCATTTCATTTCCTTGCATTCATGAGTGGCATGTGCATAAACCACCCAACCACCCATCACGTAAGACATTCATTCGTTATAAGCACGATACCATGCGAGAGTCTAACGAATACGAAACGTTCTACAGGTGCTCAATCTTCTGTATTCGACTCGATGCGATCATGAAGACCCATATGGGAAGAAGAAACAACTGTGAGTAATCCACTTGGATTAAGCGAGTCCTGAAGAAAGCTAAGACGTCGGAACGTTAGCCGAATGGAGTTCTCTTTACCAACTTGGTGTTAGCTTTATCACTGAAGAAACACAATATCTAAAAATTGCCATTTTCGTGATAAGCAGACACGAGATTGTTATTACCCTCTCTATTCACAAAAGCCTACGTTTCGGCGACGCCTTCTTTAGAAACCCTAGAAAGGTTAAGTTGACTGCAATCTAGCCAGCTAATACCTCTACAATCCCAGTAGCAAAATCAAGAAACCAGGATTTTAACAGCATTGAAAAGAAAAAAAGCTTCTTTACGCACTCACCGCCTTGCATGAGTCTTCTACTGAATATTTCACGCGGATACCAAAGCGGAGAGTTCACAAGGATGAATAATGAATGGGCCTCTTTCTCACTAAATATCAGCCTGAGATATCGCTTGGTATTACGCGTGATCACGAGGCATTCCTTAGGTTTCTTATTTTTTACTGTTAGGGGTTATGGAGGTTTAGCTGACTAGACTGCAGTCACCTTCACCTTTCCAGGCTCTAAAGAAGGCGAAATGTACCGAAAGGGCAGCTTTTGTGAATAGAGAGTGTGGTAAGAAATTCGTGTGTGCTCATAACGAAAACAGGGAATTATTGCTAAATGCCAATGTTAACAGAATGTCGGTCTTGAGAATCACAATTTCTGAAGTCCTACTTGTCACATAATATCCAAAGTTTTGTTGGTATTTCGCCTACGACATCCCTCTCAAATAGATCCATTCGAACAACCAGGCACCTATTCAGAGAGGGATCACTCTCACTCCAACAACTGTTGTTGTACATGACATGATAACTAACAGACTTTCTGGAATCCATCTTCCACACCATGGAAAGGTCAACATCGGAAAATAATTATTAAAAACGCTTGCGATTGATGAGTTGAATTTCACTGACTCGATTAGCTATTAGTGAGAGGAACGTACCATAATACCGTAAAAGTTCTGGGAAATCATAGGCTTTAAAGTTGGTGCTGTGAAAAACGAAAAAAACATGAGCCTAAGTTGCATCCTTTTACTATCAAACGATTTCCTTTCCGTCTCAAATCTATAAGTGTACGATAAAGTCCTGGTCCGAGAAATGAAATAAATCGTCATGATCATCACAATTTTAAGCTAAAAAGTATGAAAGCCCTCAGCGATTATCAATACCTGAGGGCTGCGCCATGCATTCGACTTCATCAAGCATCGTTTGGAGGCGACTGAATGCATATCTGGCCTACAAAACGACTCGCGGTGGCCTATCGACGTATCGAGCCTTTGCTGCTATCCTCCCAAAGAAGTTTGATACCAACTTGCCGACCCACGACGGACGAAGGGCTTGGTAGGATTGGGGGCTTAACATCGATCCCTTGTGTATTGCAGGACGCCTCCAACCACTGTACTACATGCGTTCCACAATTTCAAGTTGTTTAATGAAATTTGAAAGAATTCTTATGTTAAGAAAATGAAGCGCTCAGCAAAATTTGTGCAATTACTCCAGATGAGTGGGAAAAAGAAACTAACTGGATCAACTTGGCTTACTTCTCTAAAGTTCCATGATATTTGAATTTCGGAAAGATAACAATGTGACGAACGGATTATGTTGGTTAATTCAATAGAAAAATCGACTATTAGTATAGTACTATTAGTACTAGCATTTGATATTTACACGTCTAACAAAAATTTCTTCTATGAACTAGTTCAGTGCAAATACTAGCTTTTCCCATGAAAACGTCTTAAGAACTTACGACTAATGGAAAAAAAAGTTAGCTTCTCTTAAGTAAAGTACACACAGTGAAGTGTTTAACAGCCGCTGAAGGATAAAAAGTAGTGTCTGAGAGATGAAAGAAAATAACGGAGTCAAATCCTTCAATCAAATCGACGGATCGAAAAAAAACCCTTTTAAAAAGCCGGAAAGACGAAAGCTGGTCTTGTTCTACTATAAAAAGTTGGGATAGCAGATTATTGGGGGAATAAAAGAAACCGGGAGTTTCTGGGGATTAAGGAAACGATAATCCGATTGGTCGGTCCGTTCAAATGGATCATTGTGGAATAGTCGGGCATGCTAGCGACCAGTAAAGACTGGTGTGTAACTAACTTGTCTACTATTCATGACAGTATTCAGCGTCGACCAATCTCTAAGGGATACGCATCCGATCCAATTCGTAGCATCGCAGAGATGACTGAATGCATATTTAACCTTTACAACAAAATGTTGCGGCCTAGCAATGAATGAAGTCAGTGTTTTGTCTTCCCAGACAAGTCTGATGCAAATGTATCTACCCCCAGAAGAATGAAGAGCTCGGTTTTTTTTTAAGAAAAAGGAGCGTACCGTCGACGGCAGGTGTATTAGAACGGTCCACTAACCGCTTTGTTATGTGCTAACGAATCATGATATGGATGATCAATCTCGAGGATATGGTCTCATGCACAATACCGTAGTTAGGTGTTCCGATAGAAACGGTGGGATAAATCTTTCTAGGATCACAGGGAGTGATACTTTTGCGTCCCTAAGCAGTTTCTAGGGCGCGTGTGGCGCAGTGGTTGGAGGCGCCACTGCGACACACACGTGGAATCGATCTATGCGCCCATGGCCCATCAAGCCCTCCATCCCTCCGGTGTTGCTCAAATGGTACCAGACTTGTCTGGGAGGATAGCAGCACTGGCTCGATACATCGGTAGGCCACCGCGAGTCATTGTAAAAGCCAGATATGCATTCATTCACCTCCAACGATACTCAATGAAGTAGAATGCATGGCGCATCCGTCAGGGATTGATCAACGTCGAAGGCTTTATCGTTTGTCCTTTAAGCAGTTTTTAAATTGTTCATCTGAAAAGAGGACTTAAATGAAGGATAATTCGGCAAAGAAATATTCCTTGATAAATTCTCAAACGTTTTATGGTTGTTTTGAGATCAAAAACACGGAAGCTATCCAGAAAAGCTTGAAACGATTACCACAATACGCTAGTAATGGTGAGAACAACACTGTACGCGTCAGAGGAAGCTTGTCGACGATTGCGATCAATGTTCAATAAACTAGAAAAACGGTTAATGCCGGTCACAGCATGTGTTCATGGATGATATCCTAGTTGGACCATCGAACAGCCCGAAATACTTTTCATCTCTGTTCAAAACGTATTAATATTTGAGGTGCAAATTTTGTAAACGCTCAAAAATATTTAGGAGAAGACGATTGGGCACCAAGATTCAAGTAATGTGCCTAGATCATGCACGAAAACACGGCTAGAGGATCAGTGGAGTGAGCGTAGGTTCTATACTTTCACTTTGTTGTACCCGTGAGGCGCGATGGCATCCATCAATCAATGTGCTGTATAGAATTTCGAGTAAACAACTTCATAAACTGTCTGGTGTCCTAGTAACGTGGATCCCGAGTAGTTTACTGCCTCGTTTTGCCTTCCCACTGCTCTCTTGTGTCGAAATGAGATATGGAGCGCGAATCTTCTTCAACCAGAGTCTCCTAAGCTGAGAAGTTTGGAATTTCGACGTGGAAGCTCTGCTAAGAGTAAGTGTAAGGAATCACAGCCACTCAAACCGTAAACTGGTCATTAGCTACCAAGTGGTGACAACATGGGAACACTGCGGAATGATTTTGGAGGATCTTACTGGGCCGGCACATCACTAGTCAACTGGAGATTATGCCACAGCCGCACGATTTGTGAAGAGGAGTCTTTCAAGTAAGCACTGTGAATTTCTGACATTTATAAACATCACTTCTTTAGCCTTAGAGATCTTCCAGCATGACCATCGAAAGAGAACGCTTTCGAGTCATCTCCAGTATATTAGAGAATTAAGGTAGCTCAGATTTCTACGACGGCAATTCAATAGAATCGGATTGAACTTGTTACGCTATCTTGCAACGGTTGATCGACCATTCACAGGATTTATCAGCATCACAGCACTCAATGGTGACCTGGAAGAATTTCAGTCGCCTGAAAACAAATTTCCCTCTAGGAAGACTGGGAGTCCGCCACCATGTCTATTTTGGGATTCCAGGGTAAATCATGCACGCGTAGCAAACAACACATCAATGATGACAAGAGAGGATGGCACATTAGGATGTCACCCCAACTCATGCACGAACCCTAGAACTACTATGATACGACGGTTACATGACAACAAAACAAATGGAAGAAGTGTTAACAGTATTACATGTGAATAGGGGTTATTTTAAGCATCTATATGTTCATCAGGACATGAAAGCACTGGGATTCTGGACTTTGAAAAAAATATCCAGATGGAAGTTGTTATTTAAAAATAACAGGATCGCGGTTTACCGACCGACTTGAATCGATCCCGACTTATTATCGTCCTGTTCTTTCCTTTGCAGGACAAATTTCCTCTGCGACGTTTTATTGTAGTAAATAAACGGCCTGGCTATTTCAGATGTCTAATCAGGCGGCGCCCAAGAACAGCTATTCTTCACAAATAACAGATTGTTTGCATGTTTATGGAAGTTCCACAGCGATTGTTCGTGATTCCCCCACACAGAAGAAAATAAAAAACTATTGATGATGAGGACGTAACATTTGCCCTGACAGAGGTATACTCCTCTATGGCGAACGATTAGGACTTGTTTCAAATGTGTTAACAATGTGGTTCACCTTCTCGCCGCTGGGAGGGGATAAGTGCCGAACTGTGATTTACGGAAGTGCTTATCATTCATCCATGACAGCACTATTCAAACTGATCAGGAGACCGACATTTTCTCCCGAAAGCTCGGCTAAAAATAACCCTATGCCATACTAATGCCAATTGATGTTAGGGCTTCTCTCTGTCATGGAAGGAATTCATCTACGAGATAGCGTGCTTCCCTTCCACAAGGTGAGCAACTTCCCGCGGTTACAACCTCGAAACATTTCACCGCTACTTCAAAACTCTCAAAACAAACAAAATCACAAGAATCACTCCAATGGAAATTGTGCCCGCAATGGCACGACTTGTGAACATGGGTAACCTAAAGAACCAAAATACTGTAACTAAACTCCCACATGCTTGTCTCTTAATTCATCTCGGTACCGCATTTTATGTTAACTACGGTATACAACCAAAAAAAGATTTATTTACTCGTCTTTTCTGGATACTCCACAAAGATATGTAAAACACCAGATAGTAATAGCACCACAATATGAAAAATCAATAAAGTGTTTCTTAGAACTTTGGAAAGTACAAGTAATAATATGCCATCAGTAGCAATCAGTCACTATCACAAGCCTGTGAAACACATGCGATAGTGTTTAATGGTTCTTGGCCAAACTCGTTACACCACATTTCCTCTTTATCGATGATAGAAAACTTCTTTTGAAATCACCCTCAAATCACATGATCGGGATCATTATCGGGTCTTTGCTCTGTTATTCCTCAAACATTTCCAAAACTGAAAACTCATCCTCATTCTACGGAAATTGTTCTTCATTCAATGTGAACTCCGTGGGGTTATTCCCCCTAACTTATTAAAAAAGTAGACGAAACGGAAACTAGCTTTCAAGAGAATGGATTCCGCCGATAAGTTGGTCATTGTGAAATAAACGGAATAACTGATGATGTTAACAACCTCGTATCAGCTCATTAAGGCCACAGTAAATCACTGTTCAAGGATTTTCTTAATATCTCTAGACGTTGGCTTTCATAAGCTTTTAGGGTTTTGGGTGCTACCAAACTCAAGGCTGATGTGTTTGCGGTGTGAACTCGTCAGAGGTAACCAGAGTGTGAAAAAAAGTGGTCAATCCTATACAGTAACATTTAATATCAACACATAATAACGAAGTCATAAACCTTGCAAAATTTACGACTTTTCTTAGAATCGCTATTGACACAACTTCAACGCTGAAATAGGTTTTCAAAGCCAAAAATTGTTAGCTCAAAAGGTAGAGTTATATCCCAAAACAATGTTTCAAACGTAAATTAGACCGGTTTCAAGCTACCCTTCATATTAAACGAAACAAGTAAGGCTATTAAGAGATGCCTCAAAAGAAGTGCTCTTGAAAACTCTGTGGCAGTTATTGACCTCCAACCTAACACCCTACGTCGCCAATTAGTGCGTAGCCCGTTTTTACAGCTATGAAAATTGTGTAATCTGCTCCAACGGCAGAGATGGGGACTGCAAGAGTTCAGATACAATACATTTAATCTCATGTAAGGCATGCAGTGAAGAATGCATTGGGGAAACGGGTAGATAGACCACCATGTGTGCGCCTCAAAAACATCTAAACGGAAGCTGTCTAGATGGAAGCTTAAAACCCAAGAAGATTCCCCTCTAGGTACGATTGTGATGCAAAGGCAAAAGGTGTTGATTTTGAGAATCAAAAAACACTAACGTACAAGACTCTCGAAACGTTTTAGATAAATTTCAAAAGTCCAAAAGATGAACTGAAAAGACGAATGCGTCTCACTATCAGACGATCCAACAACTTTTCTCAGATGGACTTTTAGATCTGGGTGGATTTCACTCGTCATCCCTATATCAGCAACCTACGGATGGTCTAACATTAGAAAACGGTGGGTAGTTTTTTAAACAAAGTAGTGTCCGTAGATCCTCACTAATACTACAGATAACTCACTGAATTATGTGGATAGCACTTTACTAAATCGTCTTTCACTTAACGTCGGCGTGTACAAACAGTATCAGTGGCTCTGAAGAAAACGAAGGTAAGCAGAACAATTCAAAGACGTATGTGGATAGCCTTGCATTAAACACGTTCAGGCCCTGAGGAAAGCGAAGTCACCGAAACGTCAGCCGTCGAACCACGAGGACAACAACAAATAATACCAACCTCGCAATAGTTCAACAATAGCAGTTCGTAAGATTCACATAGACCAGTTATTTATGCCATGATTTATAGAAAGTCGGTCTTTTGAGAAAGAGATAATTGTAAGAGTGTGGTTTCGCAAAGTTTCACAGGCAAGTAGAGAATTCAACAATACAACACCGGTGGGGAAGAATTATGTGGGCTAAATGAAAGAAATATAATAATAGGTGAGCAAGACAACTATGAGCCATTGTGTCCAGTATACTTATGGTGGAGGCAGTACCACATCACCGCTGACGCTCAACAGCTGTCCCGTCGACGAGCCCCTGAGTTTCTTGTGATTCATATCAAGATCACATGTCGTGCACGAATCCATAGCATCGCGTTGAGCAGTGGACGTTGTAATTCCCCACCGTGACCCTCCGACACTAAGACTCCAGTACGAATGTGATTGCTGTTATATTCTGTAGAACAGTGACGTTGAAGCTCACTGATATCCGAGATCGTGATATCGGGCATACGGTCCCACAAAACGGATCTCAACTCTCCCATTTATTAAGGATATAATCCCATTAAAAATAAAATGACGTTAATGAGGAAAGTACTGGAGGTATAGCACAAATTAGGTGTGTGGAGATTAGCGTAATTAAAGGAAAGCGAAGATAACCGAACTAAAAAAAGAATAGAATAAAATATCCTCACGATACTACTTAGCCCCCCTCACGATAGGTGCGCGTGTAGCGCGAGTCCAAGGCTCACCAAGACTTCCATCCCTACGGGGTCGGCAAATTGGTACCAGGACTTGTCCGGAAGGATAGCAGCACTGCCTCGATACATCGGTAGGCCACTGCAAGTCATTGTAAAGGCCGCATATGCATCCAATTACCTCCAACGATGCTTAGTGAAGGTGAATGCATGACACATCCCTCAGGGGATTGATCAACGCTGAGAGCTTTATCCTTTTTTATCTTTTGGACTTATGATGTTTGTATAAGATTCGGAATTTTCAGATATTAATGGACTCGGGTGCATGCATGTTTGCGCTATCATCCACTGTACTATGTTCCCAGCAGAGTCTACTAATATGTAGGTTTCCTTGATGGGAAAACATTTCCAACACCAGAGGATTTCCAACATCAGAGGATCGATGTTCTTCAATTGTTGATGTTTGTAATTCGAGAAGTAGTAAAAGGACAATATGCTTTAAGCAGATGTAAAAGAGAGTCAATCTTTGAATAGCTCATATCCATGTACATGCGTCCGAAAACCACTACGCAATCAAAACTATGAATATGCTAAACAAAAAAAAACCTTAGGGAAAAAAAGTGTCATGACGCGAAGACTTCAATGACAAGAGATATGTTGCTTATAAAATTCGTTTTTTTTCCCTTTATAGTGATAGAACTATGTAACGCTAATGCAGCTATAAGAAGCTTTGAGCGGTCAATGATCCCAACATATCTTCAAAGCTCTCCACTTCATTATTAAAATCAGAAAAAGTCGAAGCACTACTTTTTTCGGGGCAAATGGAATGATAAGTGAGAAGCTAATGCTCTGTATTGTCAAAACAACAGGATTGGTTAGTTCTGTGCTAAAGGCGATAAGGTATGCCATTCCGAGTTCAAAATGCCTATGAATAAGAAGTACACCGTAGGTGGTAGGTTTCTTTTGAGAAGTACCATGACTTTCTGCACTGATGCAACGAAAATTCATTATGTAGGCTTCAAGTCTATTTCTCATGTACACTTCACGCAAGAAAGCAACAAAGTTTAAGGCCTCAACCAACCTCCAAGAATCTCACTGCAGTCAATTACACTCGATTTCTAACCATCGGAGACGATGAAGGCGGTTGTGGTTTGTACAATAATCCATGAAATCTTCATATATATATATATATATATATATATATATATATATATATATATATATATATATATATATATATATGTATGTATATTATACTCTTATATGTATATATACGTACATACATATATATATCTTAAATTACAGCACAACGAGATGTAGGATTGTGCAGTTATCCAATACATATTCTGAGGAAACAACCCATTGATGCTTGAAAACGAAAACAATGCCATGAATGAAATCAATCCAATGTTGCTCACATGGTAATAAACAGCATTTATCTCTCCTTCCATGACGATCAGAAAATAGACAACATTACGAAGATTAAAACAACTTAGTTCCAACAACTATGGGTAAATCCAACAATGTTAATCAGGCTATTGCAGCGAGCTCTACAAACTTTTCAAAGTTCTCAACATATGGTGCCAACGACGTGTGTTTGTAACCTGAAGTAGATATTTCCATAACCATATATAAAGCAGATATAGACTAAAACATTGACGTACAAAGTGTTAGAAATGGAAGACTTTTAGGTTGCAAAGCATATGAACTAACCTAGTACCTTCCGATTTTCTTTTACATGTTCTTCTACCAACACTTTCGATAATTCGTTGATCAGGGTGCTAAACCAAGAATACAGTTCAGTAAGGAAAACAAAACATTCCACGAACCACTGACAATTTTTAAGCAGAGATTGAATAATTTTTAGGATGAAGGTAGATGGTGCTACTTAGTTCTTAAGTAGCGATGATTTCGTAAAGGGCTAGAAGGATCAGATTCATCAATAAGCTGGAAAGAACCTAGCCCTGCGTCATAAGGAAGAAGCATGACAAGAATAGCTGAACAAAATGCTTTCATAACAGAACAGCCTTATAAAGAATGACTCAATAGTGAAGCGCCTGAGTGACTGTCAAAAGATACTAGAACTAAAAGGGAACCTCACGGGGACCTCGAATCCGTGATTACTCTCGCCGGAGACACGTGTTACTCATTACAGTAACCGAGGCCTTTGTGTTGCCTTATTTTCAACCCTATTTTTACACTATGGGTGGTATGACCAATCATCCACAAAACAGCCATAGCATAGCGCGAAAACATAGCCAGCAGAATAGCAAAGCAAGGGCCGCCTCGGTTGGTGTGCTGGATACCACGTCAGCCCTCCGTAGGGATAATCGCCGATTCGAAGCCTATCGGAAGTTCCGAGCTCTGTTCATATCTCAGCATCCCTAAGGATGCATTCCACATCGTAGCCCTGTGACAAGAATGAACAGAAAACAAAAGTTAAAACACTGTGACCTCGCAACTCTTTCAAATGACTTGAGGTAAAAGGAAAATATGGGTGAAGCAAAAGTAAATGTGAGATTCATTCATGCATTTTTTGTTCCATTGAATTCTTATTAGTGCATAGAAGGACGGCTAGTGGCGTATTTTCAAAGTCAAACAGTCAACTATGTCGTCGAAACCAACGACTCTCGGCACAAACAGCCAAAAAACAAGCTGTGCTCGCTGAGGTTCAAAATGCGGGAATATGATGAGGCTACGAGCAGACCCAAGAACAATACTCGTCAATAGCCCAAACGGATCTAATGATGCATCTCTGTACGTGACTCTACAACCTCAGCAAATGTCAAAAATCCATGGAAGATTTTATAATGAAGAATTTTGATTCACATAACATATCCTTTAAACAGAGAAGGAAGATTTCAACCTCTTATATTATCATGCAAAAAATCTCAAAGAAGAAAAAAATAAATCAATCTGTCAATGGAATTGAAAGCATGGCATATGAACTCACTCGACACGTGGACACGTTGATACGTCAAACTGACTAATTTTGCCCACATCAAGAGGGACGGCAACATTCCCTGTTTTTGGGTGTATACAAAACGGCGACTTAAGCAGATGATTTAGCCCTAAAACATTTTTTAAAAATTGCCAGTATATCCGTTCTTTTTGATTACTAAGCTAGTTCTACTTTGATACAACTTTGAACTTAAATTTAAAACTTTTTAAATTTAAACTTTAAATGTTAAATATGATAACCTGTGGATACATTGACATCCAAACGAGGGTATGTATGCCATAAGACAAACCAACGAAGAAAATTTCTACCAAGATCGCTTGCTACCTAAACAATATTTAAGGTAAACCTGGGAAACTACTGCGTAGAACAAAGTGCAATTCAAGCTAGAAGGTTATAACGATCCTACGACATTAATCTAAAAACTCCATCTATCTACAACTGAGAAATACTTATCCATGTCCATTCGTCCTTTAGTAACCGTAAATATGCTGGAAAACTGTTCCTCGGTGTCAGGCTGCAATGTAAAGCGGGGGATTCATCCCTGGCAGGGGAGGGTCTCCCAAGATGAGAAGCCCGGCGTTTCCATAAGGAAGTCCAGCTAGGAGAAAACCAATACCAGGATCCACCACCGTCTTGGAACCAAATTAGTCGCATGGTGGTAAATCTCCCCCTCTGATCCACAAGGGCTGCGACTGCCAGTCGTGGTGGCGACCTGGGTCAGACTTTGGCCAGACTTACTTCGGGACTCCAGGGAACCACAATGGTTAAACCAGCAGAACTCAGAAAAAAGTGCAAATTATGCTGGGGCCCGTACGCTTAGTGAAGACGGCCATCCAAGTATCCAAGTAAGTATTATGATAAATTCCCTTTAAAAAACTCGATTCAATTAATAAAACGCTCACCATTGGAATAATTTGGTTCGTACGTCTCATTTCCAATCGATATTGTTCATCAAACCGACGCTTCAAAAGTTGCCATCGTTTATCAGCACTGTCAACTCTAAGAAATAAAATACGCATAAAAGTGGTAAGTGACAATGAACAAGTTTTTGCTAATGTACTGTAACATTACTAGAGACGCTACCCACTCTTCGAACTGGGAATGAAGAGTGGTCCTTAGTTCAGGATCTTCGCAATGTTTCAGGATTGAGAGTGCTGCCTCGAGTTCTAGCCATCCCTGCTCCAAAACCTGATGAGAACATTATGAGCTAGCAGTAGAACTAATACTTAGTTCGGATTCTAATTAATGATACAGAACTTCGAAACACTAGTCATAATAATAACTCATGGAAACAGACCATTTTATCCACTTCTCCAGAGTCCATTGCAACTCGATAAGCAGTCTCAATCATGGGATGGACGGGCAGCATCCTTTTTGCCATGCTCAATCGACTGCCATGTAGGTCGAGTTTTTTCACCCTAAATGACCAAATATAAAAAAGTGCAAAAAGCTGTCGACGTTGATCAATTTCTGAGAGTGCGCTATGCATCCAACTTCTTTAAGCTTCCTTGGAGGTGACTGAATGCATATCTGGCGTTTACAATGACTCGCGGTGGGCTATCGATGTAACGAGTCAGTGATGCTGTCCTACTAGACGAGTCTGGTATCAAATTGCCGATCCCCGGAAGGACAGAGGGCCTGGGGGGCAGGGATGCGGGGGGTCGAGTCCACGGGTATTGCAGGGTGCCTCCGACCACTGCGCTATAGGACCAAATATACTTTTGCAAAAAACAGTGTCTCAAGTTACAAATCGATATCGGTTGGTGTGACCCATGTTTAAAAGGGCAATTTCGAACACAACGAAAGTAGTCGTGCGGATTTCTCTCAACACAATAATGAATTTTGATCCTTGTTCATTAAAATATCACATAAAGAAGAAACGAAAATTAGAGTGTGCGAACTAAAATGACTCCGTCATGAACTCACTACGATCAGAGAAAGATATTCAGCAACTGCAGAACGTCCAGCATTTGTTAACTTCCTTGCTTTTTCGTCCCCGACCCAACAATGCACACCACGTCGACCAGAAAACACCCACATTCGTGCTTTGAATCCAAAATGCTCTTCTAGTAGTTTATCAAGTACTTGAACGGCAACGGAAATGAAACGCCAACACTTTTCACATACTTTTGCTTCCCTGAAATCTGAAACTACAAATACTGAAGTAACAACCTTAGTCGACGACGAAAACCATGCACTAATAAACCAAAGGCACCCACGAGCAGCACTTTCGAACACTGCCATAATCAGTTAGATCGATGTCGAAGACAAGTTCCCTCTCAACTGCCTTGAAATCGGAATGCTTCTTATTGTCCTTGGGCTGAAAAAGAAAATAATAGAGCTACTTAAAATCAACAAAGTTAAGAGGAAGCAGGGGGAAGACAAAGAAGCACTCACTTATAAGGACTTCACTGGTGCACAATATTCTTTGATATCTAGCTGGAATCACAAACCTTATGCGAATAGAACGCTCCAATATCCAGCTTATGAGGACTGATCTTGCACAACTCATTTTCGAATTCCGCCTGATTATCGAAGCTACGATAACGAAGGTGCACATCTCCCTCCAAAATGAACGCAAACTCACGTTTCGCAAAGTATTCCTCAGGTTCTGGAACAAAATCTCATATGTCGAATAAATGAAAAAGGCAAATAGAAGCCACATAGCCTACTGCGTTATATAAGTTAATCTTAAAATCAGTTGTTTAAAATTTCTCCTTCGTTTGGACCACGAAACTTCTTCACGTGACAGGGATTGCGTTGGTTCGTCGTTAAGTCATTTGGCGCGTTCCCATTTAGAGGACAGGGGATTAAATGAAGATCCAAAGCGATCATGCTCCCTAAAAGAAGAATCGAGGTGATGCCGCTGAATTGCACTTTTCTTAGACAAGCTATTGCATCCATGTATAAATTGGTATTTTATGTGTACGTCGAATATCCGCTACACGTTTATTCTGTCAAAGGCCTCCAACCAAGTCACTGAACTCGCTTCGAACAAGCACTCAGCATCTACTTTGGAAAGATCCAGCAATTTATGCGATAGTGCCCTTTCCCCCAAAAAGCGGTAAAAAACGGTAAACAAAGGGCTCTTAGCGGACGAATGGAGTTTCTAGTGCACCTGATCCAGTCAGTGGATAAGTTACAGCTTTCCAGATGATAGATGCGACATTGCAGCAATTTTTTTCTTCTAAACGACCGTCTTCACATCTTGATCCCAGCAGTTGTTGCATTCGATTCGTTTCCTTACATCCATCATCCATAAAGCTTTTCGATCTTTTTCATGTGTGGATTCATCTGCTACTTGAGGATTTTCTTTCATCTTCGTCACGAATGTCGTTGAACCCTGGTCGAGTCGATGATCTCCGCAATCTTGCAATAGCCGTGCTGGGACGTTCCTGCGTGGAATAGAGGAACTCACCTTGTCTCAAACAAGTCTGGCAACAATTTCCCAATCCCGGAGGGATGAGGGAGATGATATGTGGATCCTGGTATTGGTTTAATCTTAGCTGGGCTTCCAGATAAAAACGCCGGACTCCTTCTCAGCTTAGGAGACCCTGCTTGTGGGATGAATACCCTCGCTGTAAATCGCAATCCGGCAACCACGAACACATCCCAGCCACGATGAGGCGGTAAACCGTTGGAAGGGAGACAGAAAACAGATTAAATAGATAAAAAAATGAATAATAGCAGAAAAAATAGGACCCAATTCTCAGCAGAGTTTCCAACGAAACCTACTTCGATTGTAGCACAACCACTTTAAATATGGCTTAAACGGAAAGATTCGTTTATAGTACTGAGGCAGAAATTGGTCGAGTAGCGACGAGTCGTATAATGACATAGGCTTTACTGAAATATTACGAAAGCGTTAAAAAAGGGTCAAATACTGGGAACCTAGAATTCTAAGGTGTCGAAGAAGTCCACAAAACTTCCTAAATTGAAAATGGTCTTATTATGTCCTGAAAAAAGTTAAACATATGAAAAGTCCGGATAAAAATTTCAAGCTCTGGAACAACCAAGTCACCAATCATACCATTTCCTACTCCTAACCGTTCTACGTAACCAATAAATGAGTAATTCATACAACTGGAAACGAAAAGACAGTACGCAGAGAGTAAGCTTGTACTTTGTCAGCAAGATGGAGTACTGCACTTCGCGCGTAAACGATTTGAAGAATTTGCAGTGGAGCGCACTATTAAACGCTCTTTTTAAGTGATTCACCGTGGACAAGCCAGAAATGTCCCAGTCGAATACTTTCAGATGTTTCTCGTGTTCATGAAAACAGATAGCATTCATTTACTTATCGTTTAGAAGCGAGTGATCGATAGGCACTCTTCGCTTCTGTGTGTTTCTGGACGTTTTGTGCTTTCATCTAACGACACAAATACGGTTTTCGTGGTAGATGATCTCCTTTGGGGGAATAAAAAAAGATGAAGGATAATGCTTTCGGCGTTGGTCAATCCCTGAGGGATGCGCTACGCATTTGACTTCATTAAGTATCGTTTGGAGGTAATTGAATGCATATCTAGCCTTTACAATTACTTGCGGTCGCCTACCTATGTATCGAGCCAGCGCTGCTATCTTCTCAGACAAATCTGCTACCAATTTACCGACCCCGGATGGACGGAAGGCTTGGGTGGGCCAGGGAGCAGTTATCGATCCCATGTGTATTGGAGGGCGCCTTCGACCACTGCGCCAGATGCACCCTTTAGAGAATGGTCTGATTAAATTATATGAGGTAACGACCGCAAGGTAAGTTAGAGAAGGATGGTATTGATATCGTTCACCTAAGTAAGGACGATAATGATTCGACCCCGACGCTCTCCCCCAATCTATGTGGGGACGCCATAGGTCTGTTTTCTCCAAAGTTGCAAGAAGGTTCGACTCGATCAGCGTTCTACAACATGCACAACGAAGAAGACAATCCTCAGGCAGCGGCTGAAACAACCGGCCAAATGTTCGAACACCACTGTGGACGATGAGGGAAACGAGTGGAACGTAAGAATTGCTGGGATCCCCACAGTACATGTGATGACGAATCTGATAAATAATAACATTAATTATAATCACATGGAGTGAAAGGTATACGCATAACGCAGTGGTTAGAGGAGCTCTATAATAGTCACGAGGTCATTGGTTCGATCCCGCGCTCAGTGTTCATTAAGCGTTTCATCTCTGCGTAGTCTGCAAAGTGGTATCAGACTTCTCTGAGACGATCAAAGAACTGACTTGATTAGTCGGTATACTACCGCAGCCAATTGTATAGGACAGAGATGTATTTAACCTTCTCTAATGACGCTTAATGAAGTCGAATGCACTGGTCATCCCTCAGGAAATGATCAACGACCTGCGCTATATTCTTTCACATGACCTGACATCACCCGTGTCACACCTAAACCCACCCCACTATGGTAATAAATAAATGAATATTTTTTCCCCTACAATTTGTGCATTAACTCCCACGTCCGACTTTCTATTAACCTCGGCATTGATTTAATAATACTATCTAGTTCTGTTTAGCAAACACGAGCTGTTATTTTATTTCTTTATTTACGTACACGCTGACTTTTCGGCGGATTTCGCCTTCCTCAGAGCCTGGAAAGGTTATGTTGACTGCAATCTACACCGTCAAACAACTCCATAACCAAACAGAGAAAACGTTGAACCAAAATTTCAGTCACATTGAACACGGAGTCTTTGCACACTCACCGCTTTCTATGAGTCTTCCACTAAATATTTCACGTGGAGACCAACCGCACAGAGTTCACATGGAATGGTAATGTACCCATCTCACCAGAATAACAGGCTTATATACTGCCCAATATCACGCGTGATAATGAGGCATTCCTCCCTGCCGTTCATTTTCGGATTCCTGGAATTGATCCAGAATGCCTCGAGAATTTTGCGCGCTTGTGTTCTCGATTCCTGCGCGAGGATCGTAACCCGTACTTTAAAATCTCCGTTATGTCTCTGCGTCCTATGCGTGCCTAGTGGAGTGTTTGGTTTACGTTTGCCGACTAGGTGTTCTTTTATACGAACGCAGAGTGGTCTACCCGTTTCGCCAACGTATTCGTCCCCGCACGCTTTACAAGAGATCAGATAAACTGTACCTGAACTCATGCAGTCACCGTCTCTACCATTGGGGCAAATTATACAATTTTCCGTTCCACATAGACGGTCGTATAGGCGGTTACGAACTAGTTGGCGTCTTAGATTACTCGGTGGCATTTCAGTTATCGTTATCGAATTCTCTAGACCGGCCCTTCTTAAAAAGCGTTTTATAGCTGCACTTACTTCATTTGAAATGAAGGGCAGGATAAGCAGGACCTTATTGTCGCTAGAGTTATCGTTTGGGGGGCCTGTTGTTTCCTCTATACCTATCCCGAGCTACGTAGCCATTAAAAATGGCTATTTCCCACGCCAAGTTCCGGGACTCCTTTCTCTGCTCTCTTCCCGTGTACACTTTGGTTGCTGTTCGACACATGTTTCTTACAAGCGTCCTTTTGCGTGCGAAGGGTGAGACGAGAGGTAATGAACAAGTGTGTTTTTTGCTACTTGGCTTTCGGTACCATTTCGTAAAGTAGCTACTTTCTGATAGGTTGATTTGCACGTTCAGAAATGGGAGCCAGTTTTCCATCTGTTTCTCTCGGGTGAACTTAATATACTTTGACTGTTCATTTAGTAACTCAAAACACTTGTCCATTTCCTCTTGCGTTGAGCAAATGACAAAGCAGTCATCAATATATCTACAGTAGAGTAACGGCCCGAGGTCGATTACTGGTGCTTCCACCTTAGACATGAATGCAATTGCAAGGCTTGGTACCAGTCGTTGCCCCATTGCCAGCCCTCTCGTTTGTGCGTAACACCTCCCAGACCATCTGAAGATTGAACAGTTTAGGCACTCCTTTAAGAGTGTCATCAACTGCTGAATTAAGAAGCCATACATGTTTTTTTGCCCCTTCGTGTTGTATGAGGAGCTCGCGAGTAGCTTGCATAGCGGAGTCATTCGACACGTTTGTATAGAGGGCGGTGACGTCGAAGGACTCCGTCACGTACGCGCTGTTGGGCTCCACAGTGCGTAGACGATCCAGGAACATTTGGGTGTTCGTTAGATGGGCTGGAATGTACTTCAACAACTGGGTAAGTATTAGGGTTATAAACCACGTTATTCTAGCCGTTGGCCCGTCCACGCAGCTAATGATAGGTCTGGTCTTAAATAGCGATGGGTCGGTAGACACGAGATCATCGCTGGATACTAACTTATGGGCTTTCATAAGTAAGTACAGGGGGACATGTTGGTAGGGCAACTTTGAGTTGAGAGATAACTGATGGTTTTAACCCAGCCGCTCTTGCCATTTTAACCCATCCGTTGTTTAACTTTCGGCATTGACTTTTAAATTTCTTCTCAGACGACGGACAATAAAGGGAAGCATCTTCAAGGTGCTTTTCCGTTATCTTAGCATCTAACTGATGGGGAATTACAACGAACTCTTCACCTTTATCACTAACCGACACTCTTATGCTTTTCGATCTTATCAGCTCTCGTAGCTCCCGTATACCACGTTTTTGCATTTCAGTGAGGTTAGAGCAGTATCTCTTTGCACGATAGTGATTAAGAACCTTGAAAGTTCCATTCGTAAATGTCCGAAATTTAACGTCAACTTCATTACTGGGCTCTTGTTGTCTAAAGAACGGTTGAGGAAATGGTGCTACTGGTAACGCCCCCCTATTTGTTGTTGTTCGTGCCTATTAAGCGCTTTATCCCTAGCTTTTTGCGGAGTCCATCTTAAAGTTCATGCAAACTACATGTGACCCTTCGCAAGGTTACCTTAGAAATGGGTTCAGATGGTGAGAAACTTGGCCCCAATTCTAATAACGAGCGCGCACCGTCAGGGAGAGTCATGCCTCCTAACACGGTTAGCCTTGAGTTTCTTTGCACATTATTTATCCTACTTTGACTCATTTGATGTTCGTTGGCGGTGTTTCTGTATGCTATTGAAGCCGTGTTGTGCGATTTACTCACAAAGTCTTCGAACTTTCTCCGCAAAGTTACTTTAGCATTAGACTTAATAGAATTGCAAATTAACACTGACCCACCCACTATTCTCCTCCAGAGGCGGTCCTCCAAATACTGAGCACAATAGTTTTCCTTCTTCTCGCACTTCTTCCACTTGGCGAACATCTGATTTTGTTTGCTTCGTAGACAGGTGCGTGGTGCTCTCAATTCGATGTCCAGTACTCGGTGGCTATCCTCTGGCAGTCCGCATATTTCGTGAAGTCGTTTTCGTTTTATGAATTTTGGAACGACTTGGTGTTTTAGGCAGCGGCGGAGAAAGTGTATCGCATGTCGAGCTAAGACGATCTTTTGTCTTAGTGACAGTGCTTCTTTGCAAGTCGGAAGTATCTTGCTGGTACATCTTGCAGTAACTCCCACGTCCGACTTTCTATTAACCGCGGCATTGACTGAATAATTCTTTCTAGTTCTGTTTAGCAAACATGAGGTGTTATTTTAATTCTTTATTTACGTACAAGCTGACGTTTCGACGGATTTCGCCTTCCTCAGAGCTTGGAAAGGCCAAGTTGACTGCAATCTACATGGTCAAACGCCTCCATAACCAAACAGAGAAAGCACCGGTAACCGATCTCGGGTCGTTACTCTACTGTAGATATGTAGATGACTGCTTGATCATTTGTTCAACACAAGAGGAAATTGACAAATGTTTCGAGTTGTTGAACGAACAGTCAGAGTATATTAAATTCACCTGAGAGAAACCAAAAGAAAACTGGCTTCCATTTCTGAACGTGCAAATTAACCTATCAGAAAACGGAGATGGTATTGAAAGTCAAGTAGGAAAAAACATCTTGGTTCATTACCTCTCCTCTCACCCTTCTCACACGAAAAGGGCGCTTGTGAGAAACGTTTCGAACAGCTACCAGCGTGTGCACAGGAAAGGAGCAGAGAGAGGAGTCCCGGAACTTGGCGCGGCAAATAGCCATTTTTAATGGCTACGTAGCTCGGGATAGGTATAGAGGAAACCACAGGCCCCCCAAACGATAATTCTAGCGACAATAAGGTGCCGCTTATCCTGCCCTTCATCTCAAACGATGTAAGTGCAGTTATAAAACGCTGCTTAAGAAGGGCAGGTCTAGAGAATTCGGTAAACGTAGTTGAAATACTACCGAGTAATCTTAGGCGCCAGCTAGTTCGTAACCGCCTATACGACCGTCTATGTGCAATGCAAAATTGCATAATTTGCCCCTAATGGTAGAGACGGTGACTGCATGAGTTCGGGTACCTGATCTGATCTCTTGTAAAGTAAATCCATGTGAACTCTGTGCGATTAGTCTCCACGTGACATATTCAGTGGAAGACTATAGAAAAGCGGTGAGCGCGCAAATACTTTGTGTTTAATGTGGTTGAAATTTTGGTTCAGCATTTTCTCTGTTTGGTTATGGAGGCGTTTGACCGTGTAGACTGCAGTCAACTTGACCTTTCCAGGCTCTGAGGAAGGCGAAATCCGCCGAAACGTCAGCTTGTACGTAAATAAAGAAATAAAATAACACCTCGTGTTTGCTAAAAAGAACCAGAAAGAATTTGTGCATTATTTGAGATCCAACAGTTATATAGAACATACTAATGCTTGGAGATTAGGACCAGTCAAATTTTTTTAGAACTAAGAACTCATTCTGGAGCAGACTTTGGCCAGGCTGTCCTCGGGATTCCAGGGAACCACAATGGTTTAACTAGCAAATCTGGGAAAAATGGTGATTATGCTGGGTTCCGCACAACTAGTGATGATGGGCCGTTCCAAGTATCAAGTAAGTGAGTAAGAACTCACTCAGTTGAAGCATTTGAGCAGTGAATACAAAAATTTCGCATTTTTTACACGACCCCATCGTTCACACCCACTGCATAGATCCCAGCACTTCTTGAATTCGATTCGCTTCCTCGCATCCATAATCCACGAAGGGCTTCCAAATTTTACGTCTGGATAGATTCACGTCCTGCTTGAGGGGATTGTTGTCTTCTTTATCAGTACCGCTGGGTGCTGGTCGCAATCGACGCTGCTTTGAGTGCTAAGATAGTCTGGTTAGAGCGTTCTCACTTTGAGGAGCAGTTTGCGGACAAGTCCGGTACTAATCTCTCTACCTCAAAGGGATGAGAGGATTGGTGAGCCTGAGGCGCGGGGTCGAACCAACGATCACGTGTGTATTGTAGGGAAACTCTTACTCCCCATACTACCAAGCCTTTATGCATTTAGAGATTGGTACTAGAGTTATAGTATAAAAACACTGCCTTGATATATCAGTAGGCCACCGCACGGCGTTGTATGGATTTTTTATGCATCAAAATCATTTCTACAATGTACGAATGCAATCGAATTCATAGTGCATCTCTTAGGGGTTAACCAACGCCGAAAGCTTTATCCTTTATTCTTTATAGAGGGTATAAACTGCACAAATCTATAATGAATTTACAGTGAATTATTCTCGGTTCAGTCCATTATTGACAAATGCTTCTGGTTTAACGTATTTAGCTATAAATGTTCATTGACAACCATCATATTATAAGAGTTTAAAGCCCTTATGTTGTATTTCGTGGTCTAATAATTTTCACCGACAGCTGAACTCTTTAATGTATTACTACTTGGATACTTGGATAATCAGACGGCCTATCCTCACTGGTTGTGGGGCCCGCATATTCTCCATTTTCCGGAGTTTTACTGGTGTAGCCATTGTGTTTCCGTGGAGTCCCGAGGTCAGCCTGGTCAAAGTCTTCCCCAGGTCGCCACCACCACAGGCAGTCGCAGCCTTTGTGGATCAGAGGGAGATTTGCCACCATGCGACTAGCTTGATACCAGGACGGTGGTGGATCCTGGTATTGGTTTAATCTTAGCTGGGCTTCCAAATGGAAACATTGGACTTGTTCTCGGCTTGGGAGACCCTACTCGAAAGATGAATCCTTCCGCTGTACATAGCAGCCCGACACCCAGAAACACCTCGCAGGCACGATGAGGTTGGGAACCGTTGGGAAATCCTAATGTATTATGCGATAGAATTTTTAGAAGACCAGGGGTAGCAGTAGGTTTTTCATAAAGATTAGGATAATAATTTCTACACGTCAGTGTGTACCTTAAGATGTCATTTAATAGAACCACAACTGATGCTGATATTTGACAACTTAAAAAGAATAAGAAAATCTGACTTGAGACAGTGTATTCCAACATTTATTCAAGATTAGACTTCTTTATCGATTCTGCTTTACATGATTAAAACAGTAGACACGTTCATTTGAAGTGGTTAAATTGAAGATTTGAAGCAAATTCCCACGGTAGTTTTCATTCAAACCCATTTACGAAATGCTTGTGAAAGTACGCTGCTGGTGCTGCTGCTGCTCCATTCTAAAGTTCGCTATCACCTCCAACGCATCGATAAGAAGACGTCTGAGGTGTTCAACGTGACCATTTTCGAAGCTCCATAACTAAAAGGAAACATTATATAGTAATTCCCAGTACCGACATTCGACTAACCTCGGTCATTGATCAATAGTTTACTGCTATCTTGATGAAAAGACATTAGGTTATTATTGCAGCATTTATTTCACTGTGGCTAAGCTTTCGGCGGATCTGGCTTCCTTGAGTGCCAGGAAAGACTGAACTGATGTGCAGTCTACTCAGCCAACTACTATAACCCGAACCGAATAGTCGAATGCGCAAATTTCAACTGCTTTGGAAACAATTTTATATGAGACTTTCATATAGAGAACGATAGCGGGGGAGTTTACATGGGCCGGTAGCGTGCCTCAGTTCTCAGGTTAAAAGATTAGTCTAAGGTATGAGGTGAGGTCACACGTAATAACAAGGTATACCTCTCCGCGGCTCATTTATAGACTTTTTGGAATTTGTAACGCAACTCATAGAAAACGGTGACTGTCTCATGAGCCTTTTCCCCCATGTTTCTTTACATGTTCTTAACTGCTCTTGTTGAGCCGGTGCGCGGTCGGTATAGGTTGTCATTGTTGTTGGTGGTCGACGGCTGACGTTACGGCAATTTCCCCTTCCTCAGAGCCTGCACGTACTTTATACAACAATAGCTTAATAATTCGAAGAAAAAAAACCAAAGTATTAATGAAGATCTAACATACGAATAAACGCCAGATTGATCAAAAAACTACTCACTGTGTTGTTAGAGTGGACTGCCAGCATGTTAGTCAAATGGGATGACGAGCGAGGCCCACCCATGCCAAAAAAATCATTTTGAACTAAGGCGCCAGACAAGCGTTGAAGTGACTGTCCGGATCCTAGCGCAGGAATAAAAACATCAACGCATAAGACTCTTGAGGCGTTTTGGATAAATTTCAAAAAACTCAAAGATGAACCGGAAGGACGAATGCCTCACTATCACATGTGATCAGGTTTAGACCTGGGCGGGTCTAGCTCGCCATCCCATGTGAACAACACGTGAGCCAGTCCCACTTGCAGCAGAACGGTGAGCAGTTCTTGATTAATATGGTGTTTATTTATATGTTAGATCTTCATTAATACTTTGGTTTTTTTTCCACCGAATTATTAAACTATTGTTGTGTTAAATACGTCCAAGCTTTGAGGAAGGCGAAATCAACGAAACGTCAGCCATCGACCAACAAAAAATAATAGTAATTATAACAACGACCACTATACCAACCCCGCATCAGCTCAACAAGACCAGTTCTTAAAGGCATATAAATAAATGTATCGATGATTTATGCCGAAATTCACAGCAAGTCGGTCTTTTGAGTTTTCCCCGTGTTGTTGAAAATCTTTCTGAAATTGAAAGGGCTATAAAACGATAAAGCTCTCGGCGTTGATCAATCCCCTGAAGGATGCGCCATGCATTCGACTTCACTAAGTATCGTTGGAGGTGACTGAATGCACACCTGGCCTTTACAGTGGCTCGCGGTAGCCCAACGATGTATCGAGCTAGTGCTGCTATCCTACCAGACAAATCTAGTACTAGTTTGCCCACAGCTGTGGGATGGAGGACTTGGTGAGCCATTGGCGCGATGATCGATTCCACGAGTGTGTTGCAGGGCGCCTACGACCACTGAGCCACACGCGCCCAAATGAGCACCTCGAGGACTGGCAAACACGGTCACGCCAAAATACATTTGCTGGCTCTGGATATCTTTACCAACAAGAAGGAGCTAAGAAAGAAAGAAAGAAGAAGAAAGAGCTATAGGGGGATGCAAATGATAGGAGCGCTCATTAGTGCATGAAGCCAAGGAAACGAGCAGCTCTTTGCCAAATTTCGGTTCAACAACAATAGTGTCATGTTCCGATGCAGGTTTTGAAAGTGAAAGGATACAATGGCTATTGGAGGCTCCGAAGCGTGAAAATATGTGTGAGAAAACTCACTGGTAAATGAAGAATGGAAAGTTAAGCGTAGTGCTAGTAAAAACTGGATACGCCGTATATTACATGAAATCTTGGCAATGGTATAATTACCTCTCTTGCACGGTGAAAGGAACTGACAGCAAACGTTCCAAAAAAGAACCAGTGCTATGACACCACTGGCAAGCACCATTCCTGTTGTTAACCTGAACTCAAAAACTTCATGACCACAAAAAGGAAAATAAAAGGAAATCGAGCTTCATCGTCGGTCTTTATTTTGAATAGAAAGATGAATGAGTGCATAACCAAAGTTAAAATACAATAAATTCGACAAAAAAGAACTTCGTATCATTTGCATTGCCAGGAACTCCTTTAATAATTCAGTAACTTACTTGATACTTGGTCGGCCCGTCCTCACTGGTTGTACGGGCTCCCAGTATAATCTCCATTTTTCGGAGATTTGCTGGTTAAGCCATCGTGGTTCTCTGGAATCCCGAGGTCAGCCTAGCCAAAGTTTGCTCCAACTTATCACCATCACAGGCAGTTGCAACCTTTGTGCATCAGAGGGAGATTTGCCAGCATGCGACTTTAATAACAGGATGGTAGGGGATACTGGTAATGGTTTACTCTTAGCTAGGCTTCATGATTGAAACGCCGGACTCCTCAGCATGGGAGACCCTTCCAGGAGGATGAATCCCTCCGTTGTACATCGAAATCCGACACCCAGGAACGCTTCCCACTTACGATGAGGCGGTAAATCGCTGGGAGGGATCCAGTAACTCGTTCTAGTAAGTCCTCCATTAGTCCTCGTCTCGTCTAAGAGCTGCTTCACTTAGCTGTTCTAACCCGACTAAAACGGAGAACACCGACCTTTTAGTGGGACAACCTATTACTACTTATTATTATTATATGACGAGCCATCACATGTATCACACTGCGCGATCCCAGCGATTCATGCACTCAGTTTGTTTCCTCGTATCCACCATCCAAGAAGGTCTTCCTACCATTTTTTGTCTGTTGTTTCTGCTCCTGTTTGAGAACTTCATCGACTTCTTCGCCAATGTCATTGAATGCTGGTCCAGTCGATTTTTCCTGGAATCCAGGGTAGCCGTACTAAACCGTTCCCATGCGTATTCGAAGGAGTGAACTTGCTCTAGACAATTCTGGTACCAATTTCCCGACTCGGGAGGAATGCGAGGTTTGGTATGCCCTACGCGAAGTCGAACAAACGATTAGGTAGGTTGAGTTGTTCGGGTTTTGAATGGAAACACTACCACTGTGCTACTCGCTCCATAGAACGAAAAAAAAACGAAAACGATCTATACTTCTAAATATATGTGGCGAGAAGTTCTCCAGATGCATGTGACCTGTCCCTGCAGTTGCTAGTTCATTTTTGTGTTCTAGATACAACTGTCAAGCTTACACTCAACTCAACAAACCTTCAGGGAACACCTGCTCCGTATTGTCTGTTGGACACGCAGGATCAACCCCTACCCACGATGGGACGCTAAACTTTGACAGGGACGTTACGGTGCTTGCATGCAGTAAAGAGAAAGCGATGATTAACCCACGAAAAATACTAATTACTTCTTCGAACATGTTTTCCTGACAAAATCAATTATTCTTTTTATACAACGGCCATAGATATTGCTATTTTAGTAGGTGATATGAACAAGCGTTCCAACGTTTGCCGCCTCATCGTGACTGGGAGGTGTTCCTGGATGTCGGGCTGCGATGAACAGCGGGGAGATTCATCCCACGGTTGGGTCTCCCAAGTTGAAAAAGGAACGAGTCCGGCATTTCCATCGGGAAGGTCATATACGAGTAAACCAATACCAGTATACACCACCGTCCTGGTATCAAACAAGTCGCATAATGGCAAATCTCCCTCTGGGTGCGACTGCCTGTGGCGATGACGACCTAGGGCAGATTTTGGCTAGGCTGACCTCCGGACTCCAGGAAAACAGTAGCTAAACCAGCAAAACTCCGAAAATGGAGATTATGCTGGGGCTCGCACAACCAGTGAGGACAGGCCGTCCAAGTATCCAAGCAAGATATGAATAACAATCTTATTCACCTGAATGAAAACACAGCTACATTGCTGGGAAATGAAAGGAGCATTGTGCACATGATAAAAACAAGTAACGAAAGACACAGCCCAGATGTTTGCGTGGCATGACAGATCAGAAGCGGCCAGCTAAATTAATGAAACTCATGCCAACTGGCGGTAATAGATTTTCTACCAACTCCTACTTTATTCCAGCTTTTTTCCATAAAAAGAACAAAGGATAACGCGCTCGGCGTTGGTCAGTTGTCGAGGGATGGGCCATGCATCCGACTTTATTAAGCATCGCTAGAGGTGATTGAATGCATACCTGACGAACACAGTGACTCTCGGTGGCCTACCCATATATCAAGACAGTGGCGCTACCATTCGTGAGAAGTCTGATACAAATTTGCCCACCCCCATATGGCAGGCTTGATGAGTCTGGGGCGCGGCATCGTTCCCATCTGTATTCCAGGGCGCCTCCAACGCCCGCAGCTTTGTCCGTAGTTTGTAAAAAAACATCGTTTAAAAAGTGCTTGAATGCGCTGTAATCTACTGCCTGTCGACCTATTAGGTTCTTGTTTGGTCTCAAATTTATACCACATTTTCTTCCTAATTTAAAAAAAAGAACAAGCATTTTGTCTGTTTCCTAAGCTTGCATGGAGTTTCCATAGAACTTCATTGAATAATAGGTTTAAAAAGCACATGGTTCAGAAAAAACGAAGATAGAAATAAAAAAAACTGGGAGATGTGGCGGGTGTCTTTGAACTAACTTCTAGCCAGTGGATTGACATGTTTTACCGAAACGTTTGCCATAATAACGCTTTGTGACAATCTCATGCAAGCTTAATCAACCAGTAACGATACTAGTCAATCATTTCAGGATGAAATAAGATTTGAGTTTTGCAGGAATGAATCGGTTTTACTCTTTAGACGAAGAGTAAGCGACTTGTTGGCAAGGCTTATGCGATAGGATCGCATTCAGTTGCCAGAGAGAGAGAGAGAGAGAGAGAGAGAGAGAGAGAGAAATATGCGGCTATTAAGTTATTCAGGTTAACTAAGTGAAGAGGTAGAAAGCAACAGCTGCCTTAAAAACCACTTATATTAAATTTCGGTTTCAATAGCTAATAATTTTGTACACGATTCAACCAAAACGAGGCTGGTATAAACCATTATTCGGTTAACGTTTCTGCTCCTATTCCTTCCTCAGCGCGGGCGTTGAACTAAGTCGATGATCCACAGCTGGTCCTCATTAGCTTGGTACTATAGAAAATTGATGACCATCGTTACCAAGGTTTAATGAAAGTCGGAAATGAATTGTCGACTACTACAGGATGTACTGCTCGCCTAAGTAGATATACAGGAAGCGGCAATCAAGCAACTCCGTTCTATATAAAAGGTTACCGCTGAGTGAAGCTATCCATTCGAGCGGTGCTCTCATTTCACTGGATTCCACCGATGGGATAATCAACACCCAAATCGCAACAACAACCAGCTGCGGACTTCGAGCGGACCAACGAGGTTCTGAAAAAGGCGAAGGGGCCGAATAAAAGTTTTTTACACTAACCTCGTTTCGTCTTAATCACGTAGAAAACAAGATTTAATTGAGGCAACGAAGTTGTTAGCGCACTACCACTGTAAATTTCAACAGCAAACCACAACAAATGCCATTAATGTTTACGTTGTAGGTATAGAGTATGCCCTTCGCATCCCACAAAAATACGTTCATAAGTTGGTTTCCTATTTCTGCGCAAAAAGCCATTATTTCGATTTTCTTCTCAAACTACTTGGTAATTCCAAAAGGTACCATTTAGTGATTTACAGTATTCATGCAGGCCGAAGTTGAAGAATAACGGCTGATGACTCTCAGTCGATATAAAGTGGAACCATTGTCTATGCTACTCACCAGTTATATATGACTCCCAAGTAAAACTCTATAAATAGACAAAACAACATCAAACTGATGCATATTAAGCTGTATCCTGAAAAGTTCCGCAATCCTTATGAAATCTGTACAGTGAAAAAGATTGAGTGAAAAGACACTGAAGTGACGGTTAAAAGACAAGAACACCAACCGCAAAGGTATTCATGATGTAAAACCAATTCGATGACACCAAAGAATAATGTGATACCGGCAAAACAACCCTCAACGATAGCCGACAGTTCACTACGACGATCTGAAGTGAGGTAAGGGTGTTCGTTATCACTGACACACCCACCACGCACATAATGCTAATCGATTTTTGAAATCCTGATAGTTCTTTAGCTCAGAAAATTGGTACCAGACTTTTCTGATAGGATAGCGGCATTGGCTAGATACATCGATAGGCCACCGCGAGTCATTGTAAACGCCAGATATGCATTCAACCACCTTCAACGATACTTAATGAAGTCGAATGCATGGCGCATCTCTCGAGAGATTGATCAACGCCGAGAGCTTTATCTTTTTTTTACTAATCTAATATGAAGCAGATGTTTATTTTTCTCCGAGACAAGCACTGACACGAATTCGTCGGTATCGGAGGGATCGAAACTTGGTTTTCCCTGAAGCCGGAATTGAATCAAGAACCTTGTGCATTGCAAGGCACCTCTGAGCACTGTGCTGTGTATTAAAAAATAAGCACAAACGCTTAAGTTTTCACATAAACTTACAATGCATAATGAATTTGCTGTCTAAAAGCTCATTGGCCTTGTTGAAAGGGAGCTGGTGCCGATGTTTTCGCGTTTTCCTCCATGTGCTAGGTTATTGAAGTGAGAGTTACTGAGATTCATCACAAGTTGCTGCATTGCATATCAGTACAGTATTCATATATATATAAGCGCTACATCAGTGTAAACAAAATCATTCTACTCATCCTTATCTCTGCATGTAAATCTAATAAATGTTCTAAAATACTCCAGTAGCGATGTATAACTTGTTATTGAAATACAAGGAAAATGATGCTGAGGTATTTGCAAAACTCAGACCTCAAGCTAGATCCGAACTTGAAATTACCCCTCTAAGTAAGAAGTTATACATTGTAGTTTCGACCATAGCCTCGTCTTAACTGGATTCAATACTGATTTGTACTCCCCAGATCATTCTCATTGACGGGTGATTGCTGATGGCACCGTTAGATGAAAAAAACTGGCTGAAAGAAAGGCAAGACCTTTAGCGGTTCAGTGGGTAACACGTGAGTACCCAGAAAGGATTATCACGAATCCGAATCTTACCAAATGGTTCCAATTCGAGGTGGCGCAGGTAACGATGTGGTTAGATGTGTCCTGCAGTACACACGTGTTCCTCGGGTAGATGTTGCGCCTTGCACTCAGCAAGCCTTCCATCGCTTTGAGGACGGCAAATCGGTCCCAGAGTTGTCCAGTAGGACAGCAGCACTTCTTTCGTACAACGGTAGATCAGATATACACTCAATCACCTTTAGCGACACTTGATAAAGTCGAATGAATGGTGCATCCTTCAGAGAATGATCAACCCCGAAAGCTTTAGCTTTTTATTTATGCAGTTAGTTCGAAATAGTTCCACTTCTAAAGCACAACTTCTGGTGAAGATTTATTGGCAAGAAATGTTTCTAATGATATTTCTAAACTGGAAACACTCCTTGCATAACGCCAGGTAACGACTTATGTATTAGTGCAGATATTTAGGATGCAATATACATCAATGCCCTCTAGACCAAAATGTACATTGTCCTCACATAAAAAGTCCGTTCTTGTACCATCGAATATTCAGTTATATGAATAATCACTTCAACAAAGAGAAAACTGTAATGCTTGACAGTACCCGCTTTACTTGTCATTCGAAAGTAACTATGGCGCTTGCATCGCACGCTCTAAAAATCGTTTCGATCTAATTTACAGACCATATAGAGTCTACACTGATGCCTTGCTGTTCAGCGGTTGACAATAGCTGAAAGTCTTGGGAAACGTTGCTCTAAGCAACGATTTATATCAATATAACGATAAGACTATCTATATCATCCTGAAATACAGTGAAATCGCTGACAGGGAAATGGTAGGGCAATATCGTAGAAGAACGTATCCGTCCAGAACACTTGCTTCGAGGATAAGGTGATCACAGGTGGTATAACATTAGTAATGACATCGACTGATTCCGTTGACGTTAACTGTTCTAGGCGATAGCGCTCCTTAGTGCTCGTTCTACTTTACTAGTTGAACAGTGATTGGTCTTCGTAAGAAACCACAATCCATTTATAGCCTGAAATTTTCTTCAAATATACACGATACTTTTCGTGTTCCAAACATTGTGGTTGTAGTAAGCATAACGTAAGAGACTACAAAACATTCGTAAGGTTCAGAAGATAGCAACGTCGCCAGTGTCATCTCTTTCCGCAATGTGGGTATGAAACAACTGGTATTGCCTATCCACGGAGGTTCCACACATGAGGGATCTTGAGCTGGTTAGTCACGAGGCTACGTGGCGCGTCCCCAGGTGGCGGATAGGGGGGTTAATCGCGGACCAAAAGCGACCTTTGCTTCCCTGAGACGCAGGTGGATCCAGGGGATGGACTCCCTGTTTTCTGCTGCGCCGATCTGGCACACGCTTTCTGTATTTGCTAGGCGTGTTCATGCATGCGTGTGTGGGTGTATTCTCGCTTATGCGGATTTTATTCTATGAGTCGATTCGGCCAAAAGCCTGCAATCAAGTGACAGGGAAGTAGTATATGGGAGGAGGTTAGGAGTCGCCTCTAACAAATAAGCTCCATGTCCACTCTGGGAGAGACTGGCAAGCTACCAGTGAGTATACCTAGCCCCCACGTTCAGAACCCAGCATGCTATATGTGGGTACCAAAATGCTAAACACAGTAAAAGAAACGGGCCTCATTCCCCTGATGAGCCCCCCAATTCGGCAGCGTTGGGTAGGACGAGTACGGAGAGGCTGCTAAAATCTCAGGGGCCAGTGGAAGCTACCTGGATCACGAAGAACTAAGGTAAAAATCTGTACCTACAATGCAAGTACACTTGCATTCGAGCCCTCGATAGAAGACTTGCTCATGCAGGCAAGATGGATAAGGTACGACGTCATCGGCCTGGCCGAGACGAGACGACGCCATCCATTCAATGCCGTCTATGACACTGGAGAATAAGCTTTCCCCTTCGACACGAGTTTGGTCATGAACATCGATTCATTCAAGCTGACAAGTCCAGTCGAACCTTTGCGATTAAGGAGATATGGATCAACACTTGCTTTGACAATCTTCATCGTATACACACCGACATCAAGCTATAACGAAGGCGAAGCCGAGTCGTTCTATGTGGACTTGGAGCAGTTCTACAGAGAAGGCCATAAATTCTTCAAGGTTATCATTGAAGATTTTAACGCCAAGACTGGACCAAGAAGAACGCCTGAAGAACGTCACATCGGGACCCACGGATTACAATGGAACGAACAGGGTGAGCGGCTTTCTCAGTTTATCACGATGACCAAGACCATCCATGGTAACTCGCAATTCCAGAAGCCCCACCCTCAACCCTGGATGTGCGAGTCTTCCAGTGGAGAGTACCATAACGGAATAGACCATAACATAGTAAATAGAAGGTTTTGCCTAATCGAATTTTCCTGTTGTCCCAAAATTCCACACGGGATCAGAAAACGGTCTCCTTCGCGCAAGACTCTATTTCTCACGGAAAGGAGAATAAGCCGCTAAATTCAAAAAACGAAGTCCCAAAACCACTATAAATTGGGACTTATTCAACTTATTAGTCGGCTATCGGGAAGATGCCGTTATCGATAACATCGACGAAAGAATACGATCGGCTCATTCTACATCTTCACGTTAGCGCTATGAAAGGTGAGATTTCGAAACTCACCAAGAGACGTCTGTCTCCAGAAACACTCGAGCTGATATGCCAGCGTTGAGAATCGCACGAGCTGCACCGCGAACTAACGTCCGAGCTTGCAAAACAATGCAGAGAGGCGATAAAAGAAGATCTTAGGGGATGGCCGAAGCTGTACAGGCCGGGAAAAGCGTTCGTAAAACCCAATGAAGCTTCGCCATTCACGAATACTACTCAGATCTCTTCGATAGCCACGTCCACCTTCCGTGAACAAACTGGCTCGGCTCTTCACATGTTACGTTTCTAAATGCAAGGTTCCTATTCATTGGAAGACCAGCAAGACGGTGTTATTGTTCAAGAAAGGTGACCTGCACGATATCGGCAACTATCGCCCAATCTGCTTGCTGTTTGTCGTCTACAAACCGAACACCGGACGAAGGGCAGCCATGTGAGCAAACAGGGTTCGAAAAGGATTTATTACGATGGATCATATCCACACGATAACAAGACTCATTGAAGTATCGCGTTTCATCGATTTGAAGATGGCCTTTGGCTCAACTGAGACAGAAGCAGTCATGGAAGCCCTTGATAGTCAGGGAGTCCCTACTCAGTACATAAAGATTCTTCGTAAGTTGTACAAAAATTTCACAACCAAGAGAATACCATTCTACAACGATATTAACACCGACGTCAGAAGATGGGTTATGCAAGGCGACACCATCTCGGCAAAATTATTTACCGCCACTCTCCAGAGCGTCATGCGAACACTGGAATGTGATAATATCGGAGTAAAAATCGATGGTCGGCAGTGACACTATCTTCGCTTTGCTGATGACATCGTCCTCATAACATTAGCCATGCAGAACGTATGTTTGCCGACTTTGATAAAGCCTGTGGAAAGATTGGTCTTCGACTAAATCTCACAAAAACGATGTTTATGAAGAACGGATTGCTTTCGTATGTCCCATCCATGGTCAACGGAACGAATATCTCCGAATGCTCCAGTTATGTCTATCTAAGCCGAGAAATCAGCATTATGAACGACTTAGCTCCACAGTTGAGCAGAAGAAACGAGCGACTTGAGGAGCTTTCAAGAACATCGAAGAAGTAGTGAAGAAAACAGAGCACACCTGACTCCGTGCCCACCTTTCCGACTCAACGGTACTTCCTACCCTAAAGTATGCGTCAGCAAACCTGCTCGCTGTGTAAGCAGGATGAAAGGTCACTTAGCGTTATCGAACGCGCAGTCGAAAGGGACGATGCTAGGAGTATCCCGTTTCCACATAATTAAGGGAACGGGATCCGAAAGCTCCCGATCTGCGTCGACGACCAAAAATCAAAGATGCCGGCTTGTACGCCAAACAGTCGAAGATAAGGTGGGCCGGAAACGTAATGCGTATGAATGACAACCGATGGACAACAGCCGTCAGTGAGTGGATTCCTAGGGGATGTTAAACGCACTGCAGGAAGACCACCGACTCGATGTCAGAGTTCTTCACGAAAAAGCCTAGAAGGAAGATATGATCCTGAACGAGTTCCTAGAGCGAGCAGAACCCATCGGGCTACTCTTGGGGCGCGACGGAAAAATGGAAGATTTACTGCCGCCCGCTCGAGTCACTCGACGATCAACGGGACTACGGGTGATACAGGTGATTGCCTATCCCAGAATAAGAGTATAGCAATGGTCAGCGATAGGATAACAAAAGGTGTTGGTTCGGTCACAGGTAGACCTGTTTAGGGAGATAGAAGCACTGGTTTGTTAACACCGCTAAGCCACCGGAACAGGCCAAACATGCACTCAATCACCTCTACAATGCTACTATTGGAGTCGAATGCATAACGAATGTCTACGTGGTACTCCTGATAGTAATGATAAATACGCGATCGATCACGGTGACGACACTAATAGCTCAACACCACAAAAGGAAAACTTCGGTGTACACAAATGAATTACAAGAAACACTGACCACTCCACCCCATGAGTTGCTACTATGAGAGTTATCGGCCATGTCACCCAATAAGGCATGTGATTTCATCCCAATGAAGAATTTGAGATTCTTGATTCATACCTGTCGTGTTTCCTTATTTTTAAGTCCAACGTAGAAATTGTTGTTAACTATGAATGGTTTCATGTTGTTCTTCACCCGATCATTAAGGTGGAACCTGAAAATGTGAACTACTGTAAAATTCGCCATTCATGGACCAGATGTTTCTTGATAAGATAGTTCAGCTTATCCGCTATTTCGTTTGGATATGCAAGAGAAAAGATTCATCTTCCTACGATATTGTCCTACCATTTCCCGTCAGCGATTTCATTGTATTCGAAACTTCGACAGACAACGCCGTGGTACTGCACTGAGCACAATTCATTAAGCACGTCCTAAATGCTCCTACTTCATCCATATTTTCACTAAAAAATTTAAGATTTCTGGCAAAAAGTGGTACGATAAGGACCAACTGTAAGTTTCTTTACCTCAGAACTGAAGTTAAAATACCTGTATGGTTCCTAAGTTAGCAATTATTTGATATAAACTGGAATTTATCAAAAGAAAAAAAAAGGAAAATAGAAACTAATCACATGTTATTTACGACTTTATTGGCGTTTATTTTTCTCCCAGCTTCAAAATAAAGCATAATTCACTTGTTACTTTGTTTCAGATACCGTTAACGGTAAATCGGTACGACAAAATCTACTTCTACAGCAATAATGGCAGCCAGACCGTACTGAAAGAATCCTAGAGCAAAACGACTTGCTAGTTACGTATCACTAAAGCCGGTGAATGCCTGTGGAAAAGATCATGGATCTGCTAGCACTGCTATCTGGGGATTGTGGTGTAAAATCAAATGTCTCTAGCACTAAACATGTACAAAAACCAGAGAAGACCACTGACGTCCAAGCTGCAGCTGAACGAACACACACACACACACGAACCCGAACACTTATCGCTTCGGAGGATGATTTTACCATAAGAAAACGAGTGGAAGAAGTGATAGGAACACCACTATACGTTAGAATGGACCGTTTCAGTTTCTAAGTAAGAGAGTATGAAACATTGAAATCAACCTGATCGTACAATGAATCATTTCCGAGAAGACGTCGATTAATTTCGTTGAACACAGCGATCGACGTATTTGTAGGTTCCACTAGTATTGGGCTAAACGCCAAATCATCGCCCTGAAGTAGAAAAAAAAACATTGAACCCGTCAACGATTGACATACTAAAATAATCACGGGTAATTTTCAATAAGAAGCACGCAAATTTTTAGTACTGTGACTTTTTCACGATTAAATGATTACTGACACTACATATGTGAAAAGGGACGCGTGCAGCCCAGCGGTTAAAGGTGGTAATAAAGGTGTTCGATCCCACGCGTAAGGCTAACCAGCCTTTCCATCCCTCCAGCGTTCAAATAGGTACCAGACTTGTCTGGGAGGATAATAACACTGACCTTAAACATCGGTGGGCCACCACAAGTAATTTTACAGGCCAGATATGCACATGATCGTCTCTATCAATTGATAAAGTCGAATGATTGGCATATCCCTTAGGAATTATTCAACGCAGAACACTTTAACCTTTTTATAATATGTGTAAAGATGAATTCGTGTGAGTTAGCTAAGAACCATATACTGTTTTCTGTACAATTTGCCGAAGAGTTCGTTACCTTTTTGCGCGTATCCTTTCGACGGCACTACAATATCAGCGTCGTCAATCATCGTAGCGTTAATGAATAACTCTAGCGGATCTCGGAACCACGTTGAATCAGCTTCAATAAGCACGAAACGCACAGAATTCTTCAAAACTCAGAATTGGTCAAAAATATCAACTAGAAATGACAAAAATATTTTGTCGACTTTACAATATGCAATGTGTCATGCTGTGGAGTAGAGGTATCCCAATGTTAGACAGTTGATCTTTGGTTCGACCACACGCACTCGCCTTACTAAGCCCACAATATCTCAGGGGTCGGCAAATTGTTACCAAAACTGTCTGGGATGGTAAAAATAGTGGCTTTATACATAGGTAGCTCCTATGAGTTATTCGGCAGGCCGAACGCGGCGCATCCGTAACAGATGGATCAACTTCAGACAGTTTATGTTTTTATCGTTCAAATTACTATTTCACTTTTCAAATTATGGTATTAGTTTTACCACATTCGTTCTCTACCTGCCCTATAAAAAATCACATATTTGCAACAGCGTACATTGAATGCTTGATGATGTTCTTATTATCGTCGCTTATAACCACAAGGATGTTATGATACTTGCAAAACTGGGGGACAGCTGGTGTCTGCGGTGGGGATCGAACCAGCTATTACGTTTCCGGGGGCTAATGTGTTCACCACCACACCATGAGGGAAAGAATGGGAAAGAGTATCTTTTTTTCTTTCATAAGCAGTAATTAAAAAAGAGATTACATGTGATTTCTATTACAGCTTCAGCTTAACTAATTTTAATGCTGACCTGTGCTTCCCAGACCAATACCGTTGACCGGTGATTGCTGATAGCACCTATAGGTTAAAAATACGGCTAAGAGAAAGGGGAAACGAAGGACCTACATGGTGTGGCAGTGAACACGTTAGTCCCCGGAAAGGGTAATGGCGTGTTCGATCCTCACCGCAGACACCCGTGGTCTGGAGTTTTGCAAATATCTTAGCATCACTGTGATGAAAAATGAATAGGCAGCAAATAAAAAAGTGACTACATTATATCACCACACAATTTTTAGACACTAATTCCGTCAGAGTCTTCTTATATATTATTTAATTTGTCAAAGATAAACAGGAACTGAACCAAATCCTTTCAACGGTGTTATATCTTGATTTATATACGTTGCTCTTACCCTTCGGAATAGACAGAGTACGGTAACTATTAAACAATGAGATCCTGAGCTAACACAACAGTCTCTCTGGTTTCTTGATAAGCAAATATAACGTTGGTGGAACTTATTATTCTACTAGCCGATGTTTTAGCGATATTCCCCTCTTCAGGATCTCGCTGGTTCGAGTCAAATAGGGTGAACAACTTTCGACGACGTGCTGGTCATCGATGCATCCTTAAATCGAATCCGGTGGCGTGAATCACCGCAAGAACGAAGTCGCGCCAATTTATCCGGGATGGCTATTTATTCTCTTCTTTTTTTTCGAAAAACTACGGGATTGCTTTGAGTGGGGTGATTACTACTATCTTTTGGTCCATGTGTGATATGAGGTAATCAGAATAGGATTTTTTTCTAAGCTTTTGAGTACACTTGGCGATAGGATAAGAAAGGTAGGTAGTAATTGTTCCACGTTTTCGAACTCTGCGTTTAATCGCTAAAGAAAGAAGAAGTAGAAGAGAAGCTAAAGGAAGTGTTCCTCGCATTTACCTCAATTAATATTCTCATCAGTTGTGCTCGAATCGTTAGAAAATTGATATACTTCTGTTCGCCCCAATCCAGATCTTCTTCATATCCAGGGAACCTCATGAACATACATTTCAGTTTCTGAAAAAATCACTTTTTAATGTTGTAAATCTTCTACCGTTCCAAATGATTATGAACCGTAACCGATTCATCACTTTCTATTCAGCTGTAAACTCAAAACTCACTTCACCAAATTCGTTATGCACACTATCACATAGAGATTTTGAGGTGGAGACGATCAGAATCAAGTCATGCAGTCCCTGTGGAATAGCCCACATAAAACATATAGGTATGGAATGGTTAACAATATAAAATATACATCTACAAATATGAGTGAATTCATCGCACTAAAATGAGGGGTGAGATGAGACTGAACACCTTAGTGGGTAATACGCTTGTTGAAGCGCCGTCGTCAAAAATCATTTTGTTGATTACTATGCCTGACATCAATTAAATGTCTCTAGCTTTTCTCGTTATTTGTAGTAAGATGTGAGAATATATGATTACGAAAATTGATCAAAGGGTTCAATTCTCAGAGACCCAAATGTTCACAACGACATCCAGTGAGAATGTTGAACACAAACAAAAGGAGCACTTCTAGAAAAAAACATAAATCTACAGCTCCTATTGCGAAAAGGGTTCGATTGAAAAGGGTTTTCTTTGGTGTAGATGAACACTAGGTTGAAAAAATGATACCTTGAAAATCAGAGTATTACAAAGCCAGTTAATCGTCAATCGTTCGAATGCTCCATTAACAACAGTGGTGTATAGCAGATGCCTGGTTAGTGACATTTTCTTCGCCACTTCAGCGAATTTCTTAAAGAGGAAGTTTCTGCTTCGTACGCATTAAAGTTATTATTATTCCAATGAGATTTATTCAAAAGAACTTGAGCTTGTTTTTAGATTCGACAAAAAAACGTCCGTACGAAAGTTATGTAGAAAGAGAATTAGTGAGAAGAATGTAAAAACGAAACTAAAAAGCTTACAACTTACTCACTTGATACTTGAACGACCTGTCCTCACTAGTTATGCGTACTCCAGCATAATCACCATTTTTCGGAGATTTGCTGGCTAAGCCATTGTGGTTCCCTGGAATCCCGAGGACAGCCTGGCCAAACTCTGCCCCAGGTCTTCACCACCACAGGCAGTCGCAGCCCTTGTGCATCAGAGGGAGATTTGCCCCCATGCTACTTTAATACCAGAACGGTGGTGGATCCTAGTAATGGTTTATTCTTAGCTAGGCTTCGTGATGGAAACGCCGGACTGCTTCTCAGCTTAGGAGACCCTGCCGGGGGAACGAATCCACCCGCTGTTCATCGCAGCTCGACACCCAGGAACACCTCCCGGCCACGATGAGGCGGTAAACCGTTGGGAGGAAAGTTTATAACTAGGGAGAAAGATCTAGAATTTCCAGAGCAAAAGTACATATTTTGCGAAGAACGCTATGGTAAACCACCGTTCACCATTTTTTGGTAGCTTGCTGCCTCATCATAACAAGTGGTACTTCTGGATGACGAACTGGCATGAACAGGTTAGGTTCATCCTCAAAAAGGCTTTCCAATCTAAGAACGAATTCGAGATTTCGATCTAATGCTCAGATAAACAAATGTCGGGAATCCCGGTGGCAAGTTAGTCGAAGGGTGGCAAATCTCCTTCCAACCTATAAAGTCCAGCGCGTAGTGGCTGTGGCGACGACTTCAGAAAGCCCCTACTTACTTGGATACTTGGAAGGCCCACCCTCACTGGTTTTGCAAACGCCAACATAATTTCCATTCTCCTAAGACCTGTCGGTTTAGCACTGTTGTTCCCTGGAGTCGAGATCTCAGCGAAGCCAAAGCCTTCCTCCGGTCATCACCATCCCAGACAGCTGCCGCCCTTTTGTATCAGAGGGAGATTTGCCACTATGCGACTAGTTTGATACCACGACAGTGGTGATTCTTGGTATTGGTATTGGTTTACTCTTAGCTGGACTTCCCGATGAACGCGTCGGACTCCTTCTCAACTTCGGAGGCCCTGCATGGGGAATAAACCACCTGCTGTACAGTCCGACACTTAGGTACATCTTCCAGCCGCGATGATGCGGTTAACTGTTGGTAGGTGGGAAAGCCCTAGCACGGGTAACTCGAGATTTAATGGAGAGAAAAATCGTGCCCGATCAATAAATTCACAGTCAGATCGAAATTGGAGCCCAAAAAATTTTTTTATAAAGATGGCCTATTTAACTCAACCAGCAGTTGACATATTGGCGATCCGCGGCGTTTAGGGTGGCTCTCTCTTGGAAAAACAAGAAATTTTTGGTTGGCTTCATAAGACAGTGAATCTCGTCCGCGATTCAAATCAATACTTCTTATTACGCTGGTTTTTCAGTTATGCGCTTTTTTTTTCCATTAACTAAGAGATTTTTGATTAAACTTAAACTTAACGATTTAATTTAATATAGGGAAATGTGCTCTATTGCTTGAGTGTTTACACTATGCACTACGTACTGCAAAAGTTTTGTGAAAGTGAAAGCTATACAACAAATGCTTTTGAGCACTATTTTCGGAACACGTCCCAACGGTTTACCGCCTCATTGTGGATGGGAGGTCCTCCTGGGTGTGTCAGGCTGCGATGTATAGCGGAGGATTCATCCTTCCAGCAGGGTCTCCCAAGCTGAGAACGAGTTTGGCTTTGCATTATGAAGACTAGCTAAGAGTAAACCAATACAAGAATCCATCACAGTCCTGGTACCAAACTAGTAGCATTGTGGCAAACCTCCTTGTGATCCACAAGGGCTGCGACTGCCTGTGGTGGTGGCGACCTGGGGAGGACTTTGGCTAGGTTGACCTCGGGATTCCAGGATTACACAATAGCTTAGCCAGCAAAACTCCGAAAAATGGAGATTATGCAAGGGCTCGCACAACCAGTGAGGATGGGCCATCCAGGTATTCAAATATTTTTCAAAATACGAGCGAAAGATTATGAGAGTAAAAGCCGACGACTGTTTCCAAATATACAATGCAATAAATCACATCGATGAACGAGCAGTTTGTTGATGTTCTGCGCTTTCTAGACAAAATTTCTACTGGCGTCAACTATACGACTATATACAGCTATAGTTGAATAACATGTAAAAAAAATTCTTCTCGTCTGCTTAATTCTATCCAGGCAATTTGTCCAGATGTCATATTTCGGGGCCAATCGCTGAGAAATGAACTCGCTCAACCACGGACTTCTTGTAAATTATTAAGTGCAGAAAATGCCTTTTCTGGTCTGACCTCATTTACTTTTATCTGCTTTCGATTAACTATCGAATAAACATACACAGTATAGTGAAAAGTTCAAGAATTGAATACGACACCATTGCGCCCATATCGCCCGATATGTGTTAAAGTAGGACAGTATGTCGCAAGGTTCACCCGCCCTATTTCTTCCACCGAGTTATCGCAAGCTATATTATTACATATTAAAAACTGGTTGATAATTATTCAAAATCGTATTTTAATGAGTCTATGTGGGCTAAGATAACTTAGTAGGAAGAATGAAACAAAATCCTCAAATGATTCAAAATCTCCGATCATAAGAAACAAGGACAATATTTGCCGATGTATTCGTTTAGTGACCGGATTGACCACAACGGCAATAACAGTGTGATATGGATCGTCCAAGGTCGCAAATAGTGTGCACTTACTTTGATGAAGCCTTTGTCCAATGTTGGAAGCGGTTCATTGTGTTTAGTTGAAATTTTCCATTTACCTAAATCAAGGAAATATTAGATTGATTGTTAGAGCGGACAATTTTTTTCGATGAACAACTCCAAATACTCACGCTTCTTCAGTTTACTTTGTTTCTTCTCTGACACTTTCGTTTTTTTCGACATTGCAAACTTTTTTCTAATTGCTATGCTCCTCCCAACAGCTACACCTTCTTTCAGTACCAGCGGACCATCTGATAAGTCCTGTAGGTATTCAAAATAAGATGCCTTGAGCATTTGACAATTTTCTACTGTTTTTGCAATAATGTGGGCAATAATAGCGCTTCAAGTCTCCCATATGAGGAATTTGGGATCGCTCGCGTCCAACCCCGCAAGTAGCGTTGTGAGTGATGCATTACAACTGGATGATTAGGGGGTTAGACGAGACCTAGAATCGACCCTGTACTTTTCCTAAAGCCTATTGAGTGTGATTCAAGGTCTCTGCTGTATTAGTATGTATGCGTACTGTAACCTTCACATCGATTCGACCTAAGGACTTCAATTAAGTACATGGGAAAAACAACAAAAGGACGCAGAGTTACTTCCAACAATTAGACTTAAATTAGGCTACGTCAAGCGCAGAAGTTACAGGACCCGTAGTACACACACATGGTCGTTGATTCTATCTCACCCTTCTCCAATAAACCTCAATCTATTCCTCGGTGTTTGGCAGATTGATACCAGATACAACTGCGAAAAGTTTTCTCCGATCTAGAAGTTCGCCGACTACTTGTACCTGATACCTAGTAACGTCCTAGCAAAGCTGTCGCAAGATATTCCAGAGAGAGTCAATATGACCAGCACTTAGTGATAGTCATGAAAAATTGAGAAATCCATAGGTAGATGAGCGCATACGTAAACGCAAAGACCTTCGTCGATGACGAATGCAAGACAACAAAACGAATGGAAAAATGCTGGGAACCCTACAGTACATGTGAAGACGAGTCGTTTCAGTAAAAAGAGTAAACAACAGTGGCTGATAGACAGTAGTAAACAACAACAATAGTCATCAAATTCGCTACCGACAGGACTATGTTACTGTTTTACCAAAATGAGACTACGAATCGAGAATCCTGACTTTCGCCGATGATCGAAGAATGTCTCCCACCTGAAACCCTGCGGTACTGTGAAAAATCAGTTGCGTGACACTAGTTATGCGTCACAACAACAATCAAAGGACAAGTACCGGAACCAGTTGTACTCTCCACGGCATGTCGACAAAATACCAGGAAGAGCAATGAAGCGATGCTAAGAGTGCATTACGAAGATTGTGAACAAAAAATTTGGATACGCTTGGCAAGTCTGGATATATGGCCTGTAAGCAATAGGGTGATTTACTACGTCATTTACGATGTGTGAGATCGATGATATCGAGTAAGAAAGTCCACAGATTTAATCTTAAGTCGTTGTCACGAAAAATATGATAGAAACCCATTCACCTACTCGAATCATATTCGACGTACCCGTTTAGAAAATTCTCTTCGAGTATACGTCACACTTGTAACAGAGTAGATAAAATAAAAGATGTGAGCAACTGCATAGGAAGAAAGTACAATGAATAATAATTTTTCGTATATTCCTGAAATGTAGTTTTGAACAAAAGCAGTGAGAAATACACAATGATTTTCTCCACAGCCCAATGTTCTACACAGCTTTTAGGCCTTCTCTTTTAATTATTTACTTAGCTAGATGAGTCTGGATGTAAGGACTTAATCGTTTATAGCGAAGATAAAAAACTGGTTTGCAGATCTTTTTAAAAGTGAGCAGCACGTTCCTCAAAACTCACTTCTCTTTCCAGATTTGCGAAAACGAACGAATTATAGAAAATAAAGTAACAGTTTCATTATATCGACCAATTTCATACATATATGAACATCGATGATGCTGTCGCTATTGTTATGAATTTATCAACATTTAAGCTTGAGCGCAGCACACTGGCTAGAGATGCTCCACAAAAGGCACTTGGTCGCCGTCTCAATCTAGCACTAGGCCAGTTGACCTTTTCTCTCCATCACTCAGGCTGGCAAATTGTTACGAGTCTTATCTGTTAACATAAAACCAATACATTGATATGTTTATTTATATGTTCTTACGAACTGATCTTGTTGAGCTGATGCGAGATTGGTATAAGTTGTCGTTGTTGTCGGTCTCGTTCGTCGATGACCGACGTTTCGACGACCTTTACTCCGACGAATTTACTGTATTATCAAATCACTTCATTCAGGGGCACGTGTGGTGCAGTGGTCGGAGGGGCCTTGCAATAAATATGGGATCGATGCCCGTGCGCAAAGTTCACCAAGCCTTCCATCCCTCCAGAGTCGCCAAATTTGTACCAGACTTGTCTGGAAGGATAGCTGCCCCTAACCCGATACATCGGTAGGCCACCGCGAATCAAAGGCCAGGTATGCATTCAGTCACCTTGCCTAATAAAGTCGAATGCATGGTGCATACCTCAGGGGATTGATCAACGCCGAGAGCTTAATCATCAGCTTTATCAAATCACTCGAAGTCAGGCGGATAACAGATGTTTTCGTTGGCTTCGTGACTCATGATGGATCGAACGATCGACTTGTGTCACTTCATAGGTAGAAAAAAATAGTGAATTACGAAGACTCTTCATCCATAGTTCTACTCGTAAATAATTCCAGCTGGATATAAAAACAAGTCATCTACGAATCTCTGTTTGATTTTAGACAATCTACCGAGCAGAAAAAATTTCTCGAACTTCACCAACTTTGTTTGCCATCATTGAGTGTGTTTTAATCGCCACATTTGGTGTTTTGATTAAAAGTTTGAAACAAAATGAAACCATTTAGGAAAAAATTTGTAAATTATATGAGGGACTGTAATAAGAGAATTTTTTTGAAAAAATTTAAAAATAACCTCATCTATAACCGCTACCATGTCCACTACTTACGTAACTCCAACTTTTTATATCCACTTCGCAGAACTTTCTGGGTCATTCTTTACCTTTTCCCGTTTTCTTACAAACATGTGTAATGCTTCTCTTCAAATGAAATGAAAGCGACGATAAAAACACAAGCATCAGCCGCCGTCATACCAGAAAAGAATAAAAAAAATTTGGGGTAAACACTTTAGAATAATGCATTCATCCAATATTTAGTTTTTTATTTTCGGCGTCTACAATTTTTCACGGCAGGGTATTATTGCGAAGTGCAACCACAACGATGCTGAGATATCTGCAAAACTCCGGACCGCAGGTGTCTGCGGTGGGGAACGAACGTGCTATTACCCTTTGCGGAGGTTAACGCGTTCATCACCACACCATGCGGGTCCTTCGTTTCGCCTGCTTCTCAGCCAAAAAGTAAACACTGTGATTTCAATTACAGCCTCTGTTTAACTGGGTTCAATACCGAGGTGGGCTCCCCAGATCAGTCCCGTTGACGGGTGATTTCTGATGGCACTGATCGATAGAACTAGCTGAGAAACAGGTGAAACGAATGACCCGCATGGTGTGGTGGTGAACGCGTTAGACCTCGGAAAGGATAATAGCACGTTCGTTCCCCCACCGCATATATTTTGCAAGTATCTCAGCGTCGTTGTGAGTGCACTGAATATTTTTAAAACACATAGAAGGATCGATATCTTCATAACTACCTGTTTTGATACCAAATAAAGGCATGGTACAAAAATTATCGCACTAAATTTATTACTATTTAGGAAAAGATTAAACTAACTGGAAATGCATAGGCGTTCGACTGAGAAAAATGGCTGTAGCAGTGATGAACTACTATTGGATGATCGATGTGTGTGAATAATCTCAAAGAGGTTATATTGGACAGACGACAAAGTGATGATAGTAATGACGATGATGAAGATGATGATGATGATGGTAGCCAAGAAAGTCGAATCGGAAAACAGATATGAGAGAGAGAGAGAGGGAGAGAGATGACGAATAGAAAGCGAAATCAGGTCATGCGGAAATGTCAGGAAATGTCGGGAAAGGTGCAAGAGTTCGGGCGGCAACTAAAACTAGACGGAATCGAAAAAGAAAATTCTCCGTTCCACAACCAAGAGAAATGATCAAGTTGTTTCGCACATTTCGAATAGCAACTCGGACTTCCGTAAATAATTCGCTGACAAATGACGAGACGATAAAGAAGTTTCATTTTTTTTCACTTTTCATTTTCATCATTTCAAAAAAAAGAAAGAAGGATCTGGAAAGAACTGCACGATCTTAAAGTAATGAAGCCCTAGTAAACGTGACAGAAATCGAATTCGTAAGCCTAATTTCAAATTCTTCCCAAGGACAACATTCTTCATAAATGACGAACTTTTCTATTCAAATACACGTGCACTTCAAACCACCGTTATGTAACGAACTTTGTTTTGTAACAAAGCTTGAGGTCGAGTTTGTTTATTGTGCGCAACGTTTTAGCAGTATGCTGCATCATAGCCGAATTTGTTTGAGTAGAGGACCTAACTCACAGTTGTATGGTTCGTTTCCGAAGAAGTCGTGACCTTCACATTTACCAAGTGAGGTGGAACACGGAATGAATGAACCACCGGGCGAAGCACTTATACACAGCACGTTCGTTGACCATTTGTGTACTCAACTGCTATAGCTGTGAAAGTTCACCTTGTAGCAGTCGCAATTATGAAGACTTTTGCGACTGGATGAGTCACATACAACTCATATGTTTCCTGAAATGATTTTACTTCCCACCTTTAAACGAACCTATTTCACCTAGTAGAGGATTTATTAATAGAAGTAGACTAAATTTGAGAAGTCTTTGCACAGAGCGCAAAAGCTATCTTCTTTACAGGGATTATACTGTGATTTCTGAAGCTCATAAATCTTTTTCCCTCATAAACTTTCTTTCGTCCAGGACCACATGGGAAACGAGTGAACAAGGGGAACTTCATTACGGAGTACGCGATGGTACTTGTGAATACATCGCCAATATCTGCAGCCGTCACAGTTGCTTTAGAAACTTTATGAAGAACTCATTTCCTCTAGATTTTTCGAACATTCAAGCTCCAGGAACATTTGAAATGATAACTATTACAAAAAATACCTAATAGCCTAACAGCGGAAAGTCAAAGTCTCTTTTATAAGTTTGCCAAGCTCTCAGGTACGGAAGTACTTAATTATCGAAAAGATAGCACGAATGTGCTAAATAGCTTGCCCATACAGAAATATATACGTAATATAGCGACTTCGACTTATCCATAATCTGAACGTAATTATCAAAATACTCATCTTTTTAGGCCAAGAATAGAAACAATTGACCGCATAGGGTTCGCTTCCCAAAAAAACAAAATGATGATTTCGTATACCGAAATTAAATTACAAACATTTGAACCTTCAGTATACGAAAAAATTTCTACACCAGATATATCGATGACTACTCTGCAATCTGTTTCATATCAGTGAAGATGAACTTGATACTTGATACTTGAACGGCCCGTCCTCACTAGTTGTGCGGGTCCCAGCACAATCACCATTTTTCGGAAATTTGCTGGTTAAGCCATTGTGGTTCCCTGGAATCCCGAGGACAGCCTGGCCAAAGTCTGCTCCAGTCGTCACTACTTCAGGCAGTCGCAGCCCATGTGGATCAGAGGGAGATTTGCCACCATGCAATTTTGATACCAGGACGGTGGCGGATGCTGGTACTGGTTTGCACTTAGCTAGACATCCCGATGGAAACGCTGGATTCCTTCTCAGCTTGGGAGATCCTGCCAGGCGGACAAATCCCTCCGCTGTACATCGCAGTCCGACACCCAGGAACACCTCCCAGCCACGAGGCGGCAAACCCTTGGGAGGGAAGATGAACAAGTGTAATAAACTGTTGAATGGGACAATAAGGGCTTTGGTAATTCAACGCTAATTCTCGCTAACAAAGATGTTGCTTCTGTTTTCGAACGTTTAAGTGTTTCTTTTATAGAATCAACTACACCATAAAGTAATACCATAATCCAATTCGTGGTACCACGTAAACCATGGTCGCATTCGTCCTCTGGATGCAAAGAGTGCGATGTGTGAGAAACATATCTTAAGTAGATGCAACTGCAAAAATATAAAGTGCAGAGGAAAAACACGAATTCAGGTTCACAATTTCATTTTGAATCTGTGCAAATGTTCAGTAAAATGGGCTGCACAAAGAGTTAGTTGAATGATGAAGCTCTCGGCGTTGATCGATCGCTAAGCGATGCGCCATGAATTCGACTTCATCAGAAATTGCTAGAGGTGATCGAAGGCATATCTAGCGCACACAATGACACGCGGTGGCTATCGATGTATCCAGTAAGCACTGATACCCTCCCTAAGCATGCCTAGTACCAATTTGCCGATTCGAAAAGGATGGAAGCCTTTGTGAGCCTGGGACGGAGGCTCGATCCCACGCGTATTGCAGAGCGGCTCTAACCACCGCGCTGCAAAGCGCACAAATGGTTTCATTATAAAGGATGAAAGGATAAAGCGTTCGCCGTTGATCAATTCCTAAGAAATGTGCAATACATTCGACTTCATTAAACATTGTTAGAGATGATTGAATGCATATATGCGCTATACAATTATTTGCGGTGTCCTACTGGCCGGGGAGGGGGGATCCGCACGCGGAAATCGCTCAAAAACGCGTTTTAAGCGAGAAAAGCGCAAAAAACCACCGCCCACTCGAAATGGACGAGTTGTCCGTTTGGACGCTATAAAACGCTTCCGAACGCGGTTTTCGCTATTCGCAGCCGGCTGTCACTTGGCACGCACACTCCCAAACGCCTACGCAGGATACTGCAGCCGCGGACGAGTTGTCGCGGGAAACGTCGAAAACGCGATTCTCTGCGTTCCGACGCTATTTCCAGCCGGCTGTCACTACTCCATTAAGGTCTAATCGCAATCGCAACGGATTCTGATAGGTTGTGATCAGAGGTATTGTTTCCTGAAAAAAACTAGACCTTAATGGATCCTAGAACTGTTTTATCTGGAGAAATCTCGCTCTTTTCCTCCATAAAACTACGATATTCGGTGTATTTTGAAGTAGAGTTAGCGAGTTTCGGTCCATTAAGGTCTAATCGCAACGGATTTTGATAGGTTGTGATCAGAAGTATTTTTTTCTGAAAAAATTAGACCTTAATGGATCCTAGAACTGTTTTTCCTGGAGAAATATGTCCATGACCATATGTTATGTACCGATAGGTAGCTGACGAAAGGTATTCTGGGGGGAGGGGATAGGGGAGAGCCTGGGGAGGGGGACGGTGGGCTAAGAGTTCTACGGTCATCTATCATGTCAGTGCCGCTATCCTTCCAGACAGATTTCCTGTGAAATTTGGGGATCACGGATAGATGGAACGCTTAGAGAGCCCGGAGCGCAAGATAGAACCAGTGACCACATATACATTGCAGGGGACTTCTAGCCACTACGCAACACGTCCCCGCTGCCTTGGAATCTCAGTTAAGAATGAATATGTGCTTCGATCTTCATCTTCTTCAAGTGAAGAAAGAAGGGACCACATCAAGTGTCATGTTGCCCAATGCATACTAAGCGTAAGGACCGCCTATTAGGTAGCGAGACTGCTACTATCACGGTAGAGATCGCATCACGAAATATCGTTGACGTAAACATTGTCGTTCAATCATCCGTTACCGATCACTTAGACTACCATGAAATCCTACCACCTTGCTTGGCTATGCTCGATCACTCGGCTTTTTGAATGATAAACGCCGCGTTATCAATTATCGACCATCAACAGTGAAGTTGATAACAACAGTAAAAAAAAAGGATAACAATAATAAAAAAAAGCTTTCCATAATCCGCAAAAAGCGGTTAGAAAAACAAATCTAATTTTTTAAAGCTGTAGTCGAACACATCAGCGCTAAACAGATAATGGCAGTAAAAAATCAAGACACGATCAGCGAAACCTGTACGAAACACGAAGATTGATGCTAGCTTGTCATCCTCTCATCGGCACGTTCAAACCGTAGCGAAGCACAAACATCCTCGTCGAAAGTACCACCCTAACTTCCGGGGCTACAAAAATACTGCTTTATGCTATCTGGAAAAAACAATACTGATTATCAAGGTATTCGACTGTGGTAAGAAGAGCATATGTATTTAAATGGAAGTTTCCTACTGAACATTAGTTTCGTCAACAGTATTACCATTGTCGAGCAGTACTAGTGAAACAGAGAAAATGTCAAGGAAAAAATACGACATGAGTGCCTAGGAAGGCCCAGTTCATTTAAAAGCCTAAAGCGCATTACAATTGCGCCTAAAAGGGTTCAGTGAGTATGGAGAACTGCATTCTATTCAGGCTAACCGATGAACTTATGGACATCTGATTCTGTATACACGTTTCATTAAAAGCTATTCCCAGCCATCCAGAATACAGCTAAATCCACAGGATTCCAATCATGCCAGGGATTCCACAAATAAAAAATAGGGAGCGCATGAACGACGTATTCTGAAATTCAACGTATATAAAAAACGAAATACGGAGTTCGGACCTTTGAAAATGATCCTATCTTCAAAGTAAATGAATATATACTTCAAAAAGCGAGCTATATGGGGCCGGTAATATAAGAACAGTCGAATAAAAATGGAGACAACAATGGAATGGCCCTCAACCGGTGGGAGGACAAGTTGCACCAATCAGCTGGATTAGAAACTAAAATTCTTTATAGATTACAGAACAACATACACAGACCGCGTACTTGAAGCAGACAGCTACCACGTACAACAATGCCGAGGAAGAGAACGTCGTGGTAAATGGGTCTTCACCAACCATGATGATATGTCGTCTACTATCTCGTTAAGTGAGTAAAACTGGAACGATATTTATATTTCTATAAGTAGTCGTAGATACAATGAACGATCGTTACAGGCCCACTTCCACTACAAGCACGGTCTTTTTTTCACTCATGACCGACTTTCTATTAACCTCGGCATTGATTGATAATTCGCTGTTTTTCTTTAGGAAGCAGACACGAGGTTGGTATTGTAGAATTTATTAGGATACAATAGCCAACGTTTCGGGGGTTTCGCTTTCTTCAGAGCCTAGAAAGGTCAAATTGAGATGCGATCTGCCCAGCCAAACACTTTCATAATCCCTAGCAGATAAAACTTAACAAATAAATTTGAATTCGCATAAGAAACAGCTTCATTTAAACACATACCGTTTATTTGTTGTAAGTATTTAAGTTGGTTGCTGGATAACAGCCGCACAGAGTAAAACATGGGCGAGGACTGTGCCTGTGTCAGGTTATTGGATCAGCCTGAGGTATGGCGCTAGGTCACGCGTGATGACAAGACACTCCTCCTTGCGGTTCATCACTGGATTTTTGGAATTAATCCAAAACGCTTCAAGAGTTTTACGCGCTGATGTTTTCGATTCCTGCGTGAGCATAGTGACTCCCACTTCAAAATCTTCTCCGTTGTGTTCCTGCATCCTATGCGCCTCTAGTGGAGTGTTTTGTTTTTAATTTAGATTTAACGACTAGGTGTTCTTTTATGCGGACGCAGAGCGGTCTATCTGTTTCGCTAACGTATTCGTCCCCGCACGCTTTACAAGAGATCAGATAGACTGTACCCAAACTCATGCCATCACCATCTCTACCGTTAGGGCAAACTATGCAGTTTTCCGTTCTACATAGACGGTCATATAGGCGGTTGCGAACTAGCTGGCGTCTTCGAGTGTCCGGTGGTATTTCTATCACTCTTAGGGAATTCTCTAGACCGGCCCTTATTAAGCAACGTTTTATGGCCGCACTTATTTCGTTTGAAATAAAGGGCAAGAGGAACGGAGCTTTGTTTTCGCTAAAATTATCGCACTGGGGCGTGGTTTTTCCTCTATGCCTATGCCCAGAAGCTACATTTTTGTGGCTGTTTGAAATGCCTATTTGAGCGCTAGTTTCGAGGATTCCGCCTTCTGCTCTCTACATGTGCAAACGCTGCTGGCGTTTTGAAACATATTTCTTATAAGCGCCCTTTTTAGTGTGTGAGGGATGAGAAGAGGTAGTGAACCACTATATTCTTATTACTTGCTTTCGATACCATTTTGTAATGCAGCCGTTTTCAGATAAGTTGATTGAAACGTTTAGAAATGAAAATAGAAAAAGTTTTCTTTCGGTTTCTCTCGGGTGAACTTTATGTACTCTGAATGTTCGTTCAGTAACTCAAAGTATTTGTCCATCTCCTCTTGCGTGGAGTAGATGACAAAACAACCATCTATACATCTACAGTAGAGTAATGGCCTGAGATCAATTACTGGTGCTTCCACCTTAGACATAAAGGCAACGGCAAAGGTTGGTGCCAGTCGCTGTCTCATCGCCAACCATCGAATTTGTGCGTAATATTTCCTAGACCATCTGAAGATCGAACAGTTTAGGCAGACATTTAAGAGAATCATGGGCTGCTGAATAGAGAAGCCATACATGTTAATTACTGCTTCGTGTTTTTCAAGAAGCTCGCGGATGGCTTGCATTACGGAGTCATTCGACACATTAATGTAAAGGGCGGTAACGTCGAATGATTCCATAACGTACGCGCTTTTGGGGACGCGCGTAACGCAGACGAAATAGGAACAGTTGGGTGTTCGTGAGATGGGCTGATATGTGCTTAAGCACTGGTTGAGAATGAGGTTTTTAAATCAAGCAATTCTATCCGTAAGCCCGTCTACTCAACTGATGATGGGTCTAACTTTAAAGGTGGATGGAGTCAGTAGACTCCAGATCATCAGAAGATACTAACTTATGAGTTCTGATAATTACATAACGGGACATGGCGGCACTTCGATCTTAAGATACGAAACGTCTGATGGTTTTAAACCTGCTGCACTTCCCACTTTGACCCATTCGTTGTTCAGTTTTCGATGTTCACTTTTTAATTCCTTTTCAGATGATGCGCGATAAAGAGATGCCTCTTCAAGATGTTTCTCCGTTGTATCAACATCTAACTGGCGAGGAATTACTACAAACTCTCCACCCTTATCAATAACTGATAGTCTAGTAGTCTTCGATTTAATTAGCTCCCAGACCTGTGGCATAGCAGATTTTTGCGCTGCCGTAAGGTTGAAACTAAACTTTCTGACGGGATAATGATTGAAGACTTTGAGAGTTTCGTTAGGAAATATGTGGAATTTGATATGTATTTCGTCGTTAGGGTCTTTCTGTCTAAAGAATGATCGAGGAAAAGGAGACGGTGCTAATGCTCCTACTTCTCATTGTTCCCTTTTATTTCGTGTTTCAATTCTAGCGTTGCTGCGAAGTCGATCTAAGACTTCGTGCAGGTTGCCTGCGATCCTACGCAAGGTTTCTTTAAAGATGGGTTGCGTTGATGAGAAGCAGTCTTTTTTTCCCATTCCGAACACCAGACAAAGCAAGCTCTCCATCTCTTCGATGGCAGAAAATTGCTAATAGACTACTCTGAGTGGACAGAAACAGTGACTTCGCATGTCGCCAGGCGACCGCAAGTCTGAGGCAAATATATTTATGTAGTGGAACACACGGACATGGAAAAGTTCTGTAGAGAATACCATGCCATTTTTTAAATAATCGTTGGTGATTTCAACGTTAAGACTGAATACAGAAGACTTCTGAGGAACACCATATCTAGATGCACGGATTAGAACAGAATGAACAGAGTGATCGACTTGTCATTAACACCAACACCATCCATGTTGGTAAACAAGAAGATTCAAGAAACCCTACTATAAACAGACGTGGGAGTATTCTAAATGAGAGCTGCTTAACGAGAACGACCACATCATAGAACTTATTTGCTTAGAACTTGGATCTTGGACTAGCTTAAGCTGAGGCTGTAGTCGAAATCACAATGTTGAGCTTTTATTTGTTGTCTGCTACAATTTTTCACGGCAGGGTATTATGTTAAATACAACCGCAATGATGCTGAGATATTTGCAAAACTCTGGGCCGCATGTGTTTACGGTGGGAAACTAACGCACTATTACCCTTTCAGAGGGCTAACCCGTTCACCACCACAAAAAAAACTATTGCCTTAGCTTAACTGGGTGCATTGCCGATTTGCCCTCCCCAGATCAATCATGTTGAAGGGTGAGTGCTGATGGCACCGGAAGATAGAAAAAACTAGCCGGGAGACCAGAGAAAGGCGAAACAAAGGATCTGCATGGTGTGGTGATACGTTCTTTAATACAATCGGTGGTGATTTCAACGCAAAGACTGAATCCAGGAGGATTCTGACGAACATCAAATCTAGACACATGGAGTGGAATAGAACGAACAGGGTGAGCGATTGTCTGAGCTTGTCATGAAAACCTACACCATCTATGTTGGCAAACAAGATTCAGGGTAACTGGAGCAAATAAACTTGTTTCCTATTGGAACAAATGCGAAAATCCTAATAGGCCTTAGCTCGATTAATAAAAAATTAGTATGAAAAGTGTTATGATTCTTTAAAGTTTACATATAAAATCGGACAATTAGTGCGTTACAACCTAACATTACGATGTTCATTCACTCACAATAGCCAACATTTCGGTGATTTTGCCTTCTTCAGAGCTTGGAAAGGAAAAAATAGACAATCTCAACTCTTTGATTTACTGAATGTTACTAATTTTCACGGCAGGGTAATGTATATGATACAGCCACAATGATGCTGAGATATTTGCAAAATTCCGGACCGCAGGTGTCTGCGGTGGGGAACGAACGCGCGATTACCCTTTCTGGGGGGCTAATGCGTTCATCACCACACCATGCGGGTCCTTCGTTTCGCCTGTTTCTCAGCTAATTTTCTATCGAACACTGCCATCAGCAATCACCCATCAACGGTGATCTTGCTTGTATTTCACATGATACCCTGCAATGAAAAAAATATTGCAGGCAGTAAATAAAAAGGTTAAGACTGTGATTTCAACTTCAGCCTCAGCCTTAACTGGGCCCATTGCCGAATTGAGCTCCCCAGATCGATCCCGTTGATGGGTGATTGCTGATGGCAGTTATCGATAGAAAACTAGGTGAAAGACAGGAGAAACGAAGGACCCGCATGGTGTGATGGTGAATGCGTTAGACCCCCAGAAAGGGTTATAGCACGTTCGTTCCCCCCAACGAGGACACCTGCGGTCCCGAGTTTTGGAAATATCTCAGCATTACTGAAGTTATGTTTCGCAATATACCCTGCCGTAAAAAATTATTGTAGGCAGTAAACAAAAAGGTTAAGTGTGTGTACTGCTTGACTTGTAAGTTTCCCAACTCGGTGATATTTTACACGGACGCGGAGTGGTCTAACCCCTTCTCTAACGAAATCGTACCCCCCATAGCTTACAAGAAATCACCTACATCTTACGTGAACTAATGCAGCTATTGCCTCTTTGGTTAGTGCAAATTATGCAGTTGCATGTCTCGAATAGACGGTCACAGAAACGGTTACGAACAAGCTGTTGTCTTAGAGTGTTCAGTGGTATTTCAACCACTGATACAGATTTGTCTTGATCGTCCCTTCTCAAGCAGCGTTTTTAAGGCAAATTCTTTGAAGTAAAAGTCATTATCTTCATACAGGAATTTAAAACACCAGCGCAGAAAACCCTTAAAGTGCTTTGGATAAATTCCAAAAATGAATTGAAAACTGGAGAGCCTTGTGATTAAGCGTGACCCGCGCCATAACCCTGGCTAATTTTCTGGCTTGACTCAGGCACATTCCTCACCCATGTAAGACTGTGTGGTACGTCTCCAACAAATAACTCGAAGATTTACAACGATCAAAACGGTGAGTGAAAAAAAGGAGACGCCACATCGAGAGTACCGAACCCCTGTGGACGATCGGCTTAGGTCATTAGCTCTGGAGAAGACGAAGGCGTCGAAACGTTTCTAAAAGAAGCTGTTTACTATGCGAATCAAATTTACCAATCTAGTTCTTTCTGCCTGCGTTATGAAGTGTTTGGCCGGAAAGATTGTTTGTCAATTTGACCTTTCCAGGGTCGGTCTGAAGAAGGCTAAACCGGAGAATCATCACCTATAGTGAATGAATAAATAACAATGTAATAACAATCTTGCATTTACTCATCAAGAAACCAGTGGATTACTGATCAATGCCGCGGTTACAAGAAAGACGATCTTGGGGTTTACCGTCTCTCCTGTTTCTGCCGTCTGTAAGCTCTTCAAGTCCTCATTGGACTCATCATCTATAGGACTTCTAGAGCAATGGAAGGAAAACAAAGATGTGAGCGTAGTGCAAGGATTTCGAAAGAGAACCACTACAACTACATGCAAGCAATAATGAGACTCACTGAAGTCCGACTTTCTATTAATCTTGGCATTGATCAAGTAATTCTTCTTAGCATGTATGAATGTATATGTATGTATGTATGTATGTATATGTATGTATGCATATGTATGTATGTATATGTATGTATATGTACGTATATGTATGTATATGTATGTATATGTATGCATATGTATTTATATGTA